>JAJIBD010020996.1:0-428043 GCA_021461705.1 Cryptotis parvus
AATAATGCTGCTATGAACATAAAAGTAGGGATGGTGTTTCCGCTGTGTGTATTTTTGGTTTCCCAGAGTAGATTCCCAGGGAGTGGTATGCTGGGTCAAATGGGAGTTCAATTTCTAGTCTTTGAGGAATGTTCTTTAGGTGGTTTTAGTTTCTCTTTCATCCTCTGAGTTTTTATATAGGCTCTTCATGAGCTGAGTACAACCTAAAACAGTGGAAACCACTTAGGTCTGTTAGAGAAACCATAGGTCATTCTAACATTAGAAATTACTGTTGACAATTTTCTTTTTATGTTGTGGCTGCTATTGCAGGTGGTGATCAGGAACTCCTATAATACAGAGATTGAAACACAGAGTCTCATGCCATGAAGAATCTGCATGCTACTTTCAATGCACGTAAACTGGCAACGGAAACATATCAAGGACGGATGGTAAGAAGTGCAAAAGATCAAGTATGATCTTTTGGTCAAACTGAGGCGAGGAGGCGCAATCGGATCATGCCGCTTTTGCCGAAGAAGAACAGTTCCTTGGAACATGCGATGAAAGAGGTGTCGGGGCTTCGTGTCCTTGTGACATGAACATGGCCGACAACATTGATTCATTGAATGTCTAACAAAATGAATATGATGATTACACTTTTTTGAAGAGATGTGTCCCAATGCCAGCAGTTTCTATCTTCATTGTCCACGCACCTAACATCCACATACAAGGAAGAAGAAATTGAGAAATTCTACATGGAACTGGAGGAGTTCATAATAAAGATCACAACTTCTATAAGATAATAGTCGGCAATTTTAGTGCCAAGATAGGACCAAGAAGATTGGCTGAAGAACCTCCACATCGGACCCATGGCCTAGAATGGAATGAACAGGATGAGAGGCTATCTGAGTTCATCATGTCCACCAAGACCATTCATGGGAACTCACAGTTACAGAAGGCTGAATCCAGACGCGTTGGACATTGGAATCCCCTGTGGAATGAATTCATCATTCCACAATGAAATTGACCACATCATCTTCAATCGATGGTTTTGCCTGACCGATGTTGCTGTCATCCCAAAATTCCAAACAGGATCGGACCACTTTCTCCTTCATGCAAAATTCTACTTCACGCAATGGGGGAGAAAAGGCTGCAAAGATTAAGAGACAACTCCCAGAATGACCACCAACTGGGAACTCTTTGGCACCATTGCGGCAACATGGGAAGATACCATCATTGATGACATCGATGAAGAATACAACTGACTGGTTCAGCACCTCCATAATTGTGCGAAGAATGCCGAGACAGAGAAAGCCACAAAAAGGACGCCTGTCTTCAAAAAACTCTAGAGCTCATTCGCGAACGTGGCAAGGCGCGAGCCCTCAGGCGACCAAATGCTAACATCCAAGCTTGCAAAGCAGTGCAGAGAAGCGATAAAAGAAGACCTCAAAGAGAGAAGAGCAGAAATACTGGAAGATGCAGCAGAAGCCGGGAAAAGCATTGGCAACGCCTACCTGTCCTTTCGCCAACTATAAGCACCAAGATGACTGCCCTCCAACGTCCTGATGGATCTATCACATCTTCCAGAAATGCAATGGAGAAGATTATCCATGACTTCTACTCAGATCTCTTTGATAGCCATATCCACATCTGCCCACATACCAAATTCCGCAGGATGGATATGTCGTTCCCAACATTCTCCCTTCTGAAATCCAACATGCCATTTAGTCAGTAAAGAAGGGAACAGCACCAGGCCCAGACAAAGTCAGACCCGAACACCTGAAGAATCTGCCTTCAGTACTCATCAATACACTAACTCGGCTCTTCACACGCTACCTGTCCGAATGCAAGGTGCCCTCCCCAATGGAAAACCAGCAGGACAGTTCTACTGTTCAAGAAGGGAGACATCCAGGACATTGGCAACTATCGCCCCATCTGCCTGTTGTCTGAAATCTACAAGCTGTTCACTCGAGTCATCCTGAACAGGATTGGCAGAACATTAGATGAAGGGACAACCATGCGAGCAAGCTGGCTTCCCAAAAAGGATTCAGCACAATCGACCATATCCACACGGTAACCAAGCTCATTGAAGTTTGTAGGGAGTTCAGGATGCCACTCTGTCTCATGTTCATTGATTTAAAGAAAGCCTTTGATTCTGTGGAGACTGAAGTGGTCATGGAAGCCCTAGCCAAACAGGGCGTTCAAACCCAATACATCAAGATCCTTCGTGAGCTGTATTACGGATTCACCACCAGGATCTCACCATTCTACAAAGAAGTGATCATCAATGTCAAAAAAAGGGGTTCAGCAGGGTGATACCATTTCACCAAAACTCTTCAGCGCCACCCTCGAGAACATCATGCACAATTAGAATGGGGAAGGAATGGGAGTGAAGATAGACGGTCGGCAACTAAACCACCTCCGCTTCGCTGATGACATCATTCTAATAACACCAAACATTAGCCAAGCAGCACAAATGCTGGCTGACTTTGACCGAGAATGTGGAAAGATAGGTCTACAGCTGAATCTCAACAAAACTATGTTCATGAAAAATGAACTAGTTCCAGAGGCCCCATTCACTCTCAATGGAACAAACATCTCTGAATGCAGCAGTTATGTGTACCTAGGTCGAGAAGTCAACATGATGAACGACCTAAAACCTGAGCTGCGCAGGAGGAAGAGAGCAGCATGGGAATGCCTTCAAAAGCATCAAGAAATAGCTAAAAAGACAAAGAACCTCTGGCTCCGGGCACATCTCTTCGACTCCACCATTCTCCCTGCATTAACATATGCCCTCAGAGACCTGGGCCCTAGGAAAGCAGGATGAGAATGCTATTCGGGTCTCCCCAAAGAGGAATCGAAAGAGCTATGCTTGGAATATCACGCCTCACTCAAGTGAGAGAGAGAATCCGGAGCTCTGACCTCCGTCGTCTGTTCCAGAGTCAGGGATGCTGTCTTTTTTGCCAAGGCATCGAAAATCAGATGGGCTGGACATGTAATGCGATTTGGAGATGACCGCTGGACTAGAGCCGTTACCAACTGGATCCCACGGGATGTCAAAAGATCACGTGGCGCCCACCTACAAGATGGTCAGACTTCTTCGTCAAGACCCTGAAGGAACGGTTTGAGGCTCTTTTTATTCCTGAAGCAACCAGATGCCATTGGGCTACACTGGCACGTGATAGGGTCAAATGGAAATGTTACTGGCCCTGCTCGAGCAAATCAATGAATAACAGGATGTCAAGTGATCAAGTGATTAAAGTATTGATTGGATGTTAGTTATGACTGTTGAGTGAGTGAATAAAAGAGTACAAGAATCTTCACAACATGTACAGTGTTTCACAGTTAAAAATATTTAAATTTACATTAAAAAAGACATTAAAGAGACAGACATGGGGGCAGAGCTGCTACTGGCTCTCACTGTGCTCATGAGGCGCCTGGGAGGGATGGCAGGTTCTAGCCCTGGCCCGCCACACCAGCAGAGCCTCACAATAAGCTAGACAACCCCCACTCCATGAGGACCTCCATTTTCCCCATCCGACTTCGTCAGAACTCCACCCAGCAGACCAGCCTATCACAGTCCAGATCCAGATCCACCCTGCTGCAGTCTTTTTTTAATCCAGCCTAGGTATGCTGATCCAGAGACAGACATGGGGCAGAGCTGCTACTGGCTCTCACTGTGCCCAGACACTCATGAGGCGCCTGGGAGGGATGGCAGGTTCTGCCCTGGCCCGTCACCCCAGCAGAGCCTCACAACAAGCCAGACGATCACCCACTTGAGGACCTCCATTTTCCACATCTGGACTACACATCAGAACTCCACCCAGAAGACCAGCCTATCACAGCCCAACTTGCGCTGCTGCTTGTGGCTCGCGTGATTCATCAGTAAATGCTGAAATTTGAGATGACTACAAGAGTATGTTACCCACACGGCAGAGCCTGGCAAGCTACCTGTGTCGTATTTGATATGCCAGATACCAGTAACAATTATAGACCTCATTCCCATGACCTAATGGAATGGTTTGAGGCTCTTTATTTCCTGGAGCAAGCAGGTGCCCTTGGGCTCTACTTGCATGAGACAGGTCATATGGAGATGTTACTGGTGCCTGCTCGAGCAAATCGATGATGAACGGGATGACAGTGATACAGTGAAATTTTACATTGTGAAATTGGTGGCACTGGGTTCATTAATTTTTACCTCCTTTAGGAATATGGAAATTGAAGTTCGCCTTTGTCAACGTAGAGATAAAACATGTGCTCTGATATGAAGGACTGTCAAAGAGGTCAATGAATCAAAAGAAGAAATAAACTGCAGATAAGTTAGCAGAGGTAAGAGAGATTAGAGAGGGTGGGAGCTGAGTGAGGGCAGAGTTGCTAGGGATGTTAGGGGCATGGGAAGGACATTGCGCCTGTGAGTAGTGTGATTGGGGATGAAAACTGGTCTCTTTGAATGTCCTTTAAGTGATGTTAATGAGACCAAGAGAAGGGACTAAATGGCCTCAGGTGGATCCCTGACACAGAAAAAAAATTAGAGAAAGATTGTGTTAGAGGGAGGTAATTGCTTTTGACATTTGGATGTTCTTGCTTTGATGGACTGAGTTCTGGGTGGTGTTGCCTTTAATGCTCAGCTCAGTGGTGGTGGTTATGGTTGTTTTACCTTGAACCTGCAAAGGAAACATCACTCATCGACAGGTGATTTGGAAAGGAGAGTAGAACCTGGTTACTGTGAATAAATGGGTTTGGCCTGCTTTTTCTGGTTCTGGTACAGAGCATGAGAGAGTATGACTTGCATGTGGCCAACCCGTTCAAGCCCCAATACTCGTGGTGATTCCCTGAGCACTGCAGGAGTGATTCTTGAGTGCAAAATCAGAAGTAACTCAAGCATTGCCAGGTGTGACCCAAAAAAGAAAAGAAAGAAACTTCAAAGCTTAAAAAAATGATTTAAGAAAATAATAAAATTCTATAGTCCATCAGGTAGAAAAAACACGGAATCTTATTTAGTGTATATCTTTGCCTTGCATGCAGGTATATGTATCCATGTGTAAAAAACCTCACAATATGACTGGGAGTTGTAGTTATACCATACATGACATTTTGTCACCTGTTTTAAGTGCTTCATGAACAGTTTTATATTAACTTTTTATACAAAAATTTGACAGTGCAGCAGTTGATTATGTGAATCCCATGAGTTTTTTTAGCCATTTCCTTTTGCATTTTATTTCAGCTATTACTTTAATGGATCTTATTATTTGCTATTTTTGGCCAGCATAAACTCATATCAATATTCACATATTAAATCTGTAACCGATGAATTTTCTGGAATTAAAATTACTGATCAAAAGTAATAGGCGCTTTTGGAACTCTTTTTTTTTTTTTTTAACAACTAATCCTAAAAAGTTTTTAATGCTTTTGTTCAGAGATTTACAGGAAAACTTGGCTGCTACAGATTTCGTCTATAATGTTCAAGGCTTTGTTTTTTTTTTTTTTTTTTTTTTTTTTTAGACATACAAATTGAAAGATGCTCATGTAGAGTTTTGGATCCACAGTGTTCCAACACCCATCCCTCCCCCCAACCCATCTACCATCACCAATGTCCCCACCTCCCTCTCCCCCCTCCGCACCCCAACCACCGGCAGATTCTGTATGTCATTTCCTTCATCTCTATATCTCCTTCCCGACAAACTTTCCTGCTCTTCGTGGAATACAGTGCATTAAATGACATTACTGTTTCACTTTTAGTGGGACCATGCCGCTCGGCCGCGATCTGGGCCCGAACTGGTCTTGCTGAGTTGATCTGGTCGTGGTCAGTTTCAGCGTCCGGACAGCGAAGATGGTGGCTAGTGATGGGCGAGTTTCATCTGGCTGCTTCCGGGACCCCCCAGAGGCGATGGGCCAACACCCAAAACCCATCTGCCCCTCCTGGGATCCCATCAGCTGGGCTCAGCGCGAGCCGGCTCCAGTCTCCCAGCCGGCGCTCTGCATACTGGTTCGGGCAGTTCCTGGGCGGGTCCACCAGGCTTCGGCAAATGGAGGAGGGGGAGTGGCTTAACCCTGACTCCATCGGCGAATTCCCCAGTGATTCCCGCTTCTGGGGCCGCCTACCTGGGCTTCGAACTGGTCTTGCTGAGTTGATCTTGGTCGTGGGTCAGTTTCTCAGCGTCCGACAGCGAAGATGGTGGCTAGTGTGATGGCGAGTTTCATCTGGCTGCTTCGGGACCCCCTCTGAGGCGATGGGCCAGCTTTTGGAACTCTTGATAGAGATTGCTTTTTAAGGTGAGGGAACTTTCTATGCCATTTAGTAAATGATTAAATTTTCTTTCATTTCCTCTCTTTCTCTCTGCTATTGGAATTCACTTTTAAAATATTCAAAGAAACAACTCATGGTTTTAATTTTAATTTGCATGTCTTTGATTACTGTGAGTTTCCATAATTTTCATGTATTTATTGACTAATTTTCTCTTAAAAATTAAATTTCTGTTTTCAGTTTAATCTTTCTGCTCTGTCTTTATCATTTAAGACAGCTTGGAACTAATACAGAGAGAGAACTAAATAAATATTTCACAATTGACTGAAAATCCATATGGATTTCTACCCAGGAACCAATAATGCATACAGTTTGTGACTCCTTTCTTATTAATCTTCACAAATTTAATGATTTCTCCTGTGGAAATGTGATATTTAGAGAAAATAAGATTTTGTTCCCTACTCCTATGACCCGAAGAGATGATCTCAGTTGAAACTTTTCTCTCTCTCCATTTTCTTGATTCCTCATTTCTCATTTGTAGGAAGTCTTGAGGTGAAGGGAGGACAATGTATGGATTGCATACTTATTGGACTTTAATTGTGTGTCTAAATGAATGCACCAGCCATACAACTATAAATGTAAGTCTTAAAGATAATAATTTGCATAATTAGCTGACAGGAAGGCCTGAGCTATTATTTAAGTTCCATATATACTTCACATCGTCAACGGTTAATTTACACTCTGTTCTTTTCTCAGAATGATTGAACTGTTTGGTAGTTTTATTTATGACTCATGCTTAGATCCATTTTGCCATGCTGATAATGGTGAGATAATGGGAATTTATAGTTAGTTCTGACAAGAGGCCATAAAACAAACGACTAGATGTTTTCTCTATTGCTACAGGCTCAATTTGTAACATAAAGTACTTAATAATTGTTATTAATGAACCCACTGTGGTTTGGTGTATAGACACAGCTGGAAATCACATCTGTTATCTGGCAGCTCGGGTTGAGTAAAGCACAAACACTGCAGGAACTAATAACCGCAAAAGGAAATGACATCACAGAGCCATAGGAAGTGCCGTAGATGGGAGCTGCACAGAGTCAGAAGAGATTAAAGGACAGGCTTTAGGAGGAAAAACAGAGTTTGGCTCTGGAAAATGACTTTTGCCATATGGATCCCACATGTATTCAGTTGTGAGCCAGAGTTCCAGGGTCAGCCCTTGTATAAAGTAATAGCAAGTTTTATTTATCAGAAAAAGACAAATCCAAGTAGTTCACATTTCAGCCAACCAGATCAACCTTTCCAGAATTGTATTCTATTCATTCTCTTGAAAATTCTTGTTCCCTGCGGTAGTTTGACTGTCTACCCTTTGCTTTTGCAGTCTTATACTCCTTAGCCCAATGGGCATGTCCTCAAGTATTGTTACTGTCACTTGAGACCA
The DNA here is from genome assembly GCA_021461705.1 of Cryptotis parvus. NCBI lineage: Eukaryota > Metazoa > Chordata > Mammalia > Eulipotyphla > Soricidae > Cryptotis > Cryptotis parvus. Next base: position 7,665 of record JAJIBD010020996.1, read on the forward strand.
GGTCTTTCAGATTAACACAAAAGGGCAAGCCCCTTTTTACTGACATTTTGTTGGTATTGTTTGTTTCCCGGACAACAAACATGCAACTATTTAGGTTTACTCCCTAACTCTGTGCTCTGGGAACACTCCTGATAGTGCTCAGGGGACCATATGTGATGCCGGGTTGAACCTGGGTCAGCTGGATTCAAGACAAGTTCCCACCAACTGTACTATCTCTCTGGTCCTTTACTGATTATTTAAGTTATTTCCATTTGTTCACATTCTTAACTTCCATTCTCTTTAGCAAACTCTTTAGTGATAAAAATTGTAAGCAGGGTCAAACATTAGAAGTGAGCTGGTGGTCTCTCTGTCTCGGTCTGGTTTACTTCAGTTATCAGAGTGTCCTTTAGTGTCCTTCATGCTGTTTCACAAGGGAAGCTTTCCTTCTTTAAATTTATTTTATCCTTTTTATTATTATTATGATTTGGCATTTTGGGCCACACCGTGTGGTGCTCAGGTCTTATTCCTGGCTCTGTGCTCAGAGATCACTCCTGATGATGTTGAGGGGACCTATAAGGTGCCAGGAATTGAATGTAGGGTGACTGCAGGCAGGCAAGTTCCTTATCCCTCTATACTATCTCTACAGACCCCATTCCTCCCCCTTTTTAAATGGTGAAGACAGTTTCATTGTGTGTATGAGTTGTAACACATTTCCTCTACCCATTCATCTATAAACAGACACTTGTCTCCCTAACTTGTGCACTGGTGGCTTATGCATTGAGAAACCTGGCTTAGAACAGTGTGTCTGAGATGGTTTTGTTTCCTCTGAGTGTGTAACCTGATGTAGGCTTACTGAGTCATGTCCCCTTTGAAGCACTATACTGATTCCCACAGTGGGCGCACCAGCAGTATGTAAGGATCCACCATTCTCACCAGCTTTTGTTCTTATCTTTTCAGCAGTAGACATTCAAACAAGGCAAGTTGTCTTCTCAGTGTTTTGCTTTTCCATTTCCCTAGTTATTAGAGGGCTTGGGGAATATTGCAAGACGTCCTCAGGAAAAAAACCACCCTTTCACGAGTCCAGAGAGACTATTTTAATATTACTCTGTGGTATAAATAAAAGTCTGTATCTCTTACTACCTGCATGGTAGAGCCTGGCAAGCTACTTTGGTATTATTTGATATGCAAAAAAAAGCCAGTAACAATTACTAGACCTCATTCGCTGACCTGAAGAAATGGTTTGAGGCTCTTCATGTTCCTGGAGCGAGCAAGATGCCCTTTGGCTGCACTAACATGCGACAGGACTTATGGAGATGTTACTGATGCCTGCTTGAGCAAATCGATGAACAACAGGAAGACAAGTGACATTATGATTGTTTAAATGGATAACCAGTAAAAGGAAAGAAAGCAATGTACTCCTAGATGGAATTTTGCCCTTCGCGGATCTCCTAGAAGGAATCTAGAATGCTGTCCCCGGGAGTTGGATCCCCTAGAAGAATTTCCCTGCAGAAGGGCTTTACATCTGTTCCTTGTTTATGTTAATGTTCAACTACACCTATGTGTAATTGTTGTCCCCCTAACCCTTCGTGATTTCTCCATAATAATCCAGATTTATCTGAATAAACTTCCATTGGTTACTAGTCTGTGGACCTGTTCTTTTGTTCATCTCCCAGGAGGATAGTCCTGAACGCACTAGGAAACTCTGGTCACCTTGGGACAGAGACTCAACAACTGGTGCCTGAATAGGGACACCCCAGACAGGGAGATTTTTCTGTATTAATAGGTTCATGTAATCTGCAAATAGTACCAATGTTACTTGTTTCCTTTCTGACTTAGATGATTTTTCTTTATTTTTTCTGGCCTAATAACCCTGGCTAGGACTTCTAGCTTATCATGGTTAAGTATATTAGCTGTGGATTGACATTTATGTCCTTTATTATAGTTCTTTATAATAGTAAGACGGTTTCTTCCTATATCTGTTTGAGAATGTTTTTAAATAGAAGATGTTGAATTTTGTCAAATGCTTTGTCATTTGTGTAGGTTAGTGCCATCCTTGGAAACCCAAGAATAAATTTCATTTGCTCTTGTTGTGTGATGCCCATCATGTCTGATTCTATACATTTACTTTGAAATATTTTATTAAGGATTTTTGCATCTCTGTGTTCAGCAGGGATGTTGGCCCATAGTTAGTTTCTTATAGTGTCTGATACTTTTGTATCAGAATAAAACTGGCCTCATCAGTTGGGTTTGTATGTAATCCCTCCTCCTCTGCTTAAAGTTTTCTTTATTGCTGATTCAGTCTATTTACTGGGATGAAGACAGAGTGGATTATGTTAATCTTTTGGTGGTCTTTCAACTGAACTGGAGACACAGATAATATTGCGATAAGATGTAGGGACAGATAAGATAACTTGGAGGCACAGATAAGATTGGCCAGCTCTTCACAAGCACTTGTGACACATATAGATAGAGTTGATAAGATACATGCAACTAGATTTTTTGGATTTAGAATTTGGATATTTAAATGAATTATTTATATCACCCAAGGATTGACATTTAAATTTGAAGAGGCACTTTTTCAAAAGTGAATATGACATAGTAGGTATATTAAAAATGTAATACGAATTTCTTAATTGCCTATTAAATGAAAATAAATGGAAAATATCAACAAAAGGTTCAAACAATGTAATGTGAGAGTGTTTGGGACTTCAACAAGGCCATTAGGAAGTGGCGGGCCAGTAATGTTAGTGAGACAGAATAGAAAACACACCATCAGAGAATGGAGCAGATATGTGGATTAAGAGAACCAAATCTAGGTAGAGCCTTTGTCTCAGGTCTGAACAAGTATCACTTGTATCACTTGTCTTCCCATTATTCATCGATTTACTCAAGCGAGCACCAGTAACGGCTCTCCATTCATTGGGATGAGGTCCATTATTGTTATTGTTTTTGGCATAGTGAATACACCACAGGTAGCTTGCGGTACTGTTTTTTGGCATATTGAATGCACCACAGCTGCCGTGGCTCTGGACTTATTCCAGGGGGCCCAATCTGCCTCTCAGGCTAGAAGCATTCTTGTCTGCTTCCTTTCTCCTCAGTGGATAGAGTAATTTGTAACAGGACAGGTCTTCAGGTCTATGGAATACTGGAAGAGGGCAGTGGGGTTCATGAAATGGTCCAGGATGGGGTTTAGGGTTTAGGTTGGGGTTTAGGTTTATGGGCTAGTCTGGTTTATTTCTGTTCTTGATTGACTATCTGAATTTCTGGACATGGTTGATTTCTAGTAATTTGATGTACACAAGGCCGTGCTGTGGCTGTGCACCACAGGAGAAGCCAGTTGCTGCTCTACCCCATGTGTCAGTGTCTCTGGATCAGAGCCAACAGCCTTGGAGCAGTTCATGGGCTGGTCCACTGGGCCTCAGAAAGGGACAGAGGTGGGTAAAAGGGACCCTAGCTCCATCTCCACGAAAGCCCAGTGACTTTAGTCTGAACAAGTATAGATTTTAAATTTGGTAAGCATTTCTAAGACATTGTTTAATCCAATCCCAACTAAATACAAATAAAATAGTAAAATATATCACAAATTTTTATTTGAATGTTCCAATTGAAGGGAATTTCAAGTACTAAAAAGACAGCATTCTGTTTTTTAATTTGGGGAAAGCACTAATTGATGAAAATTCTTCCTGACTAGTTCTTAATATGCCTCTTCTGTACTCACTTATTAGTTGAAGTTGTGTCTTCTGGACATGCGCCAGAATTAGTTCTGCCTCTTCCCTAGCCCTCTTTGTACTAGCAGCCTCTCCTCAGCTATGACCACCCACATATGCTAGATATTGACAAATGGTTCTTGATAGAAGGAACAAAACTGCTCATTACTGAGAACCACTGTCTTGGAAGTACTGTGAAACCCACTTTTTTTCAAATATACATATATATATATGTATATATATATATCTTTACAGCAAGTTATTTTGAGAGTTATCTTTACTTACTGTCCTCATTTCTTTCACAATCCTCTATTACTTTGATTCTACTTAAGACATCTCTCCTCTGAAGATGCTTTTGTTAAGTTCGCCAATGACTTCTGTGTTGCTAAATCTAGTTCACTGATCAATCATCTGCTTGAGGTGGTTGATTGCTTTTTCTTCAGTAAAGATTTCTCTCTTTTTTGCCTTCTAAGTCACCACAGTCTTAAATTTTCTCTTATTGTATTGATTGATTTTTTACTTCCCTTGCTGGTACCTCTTTGTTGCTTGATTCTTATAACTCAGCATGCCCCAGGTGGCTCTGGGCTCGCACCCTCTTTATCCTCTCGGAATTATTCTCTAATCGACTCCATCCAGTCTTTAAATAATTTCTTAGATTGTTGATTCCATAGTTAAATATCCAATCTAACTTTTCATTTTAACTTCGTACTCTTATCCAGCTGTGACTCAATATCTCAACTTGCAAATCAATTAGACAGTTCAGGCTTCGACTGTCTATTAAACACTTCAGTGAGAACTGTCAATTAGACTGTACAGGTTCCAAAACAAACTTCCAGTCATCCCCCCTTTCTATGTCTACTCCTTAAGTCAAAAAAGTTGAGCTGTGCCTACTACCAAAAATTGAGTTTTTTTTTTTCTCTTTTTTAAAATAGGCTGGGAATGTTTTCCTAAAATTAGTTTATTTTTTCTTGAATTATAAGTGTCTATCTGAAAATGTATTTGGACCTGGTATTTCATGACAGAAAGAATAAATGTTAATTTAGTTTGTAAAGAATGCATATAAGATCCTCTCCCTTCCTTCCTTCCTTCCTTCCTTCCTTCCTTCCTTCCTTCCTTCCTTCCTCTTCCTTCCTTCCTTCCTTCCTTCCTTCCTTCCTTCCTTACCTTCCTTACCTTCCCTTCCTTCCTTCCTTCCTTCCTTCCCTTCCTTCCTTCCTTCCTTCCTTCCTTCCCTTCCTTCCTTCCTTCCTTCCTTCCTTCCTTCCTTCCTTCCTTCCTTCCTTCCTTCCTTCCTTCCTTCCTTCCTTCCTTCCTTCCTTCCTTCCTTCCTTCCTTCCTTCCTTTCTTGGATATTGGTATCATGCTATATTTTTTTATATCCTGCAAATAAATGTAGTCATTCTATATATGTCCTTTTCCCTCTGGCTAGTTTCACTCAGCACGATCCTCTCCATGTTCATCCATTTTAGGCAAATTTCATAACTTTGTTTTCCTGACATATTTGCTTATTTTTAATATTACATTTTTCAGTTTGTTAGTGGTTGCTTTTATTATTTTCTTACCTTATTTTCTTTTTTCACTTTATTCTGAAGGGTTTTGAAAACAGTTTTGAAAACTGATGGGTTTTGAAAAGCAGGAACCGGTTCCATTGCTTTCACCTTTAGTCTTGTCATTATAGGGCAGATACTGCATCCCGCCAGCACTTCAGCTGCATCCCACATGCTTGAAAAGCTAAGTTTGACTTGTGATCATTCAGCTGTAAGTGATTTTTCAGTATTATCATCATCTTCCCTGACCTTTCAGTTACTTAGAAATGTTTTATTTTGTAATTGAAAAAAATAAGTTTTTATTAAAATGTTTTTTCCATGGTTTCTGATGATCATTTAAAAATATTTTTTAATTTTTATTATACCATGAGAGATATACAATTACAAGGATGTTCATAATTGGGTCTCTGCCATACAGTATTCCAGCACCCATCTCTCCACCAGTGCCAAATTCCCACCACCCATATCCCAAACATGCCCCCTCCCAAATCCTGCCTGCCCCTATTGCAGGCACATTTTTTTTTTCTGTCTATCTCTTTGTCTCTGTCCCTGTATTTCTCTCTCTCTCTCTCTCGCTCTTCTGTTACACTTTGTGGCTTGCCCTACAGATATTAACGATGTATGATGTCTCTATGTGCGTATTCAATAGTGAGTTCCAGTGTGAAATAATTCCTTGTTCCCCATAACCTCTCCAGTTTGTTGCATCTAGAATGATCATTACAGTGTATAAATGAGAAGGATCCTGGGAAGGACCTGGTGCTAAAATCCGTTATAGTCTAAGATCGTTGCGTGGCCACTCTGCGGCTGTGCCAGTGCAGCTGTGAATCTGGAGTGTCTATCTTCTGGTGGTTGGCTGTGGTGGCTGGGAGCTCAGGGCTATGCCTACTGACATGGAGTCTGAGGAATGGGTGGAGGGGCCCAAATCCCTGCTCCAAGCCTAGCCAGTGTGGCCGCCTGTATGCTGAGCAAGCCCTAGGAGCTATGTAGGACACAGCCAGGGGTTGGCCGAGCCTTTTACCATTCCCCGAACTCCATGGGTCGCTTCACATGAGGCTGATGATAAGCATTTTTTTTGTTTAGTTAAAGAATATATTTTTCATACAACCCTTTTCTGTTTGTTGTTGTGCCATGCTTAGAAGCACTCAGGGATTACTCCCTTGCTCTGCACTCAGGGATCACTCCTGGTGGTGCTTAGGACTGCTATGGACTGTATAAGGTATGGAGGATTAAACCCTGGTCGGCCACATGTAATGCTGTGCTTGTTGCTGACACCTGTAACCAATCTCTGAAGTGTGTTGAGACTGAAGAACATGATGACTTGTTAACCTGGCACTGACCTGGACAGCTAGAGATTCCTCACCATACTCTTACCATTTCCCCAAGAAAGCGGGTTTGAATTCTCTTCCCTGCAACCAAGTACATAAATCTGGAGTTGTACACTAACATACAGAAATGTGCTAAGACCACTGGGATGGTACATGTTATTAAACTCAGCTTAAGGCTTCAATATAAACTTTACGGGGAAAAAAGAACAATTTGGTGTGTGTGGTGGGAAGGTGGTGTTGATGTAGAAAACATCTTGACTTGCAATGCCCCAAGACAAAGCCTTTGTATAAATTCCCTCGGTTGTGTAAATTCCCATTGTGTACTGCCTTTGCTTTTTGGATTTCTTATTGCCCTCTGTATGCAGTGACTAGTTTCAGATTGCACCTTAATTTAATCGAACACAGTACATTATAAATGTTGATGCATCTCATGTGAATTTGCATGAAACATGCCTTTTCAAGATAGTGTTGGCTTTGAGAGGGCAGCCGCCATTTATCTGCCTGTCTTATCCACAAGAGTTCTGGTAGCTATCAAGAAATAAACTAGGAAGGTAACAGATGGAGTCCCAGCTATCATATTGTTACTTACCAAGTTCATGCTGAAAATATAACTTTTATATCTGAACAAGTATATTTCTTAACACTAAATCTTCTAGATTAGGCCATAAATCTTTGGTGGGAAAACAAAACATTGTCTATTATTTAATGTGGATTGAATAAAGCACTCAAAATTTCACCTCACAAATAGCAAATACTTAATTTTATTGCCTGGCTTGAGATGCTGAACATTTACTCAATGATTCGATACTTATTATTCCAAGCTTAAGCATATTTTAAAATAACTTAGTTCCTTCTATGAATATATTTACTCTTAGAATTATAACACAGGCCCTGATATATTGTCATACCAAGAACCAGGAAGATTTCAGAGTGAGTTAAGAATTTCACAGTAAGCTAACACAAAAATGACACATTTTTGGAATTGCCAGCCAAATATTTTGAGGTCGTTATGCTCTAAATGCTTTCTTTAGCAGTTACAACATAAATGAAACAAATGATACTAAAGACAGCCTCAATAATGAAATAGAATGTCAGCTGAAAAAATCTATAAAGAGAAAAGAGATGGAAAAACCGTATATATTTTAGATAATATATATTATATATTATATATATTTAGATATATTTTTAGATTTTAAATATATTTAGAGTATATATTTTAGATAAATGATATTTAATATCACTGTCACTGTATCACTGTCTTCCCGTTCATCATCGATTTACTCGAGAAGGCACCAGTAACATCTCCATATGACCTGTCTCATGCTAGTAGAGGCCAAGGGCACCTGCTTGCTCCAGGAACATAGAGAGCCTCAAACCATCCCATCAGGTCATGGGAATGAGGTCTATAATTATTACTGGTATCTGGCATATCAAATACGACATGGGTAGCTTGCCAGGCTCTGCCGTGTGGGTAGCATACTCTTGTAGTCATCTCAAAATCCAGCATTTATTGATAAACCGCACGGCCACTTATGGCTGCTCAAGCTGGGCTGTGATAGGCTGGTCTGCTGGGTGGAGTTCTGACGAGGGGGAAGTCCAGATGTGGAAAATGGAGGTCCTCATGGAGTGGGGGTCTTCTGGCTTGTTGTGAGGCTCTGCTGGGGTGGCGGGCCAGGGGCTAGAACCTGCCATCCCTCCTGGGCACCTCATGAGCGGCTGGGCACAGTGAGAGCCAGTAGCAGCTCTGTCCTATGTCTGTCTCCCCACACGGCAGAGCCTAGCAAGCTACCCGTGTCGTATTTGATATGCCAGAAACCAATAACAATTATAGATCTCATTCCCATGAACCTGATGGAATGGTTTGAGGTTTAATATGTTATATTTAATAACATAATATTATTTAATAATATTGGCATTGCATAGAGTGACAAACTTGATAATCAAAAAGGAGAAACTTGAGTAGAAGGAATCAACTGCCTGACTGGGGGGTGGGGCGGCAAAGGGAACAGAAGATAGAATTAACAAGTATAAAGATGAAACAATCAAATTACCTAACCTAAATGATAAAGAAAGAAACCGATAAATAGACAAATACATAAACCATTGGGATAAGGTGGGGTGCAACATTACAGCATAGACAATAATCAAAGTTATTGATTATTATCAAAGATAATAATCTTTGATAATAGATTATCAAAGATTATTGATAATCTCCTTAGAATGGAGGGACATTACTTACTCACATAAAGATTGGTGTTAGACATGTATATCCCGGACAGCAGGGCTGCACAACATATGAAGCAAAACTGTGATGCAGCTAAAAGTAGAAAAAGAAACTTTTATTAATTTGCTTTTGGGTCATACCTGGTGATGCTTGGGGGGTTACTCCTGGCTCTTTGCTCAGGAATTACTCTTGGCGGTGCTCAGGGGACCAAATGGGATGCCAGGGATGGAACCCGGGTTAGAACACTGTAAGAACCGAAATCCAATCATGAACTTCTTTTGTAATTGTATATTTCATGGTGGTATAATAAAATATAAAAAAAATTAAAAAATACACTGTTGATATTATATGAAAAAGGCAACTTACAGAATGGGAAAATGTTTTTTAATTATACATCTAAAAAAGGGATAAATGTTAAGAAGTATAGTTCAACAACAACCATAAAAATCAAACAATCCAACTCAAAAAAATGGGGCACTGTTAAATAGTGTCTTTTCTCCAAAGAAGACAAACAAGTCACCAGTAAACACATGTTTACTACACCAGGCATTGCAAAAAGAAAAACCCAAAGCGTTATGAGACATCCCTTTGCAACTGTTGGGATGGCTATTGTCTGAGAATGAAAATAATAATCCCCAAACAGTGGGAATTATTTTGGGGACATGAACGAGCAAGGTTGCAGAGAAATTAGAACTGTGTGGATTATTGTGGGAATGTCAAATGGTGCAGTCAATGTAGGTAAAGATCTGATTCCTTCAAGTCGGGTGCTGGAGAGGAAATACAAGGATTCAGACGAGAATGGCCGTGCAGCCGGCACTGTGTGACCCCAACACCACATGGCCCTGAGCTTTGCTGGGCTAACCAGACCCCATCAACACCACGTCCTCAGGCCCTGCATGAGAACCACAGGCTTATTGGCTGAGAACTAGTGGGAGGGACCCCTGGATCTTCTGAACGCCACTTGGGAGTCCCTTCTCTCAAATTAAACGACAAATCACCATATGATGCAATAATTCCACTTACGAATACATATGTCTCAAAGCAGTTAAAGCAAGTACCAACACAGGTGCATGTATACAATTGTTTATCATGTTAGTCACAGTAACCAGACAAAATATCTGTTTAGGAGCCAGAGAGTTGGTACAGCAGGCAAGTTGCTTGCTTTGGGTTCAACTCCCAGCACTATCAAGAGTGATTTCTGAGCTCAGAGCCAAAAGCAATTCCACTGGGTGTCATCCCCCAAAACAAGCAAAGACAAATTGGAAGCATAACTGTTTATACTTGAAGGAAAAAACAAAATATGATCGAGTCATACAGCAAATATACATTCATATTATGCAATAGTATTTAGCTTTAAAATGGATGAAATTCTGACATGCTACAACCTGTTTGGAAGGTGAAAACATGCTAAGTGAAATGATCACAGGCACGTGATCTGTGTCCTCTCTGATGCTCTCACACAGCCGAAGTTCAAGGGTTTAAAGAAAGCTGAGAGTAGAGCAGGTCGGTTTTACACCTTTGTGAACAAAGCACTTAAAGCCATTGAATTATTCACTAAAACGATTAGTTTTAAGTTCCATGCATTTTCCCCCAATAAAAAGCAAATTATTAGGAAAAATAGCCTGAAGCTTTTTGAATGCATTGGCACGATTTTCTTTGATTCCTGGGTTTATGTCCTTGCCATGTCCTTCCAGATTATTCTGGAACAATTCTTTCATAGCAGAGATCTTAGGAAAATATAATGTTTGATTATAATGCTCCCCTCTCACTAGTCGGCAAATTTTGAAAAAGCAAATTTCCTTGTCTTGTTCATGGTGTTGCCCCATGAGATAATAAGGTGGGGCAAATAGTAGGTATTCAAATATCACTTGAGTGCAGTCACGCATCACAACTGTGTAAAAAGATCGTTGCAAATCTCAAGGCATAGGCCCTAGTTCTAATTCATCTTCATCAGGGCAACTCAATTATTTTCTAAAGCTCTCTACTTCTATTATTAAAGATCATGCTATTTGTCTATGTAAAATATATTAAATATTAGACTATAACTGTCTACATTTATGGACGGGAATTTTGTTCATCCCCTAAAAATAGTGTTTGCGATGGGAAAAAAAGACTTTATGTTTGAATCACAAATTCCACTATAACCTTTGAAAGCTTTTTCTTGTGTTCCTGATACCACCTCTCTCTCCTCATCCCTCAGGTTTTTAGAAATGTTTCCTGTGGCAAGAAGGCATGCAGTGTTTCTTCTGCATAGAACAGGGATTCCATAACCACTGTCATAGATTTTTAAGTTTCTTCTTATTCCTCACATATTTTGCAAGCCACAGGATTTGAGCAAAGTTTTTTTTTTTTTTTTTCCTTTTTGGGTCACACCCGCGATGCTCAGGGGTTACTCCTGGCTCTGCACTCAGGAATTACTCCCTGGCGGTGCTCGGGGGATCTTATGGGATGCCGAGGATCAAACCGGGCCGGCACAGGCCGGCTGAGTGCAAGGCAAACGCCCTACCCGCTGGACTATCGCCCGGCCCCTTGCGCAAAGTTTTCAAAACACAAACAAAGAAAAAACCCCAGGTCAGTTCAACAGCCCCAGACAAGTGGGATTTCAAATGCATTATCTGTAAACATCAGAAGACTGTAGCACTTGAAGAGATAGGGATAAAAGGAACAGCTGAGGAGCACAGAAATTCTGGCGGGGTTCCTGTTAGCAGGGTGGGCAGAAGGCCTGGGCGTGAAAAAGGCTCATTGGTCAAGCCGGGCTGTGGCTTCACCTCCGGCTCTCGGTTATGCCTGTGGCCGGCAGAGGGCGCTGGTGGTCTGTGTGAAACCTCCTGGGTCCCTTGCAAGCTTAGATCATTGCAGGTTTCTTTTATTGCCATTTCTTTTTAAGACCCATCTTTGGTTACTGTCACCTTAGTACTGCCTCTATATCTGAGGTTTGGGCGGTGGTTGAAGATTTATTTTTTGGGGAGATTTCCGTGTTCACTTTCTTTCAAGCTGGAAAGAACTCTTTCCAGTTGGCACGGAGGACCTGGGAACAGGGACTGAAATGAAAATGAACAAGAAAGCTTTCAAGGCAAACAGCTCCACCTACTCAGAGCCCAGCTTCCTCTTCCCTTTGAGCACTTGGCTTTGAAATTCAACCTATTTTTCTGCAGGTTGCAAAGAAATGTGGGCGCGTGCAAGCCCAGTGTACGTCCTGCTAGTCTGGGAGCAGTGTGCTTCCCCTGACTAAATTATCCGAGCAGGATGGCAGCTGGGAAAGACAGGGAAGTAATATATTTCACTCAACAGCGAGCGAAAGGACATCTTTGTAGCTCACAACAGAACCCGGGGAAATGCCAAGCACTCATGAATGCTAACGCCTTTGGGACTCCTGCCAAAGGGACAAGGCTTACACGCTCCAGGACAGAACAGCTTCATAGGCAATGGGAGAGTGACAGCTTGGCTTACGCTGGAGGCTTTACATTTTGTTTCCTTGAAGGCAGGACAGAGCCCCCACTCCCTGCTTTTGTAGCCATCTGTCTGTCCCCCTCTCCAGAGAGGCTGGGAGACACTGTTCTCTCCCTTGGGAGTATTCAGATATGGATGGGAGTGCACAAGGTGAGGGGTGTGCAAGGAATGTGGGATCCTGCCAGAGACAGCTGCCGGGTGTTAAAGACCTCAATTTCTTGTTTTAAAAGGTCAGGATCTGATTAAGCATAGGTTGCATAGGAATTAGGTCGGATGATAAGAGCCGGAGAAAAGGGAGCATTTCCCTGAGCCGGTCACATGGCCAGAGAGTCTTCTACACGGTCCTTTTGCTCTCTTGCACAGGACTAATTTTCTTCCCCTTTGCCACAGGGAAAACATTAAAAAGCTTAACAAACTCCTGGAGGACCTCAGCGGAACCTGCTTACATACTCCTCTATCTTTCCATCCTTTAGCACTGATTTTATTTAATTTAAATTTTTTATTATACCACTGTGCGATATACAATTACAAAAATGTTCATGATTGGGTTTCAGTCATACAGGGTTCTAGCACCTGTCCCTCCACCAGTGCCCCTAGTCCCACCACCAATGGCCCCACATTCCCTCCCCCCCCCTAACCTGCCTCTATAGCAGACACTTCCTTTTCTTCTTCTCTCTCTCTCTTTCTCTTCTCTTACACATTGTGGCTTGCTCTACAGACATTTAGGGATTATCACGTAAATCCCTTTGTGTATATTCAATGCTCAGTGAAATAGGACATTCTCACAGGGTGCACTGATACTTCACTGTAGTTATGATTTTTAATCACTGATGATGTGTTGATGAGCATTTCCCCCGTGTCCGTAGATCATCTGTGTCTTCTTTAAAAGTTATCTCTCTTCAAGAGAGAGAGAAATACAGGGACAGAGACAAAGAGATAGAGAATAAAATGTGCCTGCAATAGGGGCAGGCAGGGTTTGGATGGTGGGGGCGTGTTTGGGATATGGGTGGTGGGAATTTTTTAAATTTTTTTTTATTATACCTCCATAAGATATACAATTACAAAGATGTTCCAAATTGAGTCTGAGTCATACATTGTTCCAGCATCCATCTCTTCACCAGCACCCCATTCTCACCAACAATGTCCCCACATTCCTCTTCCTCCCAGCTCTATAGCAGGCATTTTTTCTTTTCCTTCCTTTCTCTCTCTGTCTCTGTCCTCTCTCTCTCTGTCTCTCTTTCATTTTTTTAACTTTTATTATACCATGTGAGATATAGAAATTACAAGGATGTTTATAATTGGGTCTCTACAGTAGTGTTCCAGAATCCATCGGCTGTGGGAATTTGGCACTGGTGGAGGGATGGGTGCTGGAACACTGTATGGCAGACCCAATTAAGAACATCCTTGTAATTGTATATCTCATGTGGTATAATAAAATTTTTTAAAAATCATCTCTTCAGCTCTTCTGCCCATCTTTATCTATCTATCTATCTATCTATCTATCTATCTATCTATCTATCTATCTATCTATCTATCTATCTATCTATCTATCTATCTATCTATCTATCTATCTATCTATCTATCTATCTATCTATCTATCTATCTATCTATCTATCTATCTATCTATCTATCTATCTATCTATCTATTTGCTTGCTTGCTTTTTTGGGTCACACCTGGCAATGCTCAGGGGTTACTTCCTGGATCTTTGCTCAGGAATTACTCCTGGCAGTACTAGGGGACCATATGGGATTCAGCAATAGAACCCGGGTCCTCAGCATGCAAGGCAAATGCCCTACCCATTGTGCATCACTCTGATCTCTTCTGTCCATTTTTAATAAATGTTTGTGAGTTAGTTATTCACCACCAGGATCTCACCATTCTACAAAGAAGTGATCATTGATGTCAAAAGAGGGGTTCGGCAGGGTGATACCATTTCACCAAAACTCTTCAGCGCCACCCTCGAGAACATCATGCGACAATTAGAATGGGATGGAATGGGAGTGAAGATAGATGGTCGGCAACTACACCACCTCCACTTTGCTGATGACATCGTTCTAATAACACCAAACATTAGCCAAGTGGCACAAATGCTGGCTGACTTTGACCGAGAATGTGGAAAGATAGGTCTACAACTGAATCTCAGCAAAACTATGTTCATGAAAAATGAACTAGTTCCAGAGGCCCCATTCACTCTCAATGGAACAGACATCTCTGAATGCAGCAGTTATGTGTGCCTAGGTCAAGAAGTCAACATGATGAATGGCCTAAAACCTGAGCTGCACAGGAGGAAGAGAGCAGCATGGAATGCCTTCAAAAGCATCGAAGAAATAGCTAAAAAGACAAAGAACCTCTGGCTCCGGACACATCTCTTCAACTCCACCATTCTCCCTGCATTAACATACGCCTCAGAGACCTGGGCCCTATGAAAGCAGAATGAGAATGCTATTCGGATTCCCAAAGAGGAATCGAAAGAGCTATGCTTGGAATATCACGCCTCACTCAAGTGAGAGAAGGAATCGGAGCTCTGACCTCTGTCGCTGTTCCAGAGTCAGGACGCTGTCTCGTTTGCCAAGGCAAAAAAAAAATCAGATGGACTGGACATGTAATGCGATTTGGAGACAACCGCTGGACTAGAGCTGTTACCGACTGGATCCCACGGGATGTCAAAAGATCATGTGACCGCCCACCTACAAGATGGTCAGAGTTCTTCGTCAAGACCCTGAACGAACAGTTTGAGGCTCTTTGTATTCCTGAAGCAACCAGATGCCATTGGGCTACACTGGCATGTGATAGGGTCAAATGGAAATATTACTGGCGCCCGCTCGAGCAAATCGATGAATAACAGGATGTCAAGTGATTGAGTTAGTTACATTGCTTGGAAATTACCCCTCCCCCCAGCTAGATTTACAATGTACAAATATTTTCTCCCATTAAATAGCATTTCTTTGTTTTATTGACATTTCTCTCTCACTGTACAAACCCATTTTAGTTTGCTGCCCTCCCATTTACTTGTCTTTGCTTCTGTTTCTCTTGCTGTTGGAGCTGAATGCCCCAAACATCTCTAGAGACAGAGTCTTTTGTATAGGTTTCTCTACTCTGCCTTTCATGGCCTTGAATTTGATAATCAAGTCTTTAATACATTTTGATTTTAATTTTTATCCCAATCATTTTGTAGTATCTAATTGATACCTCTTCCTTCTTCTTCCTTATTGTTAAACATTGGCGCCTAATCACAGTGTGGATAAATCAGAGTTGAATGTCTTGCTTACTGTTGCAAGGAGTATTCTGTTGGCCAAGCTCTTGTAGGGCCCTGAGCTAGGGGAAAAAAGGGCAGAATATTTATGATGTCTTGCAGTTTCATTTGAGATGGACTTTTAATTGTGGAAGTTTGGTAGGATAGGGTGGAGAACATGATACGAGTTTATAATTGGGATGAAAATGGAAGGCTCATTTAGTTTTGGTGGGAATGTTGTCTAGTTTTGCCTCTGTGGAAAACAGGATGGAGATGTTCCAAAACTTATAAACAGGAATCCCATTTGACACAATAATTCTACCTTGGCAAATATCACAAGGACACAAATACAATCAATTTAAAACGATATATGCATGCCTATGTTCGTTTTAGAACTGTTTACAATAGACAAGATTTGAAAATAACCTAAATGCTTAGTGGCCGACCTGTGGATAAAGAATTATGTTGCACATACACAATGGAATACCACTGAGCTATATGAAAAGTGGAAATCTTGTCTTTTGCTACAACTTGTATGAAACTTGAGGGTGTCTTGTTAGATAAAATGTGTCAGAGGGAGAAGGACAAGTGCCAGGCAATCTCACTCTTAGACGGTGGCAACAGAATTGAGGTTGGGAGTGGGGAGTGGAGGGTGGAGAGGAGTCGGGCAGCCGGAGGTGATATGGGGTAATGGTGCAGAGTCTTTGGCACTTTGGTGGTGGACTAGATGCAGTACCTTTGGATTGGTGTTCACATACTATATGCCTAAAATTCAACTATCAATGACCTTATAAATCATAGTTCTTTAATAAAAAATTTAAAAAGAAAAAAGAGCCTTCAAGCATACAAATTAGCATTATTGTAAACCATGCTCTCTCAATAATGTTTTTCAGTTTTAAAAATTATGTTGGTGGGCCCCAGGGATGGCTTATGAGAGGCGGGAAGCAGCGACAGTCACTTTCTCCTTGGCTTCCTCTGTAGCCCAGGGACCCATTGGGACTAACAGAGTTTGCAGTGAGTCCCTGCACAGCATGGACCAGAGCCCCACCAGTCCCATGAGGTGGCTGTCAAGCCACACCTGATGTCCACTTGGTCTTCTAGGCATGAGTTAATCTCCATCACCCAATATTTATTGGGGAGTCATGAACTCAGGCTGGAGCGAGGAATAGCTTTTTGCAGGAAAGGAAAGTCAGTCCTAGGCCTTATCCAGGGTTTTTCAAGGTTCTTAGTCTTCCTTGCAGAAAAGAATTTCAGGAGGAGATGAGCACTGAGGTAAAACAGATTTTATTATGGAAACTTTAGGATGGGGAAGGAGGGAGAGAAAGAGAGAGAGAGAGTAGAGAGGGAGAGAGTAACATGCTCAAGAGAGAACACAGGCTTCTCCAAAGGCAAAGAAAGCCGTACTACATGCATCCCAGCACTAGGTATGAAAGCATGAAAGTAGGGGAGATGAGAGATGATGAGGGATCATCTTTCAAGTGGGGAGATGAAGGAGGCACATGTACTCAGGTACTATATGTGCTTGGCCACGTGGGCTCAAGTAGCATATGAGCTCTGGCAGCATAGGAGTGCCCTTTCTTTGTTTAAGGCGGCTTTTATAGGGTTTTCCCAAACTGTCTCACATGGGGCTTCTACCTAGATTAAAGTCTGTTGCGAGGGCAGCCTGTGCCCAGCCGTTCATGAGGCAGTCGGGAGGCATGGCGGGTTCTAGCCCTGGCCCACCACCTCGGCAGAACCTCACAACAAGCCAGACCACCCCCCTCACTCCACGGGCACCGCCATTTTCCACATTTGGACTTCCCTTTCGTCAGAACTCCACCCAGCAGACCAGCCCATCACAGCCCGGCTCGTGCAAGCGGCCGCGGGGTTCATCAATAAATGCTTTATTTGGAGGTGTTTAAAAGAGTTTGCCTCCCGCTCGGCAAGCCTGGCAAGCTTCTCGTGTTGTATTTGATATGCCAAATTCCAGTAATAATTATATTAGGTCATTCCCATGACCTAATATAATGTTTTGAGGCTCTTTATGTTCCTGTAGCAAGCCGATGCCCCTGGCTCTACTGGCATGAGACAGGACATATGGAGATATTACTGGTGCCTGCTCTAGCAAATAGATGATCAACGGGAAGATCGTGATTGTGAGATCATTTAAAGGGTTTTCCCAAACTGTCTCACATGGGGCTTCTACCTAGATTAAAGTCTGTTGTGAGGGCAATTGAGGGGGTGGGGAGGGCAAAAGTTGGGAGTGGTCTTCTTTGAAAACTTCTTTTCTTGACCTCTTACCTGCTGTATCTTCTTTGTCCTGGAATGTTTTTGTGTCTTCTGTGGGCTGGGCCTTTGAGGGTTAATCAGATTAAGGACTGGGCAGAGAAGGTTGATTCAGCTTCCTCAGGGTCTACTGTTAATGTGGAATCTTGGTTCTTGATTCCAAAAGGTAGGTCTGGGCAGCCTTAGGGCTAGTAGTTTGATTTCTGGAAAGTTAATTGCCATGGGACCTTTCCCTGCCTGCCTGTCAACATCAAAAATGTTTGTGACTGATAGACCCTGGGAATGAGGGTTTTGCAGACAGGATCAGAAGTGACATGAATCATCATTTGGCGCTATTAAAAAGTGGATGAACTTGGGAGGTATTTTCAAGACCCATTTAGTCATCTGAAAATTTTACATTCTTGGGCAGGAGTTTCCTGGACTAGTAGATTCTAAGTTATGAAAATGAGTTGACCCTGTATGTGTGAGTTATGTATTGATTGGTTTTGATTTTCATCAGGTTTTGATTTTCATCAGGCCTAAAAATGATTTCTTTCTCCACAGTAAAGACAGCTTTTCCCCACGCTCCATCACTATACTCGTTAGAATGGATTGCCCGTTTCCACAGGTGGTTTTCCTGAATTCAGGGCTACTCGCATATATTCCAACAGACAAGGATTGCCAGTTGAGATGTTTGTGGAAGAATGAAAGCTAACCTCCCAACAGGGGCCTCTGCTAAGTCTGTATATCAGTGTCAGTGCTCCAGTACATCATCCGGACCCCATGCCCCACCCTCCTATTGGCATTCGAGAACTCAAGAGAAAGCAGAGAGAGCATTTGGAGAGAGCAGAGAGACGAGTACAACCTCCTGTTTTTAATCAGAAGTGTGGATATGTATTTCAGCGGGGGAGAAAGGTCAAAATCAGCATTTTATAAAAATGTGATAGAAGTTAGAAACCCTGGCAGGAAATGTTGGCAGTCTGCCTCTTCCTTCGAATCAGTGCATGGACATGAAGCCAGCTTACCTTTCTGACTATACAATTATGATGCCTTCATTTTCTTGCTTAACCTTCCAGAATCAATCAGAATTCAGTGTCTGAGCTTGGCTACAGTAATTGCCTAGGAGGGAACTGGGCCAAATGAATAAGGGTCACTCCATGAGTTTGCTCTTAGGCTCACAGCAGTCACCAGAGAGGGAACAGGCTGGCTCCAGAGTCCCTGCTTTATTTACTGTTTCTGTATTCAGGTTACACAGGAGGCTCTCTCCCAGCTGTTTTTTACCCATCCATGACTCTGCGGAGGATGAGAATCTGCAGCTTTTCGACTAGAACCATCTTTGGTGGAGAGGCTAGAAGGGAAAGGTGGGGCCAGGGAGCTGGGGCAGGCAGCTGCAGCAGGACTGACTAATAAGAATGCCAATAATGCTCTCCCATAGCCCACATTTGCATAACAGCCTTGTCAATAGTGCTCTTTGGCTAACTCTCACTGAATGCATTAAATAGGCCAACACCAATTCACTCTTTCTACCTGTTACTTGCTTGGGTCTCATCTCTCCAGAAAGATCCTGCTGGCTTGGCAGTAGGGGTGTCTCTTACAGACAAAGGATGGAAACAGAAACAGTCAGGTCTGGTCCCCAGTGATCTACTCCTGGTCCAGACACTAGTTCTAGATAGAGGACAAGGGCCCTTGTGATCAGAGTGAAATGGGAATTCATGGGGGTGGGCATCAGCTTCTGAAAGGGTGATGGGGGCAGGGGAGTCAGGGATGAAAATAATTGCTAGTGTTTAGTGGGTCTTGAAGTAATTTTTCTACCCACAGGAGAAAAGAGAAGAGCAGAAGAAATAAGATCAACCAGACAACATGAGTGAATGTAACATAACTTCAAGTGGTAAGCTGTAAGTTCTGTTCATATTATATGTAAGCTAGTCATAAAGTTTAAAAGTCACTGAAATGAAACAGTATATTGTGGGAATACCTATACTTTATAAGAATAATACTGAAACAGCTAGGAAATAACACATAGCATTTACGATAATGGAGATCTCACAAGAGGGAGGAAAATGAATTGGGAGAAGCTTGTAGGCTAATGGATTATTGCCTCGTCATTATCTTTAAAGAAGGAGCATGGCATAGAAGACAGTGCAGCTTAGACAGAGGACTGGACTGCATTGTGGACCAAGGATTATTTGTTTGGGAGCTATACCAGGCAGTGCTCAGGAATTGCCCCTGGCTCTGTGTTCAGGAATTACTTCTGGCAGTGCTCAGGGCACATATGGGTTCCTGAAGATTGAACCAGGGCTAGCGATTTGCAAGGCAAGTGCCTTACCCCCTATATCTATCACTCTGGACCACTATCACTCTTGCCCCTCAACTAAGGATTATTGTGAATCCTAATTTGGTGTGTATAAGGTAACAGTGACATGTACTCTAGGAAAATATAATGAAACTATGGGGGTCAGAGAGATTGTGCTGGGAGTAAGACACTTGCCTTGCATGTAGCTGACCCTGGTTTTATCCTTCACACCACATATGGTCTCCAAGCACCACCAGGAGTAATCCCCTGAGCACAGAGTCACCCCTGAGCTCCTCTAGGCAGTATCATAAAACCCATTTTAGAGGGAATGTTCTTGGGTTCCTGGAGATTAAGTCATTGCTTGTTGTCATAGGGAGTGCTATGGAAGATCCAATAGTAGAACCCAGCATAGTGGTTCTGGTCCCAAATAGCTCAGGTCCCAGAACCTGGAGACTTTCTGAAGTTCCTCCCCATGTTGCCACAGAACTAGGTGTCCTGTTGGACACTGTCAGCAGTGCCTTTCTTGAAGCTGACCATGCCGATAGCAGCCAAGGCTGTTGTGGTGGGTGGGTGATCTTTGTGCAGAAGTGAACATGATCCTCATGAGTAGAAAGAAGCCCCCTACCAACTAGGAGTGTGGCCGTAGTCTTTGAAGCAGTCCATGCAAAAGAAACTGAACTCAGGGTGGGAAATGCCAAACTAATTAGACTCAGTCTTCCATACATGGATTATGGCATATGAAGGACACACGTGGGGAAGAGATCAGATGAAGCTTCTGAGACAGAGCAAAAAGGAGAAGCCATTGACCTGGGGACAGAGAACATCAAGGTCTATGACACACACCAAAACATATTAGCCATCCTGGTAAACTCAGGAGAAAGGCTGAGTGCAAGTAATTCTGGTAGGGGAGACAGTAAATTCCTTTTCTCCGTACATCCTGTACAGACGAAGGTTGCCAATGCACTTGCTTTTCTCAAATGAGAGATTTTTTTTCAAGCAACCCTTTCTAGGGGCCCTAGATCTGCAGGGCCTCTGGAAAGCCCAAGGAAGAAACTAGCACGGAGAATAAAATTAAGTTGAAAACCTCCGTTGACATTTAAGAAAAGTCAACAACCATCTAAGTGATGAGAGAGACCAGAAATATAACTGGTTGAATGTCAATTTTAAAACTAGAAAGATAGCTGCTACTTTATCTCGCAGAGCAGGTGTTTCCGAGCAGTAAATAACTCACCGATGGTCTATTAAACTTTAATGCTTGTGATAACAGCAAAGAGCATGTTGCCACCCTTCGAAAAGTACATATATATAAAAACAAACAGCAATTTTCAACATTTATGCTTTGCACCATTTTCTTTGCACAGTTGTTTTAGTGTGTTATTTTTTGCTATTATCTTGACCACAAACCCCTGCTGCATGAAACAGATTTGCAATCGTGGGCAGAACAACTTCATGTAATTAACTATCTGGCAAGTGTACAGTGATCATTTCTACATAAAAAAGATTCTCTCCTTGAATGCACATCCTCCAAATACGAGGAGCTGGTTTCACTGCTTTAGAGCAGGGGGAAGACTTTCTTTTTATTCTTTCTTTCTTTTTTTTAATTTGGATTGGAGCAGGTCTGTTTTGGCCACCCTTCTTCACTGAGTTTAAATTCACCCTCTTTGTGAGGTTTTATTGAACTAGTTATTATGGTGCTTCAAAGTGACTTGAAAAAATATCCAGGAGGAAAAAAAATGAAGCAACGTAATTGGAAAAAGGTTAGACATGAAGAGATGTGCAATTTGGATCAGCCAGATGAGAGTTATTACCCAATAATGAGTCTGCACACTCCTATTACAAGGCTTTTGTATCTGAGCCTTTAAAACCCAGATGCTAATGAAGCCTCCTGCCTCCCCTGTGACTGAGGTCACGGTTGTTGCCATCTGATGAATGGAGAAAATGAGCCACCAAAGACCAAGAGAACTGGGCTCAGGTCAACTCTATTCAAACCATTTGTTAATACCAGGTTTGGGATCAAACTCAGCACCTCAACTTGAGGTTCTCTGGCTGTTTGCTTTGGCTGACATTTCTGAGGTCCCTAGGTTCAGAGATGGTGGGACTGAGAAGTGACTGAGTTGGGGAGTAGAATCTGTACCAAAGAGACTCAGTAACCTGAAGTTAAGACTAAACTCTCTTGACCAGAGAGATTGTCCAGGGTAAAAGGTGCTTGCCTTGCATACAGTTGACTCATATTACTTCCTCTGTACCACATATGGTCCCTTGATCCTGTCAGGAGTGATGGCTAAGCATGGAGCCAGGTGTAAGCCCTGTGTACCACAGCCAAGGGTAGCCCAAACATCCCCTCCCTCTGAAACAAACTTAAGTCCTTTTAAATGTTTTTTTTTTTTGCGGAAGGAGGGAAATTGGGGACATTGGTAGCGGAAAATGTACACTGGTGAAGGGATGGGTTCTGGAACATTGTATGACTGAAACCCAATCATGGACAACTTTGTACTTGTTTATGTCATGGTGATTTAATTCTAAATCACCATGACATAAAAAGACTTTAAAATAAAGACATAAAAGACTTAAAAAATTTAAGTCTTATTTTAGGCACTGCTTTACAGTATTGATAATGGCAGCATTTGATTCATGAAAATCCCCAACACCACACCCCCAGCAGAGTGCCAGCTTCCCTCTACCAGTGTCCTGGTGAATTCCTGGAATTCCCATCTTTTTTCTCTCTCTTCCCCAGGACAGTGAAGACCAGTTCTCAGATGCCTTTGGGTTTTAGTTATTTCTTTACGATGTTTCTTTATGTCCCACATAAGAGAGAGGTTGTTAGGTATCTGTCCCCCTCCCTCTAACTATTCTCCAATTCCTTCCATATCAGCAAATTACTTGATTTCATCTTTACTGATGATAACCGTAATAAAAGACTCTCCACAGACTGGGAGAAAATAATTTTCCCACCACTCATACGACAAAAGGTTAACATCCAGGATATATAAGGAAGGCAATGGTAGAATGTTACATTAAAAGAAGCAACTAACCCCACCAAAAGATAGGGGGCAATGAGAAAAGTAAAACCTCTTATGGAAACTGGGAGAGTAGCACAAATGTTAAGTTATTGGTTGTTCAGTCATCCCAGAACACTTGAAATCAGTGTTCACAGGAGGATTGACACCACAGATACCAGCTAATGCTCTCATCAGGACTTCTTACTCCAAGCCAGCACAACCTGGGCATAAGTAAAGAGAAGTTGGAGACAATGGGTGTAGAAAAGGATTTTGCAGCTATTTGGTATCTTGCATGAAAAATGGTGGTTTATGTTATAGATCAGTAAGTGATGATGAGACAGAGGAGAAGCAATGGGGCCAGGTCCAGGGAGTCAGGTACAGAGGTGATACTAAGGAATATTAGAGCTAAATAGCCAAATCACAAAGTCAGCACACTGAAACCAAGAGTCTCTAACAACCAAACTTACAAAGGTGCCTGTCAAGAGGGCACACTTGAAGGCAGGGGGTGCATATGGAGGGAACCTGGGAACGTTGGCAAAGGGAAGTTGACGCTGGTGGTGGGATCAGTGCTGTAATATTGTATGTCTAAAGCTCATCTATGAATGCTTTGTAAATCATGGTGCTTGAATCTTTTTTCTTTGAAGAGAAAAGAAAGTGATGCTAAACAGGGAGAGAAACCCCTGTGGGTTAGGCAATGTAGGTTCATGCTATTTCAGTTAACGATGTGTCTTGTGGAAACAACCTGTTTTTGTCCATCCAACCACAGAAGAATTGAAAGAAAATATGTGATAATATGCATATTTGGGATGATATATTATTTCATCATAAAACACAAGGAAATATTATCATGTGTGACTGCATGGATGGTTCCAGAAGACATTAAATGAAATAAGTCAGAGAAACACAAATATTGCTTGATGTCACATGTAGGCAGAGTCTAGAAACAAAATAAGCATGAAAAAGCCCCAGCAAACTCATGGAGAAAAGAACTCAGGTTATGATTTTACCAGAGGTGGAGGTGGGATGTGAAGGAAGATGGTCAAAGGTGCACATAAGTAAGTACTACAGAACAACTGCCTGCCACAATAGGCTGAGAACGTTGTGAGAGAGTGAATCCAAAGTTCTCACCCCTAAGAGAATTTTTGTTCTTTTTTTTTCGTATAATGTCTCCATGAGAAGGTGGATGTCTGCTAAGCCAATATACTTTCCTCTAACCAGCATGCCCTCTGCCTCACATTTTATACAGTGGTGCATGCCAACGGTCAATGGAACCAGGATAAAAGGAACCAAATGGAATATTTCAAAATATAGGAGATTTGAGCTGGGAAAGACAATCATTACAAAGTGAGGCTTCCCCCTTCCCTGGACAATTTTCCTTTTTTCTTCTCCTTTTTCTGTGCTGGTTCTCTTATTCCTTCCTACTTCAACACGCATTCATGCATGCAAGCATCCATCCTGCACATTAGTTTTCATGCTTCCCTGCCTCACTGCATTGATTTGAAATAGGAAGGGAAGAAGAAGAGAAGGCAGAAGAAATAAGCTTGACATTTTGCACAGATAACTTTTCTTATGTGCATTACAGTCATTTGCCGGTCATATCCTCAAACAAATCCATTAAGTGAATATTAGAATAATTCCCAGTCCGTGGAGAAGAGTTGACTGCAATGAATCAGTATTTTGGCAGTTGCTTGCGCTCTGATTGTTGCTCTGTTTTTATTTAGACAATCACTTTTACATAGGCATCTGGGTGATAAAGATGGTCATGCTGAGGTCCCCTTTCATATTTTGAGGAGACAATGTTTAAATCCAAGTCTGAAGGTTGTCATGGTAGAATTATATCCTCCTGCTGACCTCCTCCCCTGAGGTTTCATGCAAACAGAGATTATGTCTTTTTGTCTTCTTTGTTTCGGTGAAACCCCCAGAAGATAATGTATGGAAAAGTCTTTTGGATCACCTGAATTGCTTTTCAAAGGTCAGTCCAATCCTGTCTTCTCCCTGAGTCACGGGAGTGTCTGTCCCTTTTCTCCTACCATCATCTTCTCCCCAGGCTTCCATCAATCTAAGAGATTAATTTTTGCTCCATAGAAGGTGCTCTTTTAAGTCATTTCCTTAAAACTGGCGAAGATCCTTGAACTGACAAGTAATATTTTGCAAAAATGCTGAGTTGTCATAGTGATGTCCAAATTTATGCCTAATGCATGAGTGTCAGTGAGCTGGGATCTCTCAACTCCTCAGCACTGACCCATTACTACACGTGGGATGCTCCAGGCATGGACACTCACAAAGCTCTGCATGCTGCTAGTCCATTTAAACTGCTAATGGAGGTGCAGAGAGACACCACCAGCCATACGGTGAGTGACTCATGCACTACCAATTGCAAAACCTCCTTGGTTGCCAGAGCTGCAAGCAGACAGCAAGGTCATCAGGGACGTCACTCTCTGCTCTTAGCCTGTCTCCATCATCCGGGACATCCCTCTCTGCTCATGGCCTGTCTCTCTAACTTCCTTCCTGCTCAGTCCACAAACCCTTCCTTTCTCAGAGTCTCAGTTCCTGTGGACTCTGTGGAGCCTCTAGGTCTCTTCCCAGGAGGAAAACCACATTCCCCAGGCTGCTTGGCTCACTCTGCAAACTTGACATTTCAGTTCATAGCTCAGTGATCAGGGTTACAGGCTTTCCAATGCTCTGGGTACAGAGTTTAAAACTCAAGCTCTATATGCCCCTGGTACCTCCAGGTATAGCGCTGGTGCCCCCCAGGTACCATTGAATTGGCTCTGGTGGTCCCTCGCACCAGAGGGCATGATCCATTATGCATTTTCAGATGGTACCATTGAACCACTTGGATTTAACCGTTGAGTCACCAGGATTAGCCTCTTAGTCCATGAGCTCTGTATAGGAGCCCTCCCTAAGGCCTCCCATAAAGGACATGAGTTCCTCTTCCCCAACATAGGGCAGGTGCATTCAGCCTAGAAAGTGTTGGCTTTGAATAGCAGAATCAGCAAGAACAAGCACAAAGTCTTCTCTTAGAAATGGCCTGAATTCTTCCATGTAAGCCCTGGGTTTACATGGGGACTTGCCAAGCAATGTTGGTTGCAATACCTTGCTACTGAGCTCTGCTTTAAGTCTGTTGCAAAGAGAAGCATGCTGACTATGCATTGAGAAAACAATCCCTGGGAGCCAGCTCTTGCCTGGGGCTTGACTGGTATCATCTCCTTTAAACCTCCAACCAGCCCAGGAAATAATGTCTCCTGGGATTCCCATTTCAGAGGGGGAAGAAACCAATACAGAGATGCTGAGGTGTAGAGGCCTGCACCTTCCACTACAAAGGGAATGGCACAGTTGTCCCTTAGTAGTGGAAGAGCTGGGATTTGAACTCTGGACAGAAGTCTCACTCAAAAGGCTACATTCTTTGTCAGGGTATGCTGGGTGCCCAGACAAAATCCAGGAACAGGGTCAGAGATTTCCCTTCTGCCTCAGGGGTCTGGTGACAGACGAGAAAAAATGCAGGAATCAGACAGAGAAAAATGCAAGAATACAGCAGAGTTTCAAAAGGCTTTACTCACACTTGTTCTGATATACAAATCAGTAATAGGAAAATCCCAGTGTTTAGGTTCCTGGCTGGGCCCCCGCCATGTGTAGGTTTAGAATCCTAAGCCAAGATGGCCACCACCACATGTTAAGGCCCAACAGGGAAGAGAATAGAGAGGGAGAGCAGAGGGAGAAGGCAAAAAGGCAAAAGGCAAAAAGCAAAATTGCAAAAAGGATACAGCTTTATAACTTTTCAAGGAAAGCAGTTAGGGTCAATTTGCCTCAGGTAACTTCACCGGGACCTCACCTAGTCCCATTGAAATGTTGATGTTGCCCAGCCAAGGCTGCAGGTCCTTGGTAGATAGGGGAGGGGCATCTGAGATGAACTGTATCTCAGAATACAAAGACATGCATCTGTACCAATGGATATTCTACAGCCAGGTATATATTTCTCCAAGCCTTCACAAGATTCTTGTCTTTATTTCATAGTTGTTTTGCATATTAGCCTTTAGACTTATTAGAGAGCCATGCTTGCTTGCTTGGGGGCAAACAGCATTTCTCTGTGGTCTAATTATTTAGAGATCTAATGTGGTCAGGTAAACATACTGGTAAGATCCATCTAATCCCACAATGATTGTGGTAGCATGAGAGAAAATATTTATAAGAGCTAACATAGAATGCATGGTAAGAATACTGCCACATATCAAACTGTTTTCTGCCCCTTATCTACAAAGTGGCCTGCAGGAGGTAACTCCAGGCAAGATGCAGAACTCTGGGCAACAGTGTACTGCAACAATTCTTAAATCTCCAACTCTGCCTGCAGTGACTTTATATGTTCTTAACGTTGGGTTGACCAGGAGGCTCAGGGGAGAGGGGCACCTTGAGATCTCTAGTGAACATCTGCAGGCACAGATCATAATTCCTGGGACTTACATGAAGATCCCTTGTTTGACAGGCCCTGGCACCAGCCAACCCTTATCAGGCAAAACAGGACCTGATACCAGTTAACTACATATTTCTGCCCATCCCAGACCTCCTTTACATCCCTATAAATCCACCCTAAAGCACAGATTGGTGACGACTTCACTGGCCTCTTTAGAGACTTGTGAACCTTGTCCAAGAGCATTTCAATCACCTGTTTCAGCCTGAGTCTCCTGGACCATTCACTTTCCATTTAAAAAATGTTACCAGAGATAAAGAACCTGCCATAGAGGCAGGCTATGGGAGGGGGAGAGAATTGGGGACATTGGTGGTGGGAAATGGGCACTGGTGGAGGGAGGGGTGCTGGAACACTATGTGATCGAAACCCCCAAACATGAATAACGTTGTAATTGTATATCTCACGGAGGTATAATAAAATATTAATTAATTAATTAATGAAAAAATAAAAAGGAAAAATATGAATTCATTAAACAACCAAAAAATATTATCAAAGAATGGATAGTAGCATACAGAATTTTAAGAAGGCCCATGAATGTCCACATCTCCTCATGTCCTGGAGTGGACCCAGCCAACGGAAAAGGCGATGGGACAGCAGCTATGCTTTAGCTCTAGGGGCAGACTAAAGAAAAAACACAACAGGACTTGCTGTAAACGTCCAGGAAGAGGGCCAGGGAAGGAACTCTTGTTGGCTTTCAACAAGAGTTAAAAAGCTCTAGACCTTCAGAAAGAGTTGAAAAGCAACAAGAGTTCCTCCTAGGCACCCTCTAGCCCATAATCTCTCACTAGTGAATGCCCTCATGACTGCAAGTAAACACATTCTGCCAACAACCCACATGAACTACCTACATTCTACAAGAACTGTCCACATCCTGCATGTGACTGGAATCAACGTTTTCCTGATCGGGTCTCCAGATGAACCCGTGGTCCTCCCTGCCTGACTGAGTTTTGCTTATAGTCTTGGAAGACACCGACTAGAGAGTCCAGGGAGGCCAGAATGGACTCTGACACACTGACAGTATAGGACAATCAGCTTACAGTGTGTGCAGCTGTGGCACACTGATGGGCCTGTGGTCCTTTGTTTTATTGTCTTAAGAAAATGAATGTTGGGGGCTGGATCAATAGGACAGCAGGTAGGGCATCTGCCTTGCAGGTGGCCGGCCCAGGTTCCAACCCCAGCATCTCATATGGTTCCCTGAACACCTCCAGGACTGATCCCTGAGTACAGAGCCAGCAGTAACTCCTGAATATTATTGCTGGGTGTGACCTAAAAAATGAGTGTGACTTGAGGATTTTCCAGGGGTGACCTCCCAGGGAAGGTGGCAGTGCTGGGGTCTGATCTCAGTTGTCCAGCCCAGTGGTTACCCCAGATGCTTCTCCCCTCTTTCGAAGTGACTTTTGGAAACAATTTTCTGTTCAATATTGTAATTATTCCTGCAATTTTCTACCACCTTAACAACTTAAAGTCCATAATGTCCTTGACAGAAGAGGCGTTGGATCAGGCTTTTGATTTCATTCCAAGAGCTCACCCCTGCCTGGCTTTGTGGTCCTTGCTATGGGCGGCACCATCAAAGTCAGTCTCTCCCTTCCGGGATGTTTACCTCGCACTCAAGGTGTTTGCAGATGAGCTTGGGTATGTGTGATGCCCAGATTCAGTTCCATAAAACAAAAACTGCAAATTACATAAGAATGGGCAGGTCAGTTAGATGACTAGAATAAAGATGTAGCAGGCAATGCAGAAAGGAAAGAGGACCTTCAAAGCACTTAGTTGGGGGTTCGGCAGAAGGGCATAAACAAAGAGATCAAACATGAAAGGGACAGTCTAGAGGCTATTTCTGCCTGGGGTTAGGATGTCAGATGCCCGTTATGACTGAGTTTATGGTCCTTGCCCTTGATCCTGTTCAACTCAGTGACATAATGTGAGAACCGGCTGGAAATGCAAGGCTCCGTGCAGAAGCTGAGATTCAAAGCAAGGATGACAGGATGTTAAGCCCTAGGGTGGGGCTCTGTGTTACTGTGGCATCTGCTCGTGCACATGCACACACACACACACACACACCACACCACACGCACGCTGGGAACCCTTTACCATGGGGAGGGTTGTCATTAGGCAGCTGTTGTTATTGTAATAATCTTGTTTCCTCCTGCACATCTTATCTGCCCACTTATTCAAAGGAGTTTGGGGGCTGGTAGCTTACCAGTCCATACCTTCTGCCCTGTACTCCACAGGAATGGAAGGAAAAGAGGGCTCTGAGCCCTTGGCTTGACAGATCAGAGACTTTTAACAGCAAAGTTGGCCCATGTTTTGCTCAGACTCATAGGGCAATGTGTTTCCCTGGCATTTGCATCTTCTACTAGGATCCTAAAGTAAGGGCCTATTTCCAGTTCCTGTCCTTTTGATGTTGCCTCCCTCCACCCCAGTCCAGCCCCCTGGCCTTGAGAGTGTTTCTTTCAGCACAGTGGCTATGCTGATTTTCCAGAAGATTGCTTGAAATTCATGGGTGTAACCCAGAAGAAAATGGTAATGAAATTGACTTTCTGGGAGGCTGCTTGATTTAGAGCTAAATGAGCATTCCAGCACCCCACCCTGGAACCCCTCAAATCTAGAACTGTTCTGGTCTCCCTCATTTCTCTTTTCCCAGTCAAGACCCCAGAGGAAAGACTGGGGTGTTTTTCCATAAGAAACTTGGTCCTGGAGCAATGCAAGTCCTCCGTGCCTTGCATGGAGCAATGGCACAGCGGGTAGGGCATTTGCCTTGCATGTGGCCAACCTGGGTTCAATCCCCAGCATCCCATATGGTCCCCCAAGCACTGCCGGGAGTAATTCCTGAGTGCAGAGCCAGGAGTGGCCCATGAGCATTGCTGGGTGTGACCTAAAAAGAAAAAAAGCAGCAGCTTGGTCCTTACGTAGTCTAACAACATTGTCTATGACAATCATGACTTAAAAATGGGACGTCAGGTTCTTCACTCACAGGTAACCACATGTCTTTCTTCCAAGACATTGCCTAACTTGTTTGAAGGTGCCACGTAGCCTTCCTGGGTCCAACTGCTTCTCTTTTCTTTATTCTAGTCCAGGTGCAAGTGGCTGGACCCTCTTGATGTGGCCAATTGGCTGTTGTTCTCTACTCTTTGCCTATTTGGGGGATGTCTTTGATTTTTCCCACTGGCACAATGACAGTCACCTGAGAGGTCGGTCCAGTTATGAAGCTTCAGGGTTTAAGGGACTTTAGAGCCATTGCGCATGAAGCTCTTTTCTTTTTCTGTTCTTAATTTCATTGTCTTCTAATTCTAAATGTGCATTATATCTTTAAATTTGTAAAGTGTACATTGATTAACATTCTTTGCATCTAAGTACTATTACAAGGAATTAACAGAAGGTATAACATTGTTTCAAGTTGCTTCACTGTGATCAAAAAACCACAAGAATACATTTATAGAAAAGAAGGAACTTATTGGTAAGAGAGAATGTAGGTTACATGTCAAAAAAGCAAATCCGAATAGCATAAACAATAGTACAAGTCTTTGGAAGAAGATGAGGAAATTTTTTTTGTCTTTTTAAAAATATTTTATTATACCACCGTGAGATATACAATTACAAAGATGTTCATAAGATGTTCATATTTGGGTTTCGGTCATACAGTGTTCCAGCACCCATCCCTCCACCAGTGCCCATCTCCCACCACCATTGTCCCGATTCCCTTCCCCTCCCCTAGCCTGCCTCTATGGCAGGTTATTTATTCCTTTCTCTTTCTCTCTCTTTCTATTTTACTTCCCTTCCACATTCTGGATTATAATACATTAAGAGGTTGTCGTGTGTATCTTTTTGCCTGTATTTAATGCTCAGTTCTAGAATGGTATTAGCACTTTCGACAATTATTAGCACACTGTTCTATTCTCTGTTTTACCTAACTTCTGACTCCCACACATTTGTGATAATTTCCACCTTTGACAAGACCTCCTGATCCATGTTTCACCTGACCTTGAATATTGGTATTATAATATGTACAACTATATTTATGTCATGCAAATAATGCAGTCATTCTATATCTGTCTCTCTCCTTCTGGCTAATTTCACTCAACACGATCTTCTCCATGTCCATCCATTTATAGGCAAATTTCATGAGTTCATTTTTCCTAACAGCTGCATAGTATTCCATTGTGTAGATGTACCAAAGCTTCTTTATCCAGTCATCGATTCTCGGGAACGCTGGTTGTTTCCAGATTCTGGCTATTGTGAATAATGCTGCTATGAATATAAAAGTAGGGATGGTGTTTCCGCTGCATATTTTTGGCTTCCCAGGGTATATTCCCAGAGTAGTATGGCTGGGTCAAATGGGAGTTCAATTTCTAGTCTTTGGAGGAATGTCCACATTGTTTTCCAGAAAGGCTGTACCAGCCGGCATTCCCACCAACGATGGATGAGTGTCCCCTTTTCCCTGCATTCACGCCAGCACTTGTTGGTCTTGCTCTTTTGGATATGTGCCAGTATCTGTGGGTAAAATGGTATCTCGTTGTTTTGATTTGCATCTCTCTGATGATTAATGATTATGAGCATTTTTTCATATTTTTGGCCATTCGAATTTCTTCCTTGTTGAAGTTTCTGTTCATTTCTTCTCCCCATTTTTTGATGGGGTTGGTTGTTTTCTTCTTGTAAAGTTCTACCAGTACCTGATATATCCTGGATATTAACCCCTTGTCAGATGGGTATTGGGTAAATATTCTTTCCCATTCTGTAGACTCTCTTTGTATCTTGGTCATTGTTTCTTTTGAGGTGCAGAAGCTTTTTAGTTTCATGTAGTCCCATATGTTTATCTTTCCTTCCAGTTGCTTTGTTAGTGGTGTAGTGGTGTTTCACCTTTGAAGATGCCTTTAGCTGCATAAAGCTCTTTTCTCCAGAGAAAGATCAGGTTCTTACTGTTTTTCAGGTAACACAACAATCCCTAGCAGGGTTACCCAGAGCTGAGATGCCTCTCCTTGAACTGCCCATTCACTGTCTTTTTCTGTGTCCCCAGCAACTCCTCTTTATTGAGTCATTTCCTGTCTTAGGAGCTGGGGCCTCAGCATGCCTTTACTGCCACAGTGACCTGGATTCTGAGACATAAATATTTCAATTTTCCAATGGAGTCAATGGCCTCAAAATACCTCTATGCAAATCTTCCATCAATATTTATCTTCTCTTTCTTCTAAAAAACCTCAGTATTTTTTTTTTTTGCAGGTGACTGTTAGTGGTATCTGACACACAATGTGTTTGGATTTCCTCCATCTTCCTGCATTCTTGGTACTGATCCAGTAACATGCCCAATTCCCTTCCCTCAGAGATATTTAATATTTGAAAGCCAACATTCTTAAAAAAAGGCAATAAAACAAAACCACCTCACCTCCTATTCTTTCCAGTTTCCTCTGTTTTCTACTTTCTGTAAACCATTATCTTCGGTTATTGAGTTTAAATGATGATTATAACTGTGAACTTTGCTTTGTTCTATACCTTGCTTGAAAGCACTTTCTTTTAAGGTTGGTTTTCAGAAAAATGAGGTTCCAATTCATCATGTATTAGGTACAACTATGAGTAAGAATTAAAACTAGGTCTATGCCTTCCCTGTCTATGTCTTTTGTTATTTTTTCTTGTTTCTTTCAATGAGGATATAGGTGTTTGATTGAGGAGGCAAGCAGTGTGAGATTAGACCACACTAAACTTAGTGGCTGGTAGTGGGTGCACAGATCCCCATGACCTGCAGATTGAAGGGATGTCATCTTTGAAAGAGAAACTTATTTCTGTCCTCGTGCTCTCCCTGTAGTCTGGGCTCTGGGGATCTAGTTCTGAAAATTCATTATTTCACAAGATTTAATAATGCCCCAATATAGGTTCTCTAGATCAGAAGCATTGCTGTGTCCAACCCAGGCTGGAAATATTTGAGGGGAGCTATTTTGGGGCTTCCCTCAGCTGTGTGCAGGGCTTATTCCTGGTTCTTTGCTTAGGGATCACTTTTGATGGTGCTTGGAGTTCATACATAGTGCCAGGAATCAAACCAGGCCAGCTGTGTGTGAGGCAAACAACTTAATGCCTGCAACATGCTAACTCTTTGGCCCAAGGTTGAAAGCATTTATTTGTGAAGAGGCTCCCCACAGTAAGAACTGTCAAGGGACCAGAAATGTCCAGACTGTTACCTCACTATGCCCTAAAGAGTAAGATTTTGGGAACCAGAGGGAAAGTGGAGAATAGGGTCAGTGATTAATAAAATTCCTGAGCAACTTCTAGGCATTTGTGTGCGGAGAACTCTTGAAGCAAACAAGACCAGGAGGGTTGTACCATTTGCTAAATGATGAATCAGAAAGTGGCTCACACGTGGCCGAGAGTCACAGGCACTCTCTAGTGGGTGATGTCTCCAACAGATTAGCTTTCATTTCCCTCTCATTCTGTGTAATGCAAGTCACTAATTTTCGCCTCCATATTTTTACTTTCTACTACTTTTCACTTCTCTTGTTTCTTCTGCTGGCCATGGCCAGTAACTCATTTGGAGAGAGCTTATCCCATCTGGGCTGAAACCCCACTCATTGTTTAGCATAATGATGCTTCCATCACCCTACTCTGGACAAAACCGAACAGGAGCTCGATTTTATAGGTTTGTCCATGTTGTGTGCATGGTATGTACGTGTGTGCATGTGTGTGCTGTGGCATTGGCTGTAAGCCTTTGCTAACAAATACAGCGACACTGTTTCTATTCACATGGGGGAAGAACTTGCCTATCAGAATGGAACTCCTCACGCATAATTACAACTTGCCGAGCGCTGTGGCTCTGGTGAACAATGAAGATATAATCAGTGCACCTATTTGTCCTCCTGGATTCCAGCTGCTAAAGCAATTTCTTTTCACAGAACTGATAATTTTGTGGTGCTTGTGAAAATCCAACATTTCCCCAAAAAAAAGCCTGTGAAATGGAGCTCGCCAGAGGCAATGCGGGAGAAAGCCGCCTCATTCCTGCATCATCTCCATGAAATTAGGCAGATCATATTTCCAGCACCACGATCCTGATTGCATGTTTGTTGAAAATGACAGTTGATGTTGTGTATATCTTTCATTAGGGAGACTCAACGATCGTGACATTATTAACTAACTGCAGCGCCTGCTGCATATAAACAAGAATCCGCACTGCCATCTCAGATTGTACTTGGAGGGAAAGAAGGCTCTCTGAATGGGAGGATCTCCTGGAAAATGCTCAGCCATGTTTGCAGCTTGATAGATGCATTGTCAGCCATTCTCCACAAGGCCATTTTCCAGGAGGTCACAGCAGCTAGGCTTAGAGAGCAGGGGTCAACACATGGTTTCAATCATTTAAAGTGGTCAGACCCAGTGGAGGGGATGCTGAGACTTGGGAGGAGGAGACAGCCAGCATGGGACTGATTGACTTTCTGTTCTCTGGTACTTCGTTTGAGTCCAGACTGCATTCAGCACCCATGCTGGCTGATGAAACCCATGCTGAAAAATGCTCTCTGTTTTTGAAATATTTTGAGTTGCGTGAACACACTGGAGACTGGATTCTCAATGCTTTGAACACTGTTTCTAGTATCTATGAAACTTAGGATCCCTGGGGATACAGCACAGCATTGATGGAGCCTCTTCGATGATAGAAACTGGGACACTCACCTCTCTTCCTTAAAACACTCTTCCTCCCCCTCGCCTGACTTCCTTTCTCACCCCTCTCAGGCACTGACCCTTTGACACTACAATTATTTTCTGTTTTTGTGCCACACTGGCAATGCTCAGGGGTCACTCCTGGCTCTATACTCAGGAATTATTCCTGGTGGTGCTCAGGGAACCATATGGGATGCTGGGGATTGAACCTAGGTCACCCACATGCAAGGGAAGCACCCTTGCACGTCATATCACTTGTCATATCACTCTATCCCCAGAGGCAATTTCCTCCTTGGAAAATTGCTTCCTGTTGGGGTTTTCCTATGAGGCCTCCACACCTTCTTGCTTCACCATCTTCCTGCTCATGTCTGGCGACCTCTGGCTCTCCAGTTCCTGACCTCAATGAGGCATTTGTCTGTACACCTCCATCTGTGTGCAGCTCTGGCCATCTGTGTCTGGCCATTAAGTGTCCACATTGCTCACAGAAAACTGTAGCCTTAAAGAGTCGATCCAAAAATTGGCTCTTGGCTGACCTCACCTCACCCATTGTGGTTCCTTGCATGCTACTTCTGGTATCAGCCTCCTCTCCCTAAGTCCCTTCCTCTGTTGGGAATGGGACCGACCAACAAGGTCAAGATGCCTTTGGTTGAAAGAAAGGGGGATAGAGGAGGGCAATGCCTGTTCAGACCATCCAAAGGGGTCATGAGATCTCAACTTCAGGCTTCATCTCCCTTTCACTCCCCCACCTCACAGCCCCCGTCCCTACGGGAAATCAATCTTTTCACTTTGTGGATTGTTCTCCAGATTGAGAAAGGGCGCGGTGGAAGGAGTTTCTGCCTAGACAAAAGCTCCTGAAGTCACCACAAGGGGGCAGCAGATAGTTTATTTGCTGCTGCATTTGGCAGGTTTGAAAATAATTACCTAGACCATTGACTGAAAGTTCACTACTAAACTGCTCCAAGTGCTGGTTTAAAGTCAGAAAAGACAAAGAGGAATCTCAGTATTGTCTGCATAACCTAGAAATAGCAGAGCTTATGTTCTTTTCTACCAAAGCAATCCGAATATACATAGAAAACACGAAAGTAATGGCACCTCCTTTGATTTTCCGAGGCATTTGGCTGGATGATAAATGCTTATGATCACCCCTTTCAGAGTTTTCTTTGGTATCTTAGGTGTATTTGAAACCCTGAGTTGGGGACAGAGACTGCGGCAGACTGGGGTTCGACAGATGTTTTCCTGAGCATTGCCAGGAGTGGTCCCTGATAACAGAGCCAGGAGTGAGTCCTGAGTACCACTGGTGTGCCCCCCAAAAATAAATTAAGCAATTGATCACTTGATCACTTGACATCCCATTATTCATCGATTTGCTGAATTGATGGGCGCCAATAACCTTTCCATTTGCCCCTGTCACATGCCAGTATAGCCCAATGGCATCTGCTTGCTCCAGGAATACGAAGAGCCTCAAATCGTTCATTCAGGGTATTGACAAAGAAATCTGACCATCTTATAGGTGGACAACTACGTGATATTTTGACATCCCATGGGATCCAGTTGATAACAGCTCTAGTCCAGCCGTCTCCAGTCTCCAAGTTGCATTACATGTCCATCCCATCTGATTTTTGACGCCTTGGCAAATGAGACAGCATCCCTGACTCTTGATCATCGACGGAGGTCAGAACTCCGGATTCCTTCTCTCACCTGAGTGAGGCGTGATATTCCAAGCATATTTCTTTCAAATCCTCTTTGGGAGACCTGAATAGTGTTCTCATCCTGCTTCGTAGGGCCCAGGTCTCTGAGATGTATGTTAATGCAGGGAGAATGGTGGAGTCCAAGAGATGTGCCCAGAGCCAGAGGTTCTTTATCCTTTTAGCTATTTCTTCGATGCTCTTGAAGACGTTCCACGCCACTCTTTTCCTCCTACACAGCTCAGGTACTAGGTTGTCATCATGTTGAGTTCTCAACCTAGGTACACATCACTGCTGTATTCAGAGATATTTGTTCTGTTGAGAATGAATGGAGCATCTAGAACTAGTTCGCTTTTCATGATATTTGTTCTGTTGAGAGTGAATAGAGCATCTGGAACTAGTTCATTTTTCATGAACATTGTTTTGTTGAGATTCAGTTATAGACCTACCTTTCCACATTCATGGTCGAAGTCAGCCAGCATTTGTGCTGCGTGGCTAATGTTTGGTGTTATTAGAATGATGTCATCAGTGAAGCAGAGGTGGTGTAGTTGTATCTTCACTCCCATTCCTTCCCATTCGGATTGTTGCATGACATTCTCGAGGGTGGCGATGAAGAGTTTCTGTGAGATGGTATCACCCTGTCTTTTTACATCAATGATCACTTCCTTGTAGAATGGTGAGATCCTGGTGGTGAATCCACAATACAGCTCATGAAGAATCTTGATGTATTGAGTTTGAATGCCCTGTTTGGCTAGGGCTTTGATGTTAACAAAATAAAAATCTTGGATGAACCCTGTTGTGGGAATGAGAGGGATGAGTTGTAAAATGAAGGGAAATGCTTTTTAGATCTAAATAATGAAGGATTTGGAAACTGAGTTTGAGCAGAAAACAGTAAAGAATAAAACTGTAAGTATGCCAAATACTTGAAGTAGAGAAATGATGAAACCGGGAAATATTGTTAGATCAGTGACCTCAGCTGGCACAAACCGGGAGACAGAGATAAGTAAAAGGGAAGGAATAGGAGAAGTTTATTGGGTGCACTCCCAGTGGGGGTGTGCTTCAGAAAATGAAAGGAGGTGCCTCACCTACTGGACTCTGGTGAGGCTGGGATAGAGCCGCTCCCTGGGAGGGAATGAGCGGGATTCTTAAACTGTTTTGGGTGGGGAAAAGGAAACCAAGACCAGTGGAACCAGTGTTTTGGTCCGGCTCCTATTATCTGTAGGGGGTTGGATGTGGAGAAGCACAGAATTCAGCCTGCTGGCCTTCTGGTGCCATGTCAGCCATGAGTCCTGTCTTCCTTGCTGGGGGCAATGTGATCTCTGATTCCGGAATGTTGCTCTCTTATTAGCTGATCACTGTTTGGTCCTGGTTGCTGTGTTGTCTGCTCAAACCTTACAAATATAAGGGAATCAAATATGGAGATGTCCCCAGAGGTCACAGTAAGGGGGGGAGAACGTAGTTCATGGCTCCTACCCTGGTGGAAAGAGAGTAAGTTCCTAGTTCTTGGACTCTTGGGCATGAAGACATTCATTTATTAGGGACTTATGATCTCTCATCACAGACCTTGTCCCTTAGAATTTCTTAAATTTCTGTATGGATATAGGCCTAACCAGCCCCTCATCAAAGAATCTGATAATATGTTCTTATTTTCCAAAATACTCATAGGGGAACGGTCCGTGTCCTAAACTTGGAGTGTTGAGCGGGTGCTCAATCAGACAGAGAAGCTTACCATCTGCCAAAGGCCCTTTGTCCTTCTGGAAAATTACTGAACTGCAGTCTATCAAAACTCAACACTAACAAAAATCAATCGCTCAAGTTCCCAACTCTGACCACAAAGTCAATAAGACTGACAAGGATAAATTTGTTTTTCCTTTAACCATTGTTAGAACACAAATGGAAGTGAACTCAGATACGGAAATGTGTGCTGAGGGGCCTTGGAAGACTGAATGTGAAGAAGAAAGGAGAGAATCAAGATGAGAACTCCCTGGTCCAGAAAAGGTATATAATAAATGTTGGAATTAAGCGGGTCCTCAACAGATATTGGGGTTTGGCAGGGTCCCCTGGAACATTTGGGACCAATGTCCATTCCCCTGACCAGTGGACAAAGGAATAGGATCATAGACTTCTTGGTTCTCATCCTCATCCTCATCCTCGTCTCATCCTCATCCTCTTCTTGTCCTCGCCCTTGTCCTTGTCCTTATCCCCGTCCTCATCCTCATCCTCTTCCTCTCTCTCCTCTCCCCCTCCATGTCTCTCTACACTCTACCCCTAATTCAAGTCAAGTCTGCTAGTTTTATACCTCACCAAAGGTGGGGGGTTAGGAGTTGCAAGAGGGGATGGACTTTGATCCTGAAACAATGAGAAGGCGTAAAAGCTCCTTCCCAAGGTGACCTACCAGGGAGCCTTCCCCCAGAGATAGACTCTTGCCTAGGGGCTATAGATATGCTCAGGACAAAGATGGAATCCCTTTCCTTTGCTGGTAAACAATCATTTTGTTATATTTCTAGTCATTTTATATAAACTCAGTAAGACACACAGACATTTGTGTCTTAATCCTGTGTATACATCCAGGAGTAAGTTTAAAGGGTGGCTTTTCTTGGGGACTTGTAGCACTTTCACTTGTCTTCCCGTTGTTCATCGATTTGCTTGAGTGGGCGGTCGCCAGTAACGTCTCCATTCGTTGGGAATGAGGTTGATTATTGTTACTGTTTTTGACATATCGAATACACCACGGGTAGCTAGCCAGGCTCTGCCGTGGCTCTGGGTTCATCCAGGGGCCCAGTCCTTTTCTATGTCAGACCATCAACCATCCAGGGCCCATGGGGCAGAGCCCTGGGTGTAGACAAGCCTGTCTCCTATCTGCCACCTACTGACGCAGCAGGGCACCAGAGTCACACCTGCAACACCTCAACCTTTGAATTCTTAGACCAGAAGACAGTATTCTTTATATTCTTTTAATTGCATTTTCTTTCCATTAGTTAAAAGACTTGGCTTTTGTGAAAAAGGAACAAAAGACAACCTTTTTTGCTTGACATTTGGTTCCTTTCTTGGGGACATTTTGCAATATATCCCAGACTACAGTCTTCAGGCCAGGTTAGTTTTTTCCTAATCGCAACAGGGTCCTAAATCAGTTGTTTATATTTGGGTCACAACAGAATTTGTTACATTACCATGATCTTAGCTTTTTATACTGCTTATGACAGTCTGTTCCATATTGTGGCCAGGGTAGATTACCCTGGATTCATCCAAATCCCATGATGGGACCCTTTTTACAGGGTTTAAGGAACTAAGGGCAACTGAGGTTTAAGTTAGGAAATATGACAGATGGCCAGGGGTAAATATTTCAGAGTTAAATAACTCATGTCAGAAATGCATAACCTTTACTATCTTCTTGTGTCTATACAAAAGGATATGCAAAGGGCATACAGGAAAGAGAAAAGCAACATTTTAGCAAGTCTCTGCACCTGGTTAGGAACCTGACACCTGCAGACTAAGAGGTAGAGGGCTGTAAACAGAAGGCAATCCAACAATAACGAAGATACAACGGAAATTCCAGCACTGCTTCCACTTCCTGGAAACGTTATATGAATTATTTTTCTATAACATTACTTTTTCATAGGCTTCATGGGTAGAACTGGCTATAGGCAACCACTAATAGCTCTGTGGTATTTGCCAGAAGGTGGGTGATGAGGAGATTGTAATTCAAAGAAAAGAGTACCAAGGCATACTAAGGCATAGTAACAATGATGATGTTAAGAATGCTGATAATCAGTCAGTTCTCAGTGACGTTAGCTATGCTAGATATTTTCTGAAGGCCGGTATGCTTATTACTGAATCTAAGTTTTGCAACTCTCCTGTGAAGTTGCTTCTGGGATTATTCTTTTTCACAGAGAACACAGGAATGAAAAGTGTTAAACTACAATTACCAAACCACTAAATGATTTAAAATTTAGAGCAACAGATTGGAAAGGGAAAGGAATGGGCAATCTTGACTCTATCCCAAATTTAGTGCTGCAGAAATCTCCCAGAGATCAAAGATAGAA
Source organism: Cryptotis parvus (assembly GCA_021461705.1). Classification (NCBI taxonomy): domain Eukaryota; kingdom Metazoa; phylum Chordata; class Mammalia; order Eulipotyphla; family Soricidae; genus Cryptotis; species Cryptotis parvus. The sequence continues at coordinate 48,488 of JAJIBD010020996.1, forward strand.
GGATGTCCCCTGGATCACACACTCACATAAGGAAACGAGAGTGGGCCAGAGAGATAGCACAGTTGATTTGTCTTGCACACAGTTGACCTGGATTCAGTCTCCTGACACCCCATATGCTCCTCTGAGCACCACCAAGAGTGATTCCTGTGTGCAGAGCCAAGAGTAAGCCCTGAGCATCACAGGTTGTGAACCGTAAGTCAAAAATCAAGAAGAAAAAAAGAAAACTGGGAGTCCAGAATAGTGAGTGAAGTGAATGGGGTTTCCAGAAAGAAATATTCTGTCTTGCTTGTGATTAATTAAATCTAGAATTTGCAGTATATATTATGCGTGTTTCCTAGCTGAAGCTGTTATAGTATTATGATAGCTGTTTTTATAAGCAGACTGGCCTGATATTTTAGCATGGAATTGGAGATGTGACAGATAGGTCAGGCAGTAATGTTTTGCGAAACTAATTATCTGGAGAAGAGTTGTGAAAGACAACATAAATGATAGGGACTCACAGGAAGTCTCTGGCAGAGAGAAAATTCATCCCCTCACAGGCAGCAAAACAGTAGAATGAAACCAGGGCAGCAAATTACAAGGACATTCTTTGAAGTGAAGCTGATCCTCCTCATGCAGCCTTTCTTCTGCTTTCCTTTATCACAGGAAGCAAGTGGAAAGAGTCTCTTCCTTCCAGGAGCTGGCAATCTCTCTAGCTGGGAAAACTGGATCTACATAAAAGGGCATAGCTGACAGTCAGCCCTGGAGACCAGAGACTCTGCAAGGCCAGTGATGGTTTCATGTTGCGGAAAAAAGAATCTAAGAAAAAAAAAAGCGTTCTCTGTGACATTGTGCTTCATTAGAAATCTGTTCATTCAGACAACCAAATTATGTTTATTGTACGTATTTGGCTTTCCCCCACACTTCCTATCTCCCAGCACCCAAACTGGGAACTGCAAGAGTAATTAGAGGCAGAATGAGCCTCATCTGTCTCAGAGTTTTCCTCAAACACTCAGAATTTCCTGGTAATCAATGCACTGGAGGGCACCTTTTGTGATAATATTCCATTTCTTGTCCTCAGTTCAGGAGGAAGTGTCAAGGCCAGAAGAGCTTAATGTCCTGTAGAAACATAAGCGATGCTGACTTAGGGGCATTAGCTCCAAAGAAAACAAAAGCAAAAGTAGCTAAAGGGGACCACATCTAACTAAGAAGCTTCTGCTCAGTCAAAGGGAAAGAGAAAACCCAAATAAACAGAATCAGAAATAAAAAGGGTGACATCACAACAGAAACCACAGAAATCCAAAAGATCATCAGAGATTACTTTGAGAGCCTGTATGCCGTGAAACATGAGAATCTAGAAGAAATGGATCAATTCCTGAAGTCCTATAACCTCCCACGGCTGAAACAAGAAGACCTCCAATACCTGAATAAACCCATCACCATCGAGGAAATAGAAACAGTAATTAAAAAGTCTGCCCAAACACAAAAGCCCAGGTCCAGACGGATTCCCTACTGAACTCTACCAAACCTTTAAGCAGGACCTACTGCCAGTCCTTTTCAAGCTCTTCCAGGAAATAGAAGGAACAGAAACACTCCCAAACAGCTTCTATGAGGCACATATCACCCTGATACCCAAAGCAGGGAGAGACAACACAAAGAAAGAAAACTACAGACCAATATTCCTGATGAACACGGATGCTAAGATCTTCAACAAAATACTAGCAAACAGAATCCAAAGAATCATCAAGAAGATTATACACCATGACCAAGTAGGATTCATCCCGGGAATGCAAGGATGGTTCAACATTCGCAAGTCAATCAACATAATACATCATATCAATAAAAGAAAAAATAAAAACCATATGATCCTTTCAATAGGCGCAGAAAAAGCATTTGACAAGATCCAGCATCCTTTCATGATTAAAACGCTCCAGAAAAAGGGAATTGAAGGGACTTTCCTCAAGATAGTTACAGCCATCTACCAAAAGCCCACAGCAAGCATCATCCTAAATGGGGAAAAGTTGAAATTCTTCCCCCTGAGATCAGGGACAATACAAGGTTGCCCACTCTCACCTCTTCTATTCAATATAGTACTGGAAGTACTTGCCATAGCAATCAGAGAAAAAAAAGGACACCAAGGGCATCCAGATAGGCAAGGAAGAAGTCAAGCTATCATTATTTGCAGATGACATGATATTATACCTAGAGAACCCTAAACTCTCTACCAAAAAACTCCTAGAAACAATAGACGCATATAGTAGAGTGGCAGGGTACAAAATCAATACCCAAAAGTCAGTGGCTTTCCTATATACAAATAACGAAAGAGAAGACAGGGATATTAAGGAAACTATTACATTCACAATTGTGCCACAGAAAATCAAATACCTAGAAATCAACTTACCCAAGTGTGTAAAGGTCCTGTACAAAGAAAACTACAAGACACTGCTCCAAGAGATAAAAGAGGACACAAGGAAATGGAAACACATTCCCTATTCATGGATGGGGAGAATCAACATTGTCAAAATGGTAATACTCCCTAGAGCTCTGTACAGATTCAATGCAGTCCCTATGAGGATACCGATGACATTCTTCAAAGAAATTGACCAAACGCTCCTGAAATTTGTATGGAACAATAAACCCCCAAGGATAGCTAAAGCAATCCTCGGGAAAAAGAAGATGGGAGGCATCACCTTTCCCAACTTCACACTGTACTACAAGGCAGTAGTAATTAAAACAGAATGGTATTGGAATAAAAACAGACCTGTGGACCTATGGAATAGAATTGAGTATCTTGACACCCAACCTCAAACACATGATCATTTAATCTTTGATAATGGTGCAATGAGTCTAAAATGGAGTAAGGAAAGCCTCTTCAACAAGTGGTGTTGGGAAAACTGGGCAGCGACATGTAAAAAATGAATTTGGACCTGTGTCTAACACCATGCACAAAAATCAGATCAAAATGGATTAAAGATCTCAATATCAGACTTGAATCCATAAAGTACATTGAAGAAAATATAGGAAAAACCCTCCACGACATTGAAGCTAAAGGAATCTTCAAAGGTGAAACATCACTAACAAAGCAACTAGAAGAAAAGATAAACATATGGGACTACATGAAACTAAAAAGCTTCTGCACCTCAAAAAAAAACAGTGACTAAGATACAAAAGCAGTCCACAGAATGGGAAAGAATATTCACCCAATACCCATCTGATAAGGGGTTAATATCCAGGATATATCAGGCACTGGTAGAACTTTACAAGAAGAAAACAAACAACCCCATCAAAAATGGGGAGAAAAAATGAACAGAAACTTCAGCAAGGAAGAAATTCAAATGGCCAAAAAAAAATATGAAAAAAATGTTCATCATCACTAATCATCAGAGAGATGCAAATCAAAACAACAATGAGATACCACTTTACACCACAGAGACTGGCATATATTCAAAAGAGCAAGAACAACAAGTGCTGGCCTGGATGTGGGGAAAAGGGGACACTCATCCATTGTTGGTGGGAATGCCGGCTGGTACAGCCTTTCTGGAAAACAATATGGACTTTCCTCCAAAGACTAGAAATTGAACTCCCATTTGACCCAGCCATACCACTCCTGGGAATCTACTCTGGGAAACCAAAAATACGCAGCGGAAACACCATCCCTACTTTTATGTTCACAGCAGCATTATTCACAATAGCCAGAATCTGGAAGCAACCAGAGTGCCCGAAAATCGATGACTGGATAAAGAAGCTTTGGTACATCTACACAATGCAGCTGTTAGGAAAAATGAAGTCATAAAATTTGCCTATAAATGGATGGACATGGAGAAGATTATGTTGAGCGAAATTAGCCAGAAGGAGAGAGACAGATACAGAATGACTGCATTTATTTGCATGGCATATATATATATATATATATATATATATACATATTATGATACCAATATCCAAGGTCAAGTGAAACATATATCAGGAGGTCTTGTCAAAAGTGGAAATTATCACAAACGTGTGGGAGTCAGAGATTAGGTAAGACAGAAAATGGAACAGTGTGCTAATAATTGTCGAGGGTACTAATGCCAACCTAGAACTGAGCATTAAATAGAGGCAAAAGGATACACATGCCAACCTCTTAATGTATGTTCTGTAATCCATAGTCTGAAAGGGAAGGAAAAGAGAAAGAGAGAGAAAGGGAAAGAAATAAAGAACCTGCCATGGAGGGGGCTGGGGGGGGGGGGAGGGAACCGGGGACGTTGGTAGTGGGAGATGGGCACTGGTGGAGGGACGGGTGCTAGAACACTGTATGAGCAAAACCCAAATATGAACTTTTTAATTGTATATCTTTTTATTTGTATATCTCACGGTGGTATAATAAAATACTTTAAAAATGATAAAAAAATAAAATGAAAAGACATCAGAATGGGGGGCAATATTTGCACATCATTTGTCTGGCAAGGAATTAATATTGAAGGAACAGGAAGAATTCAGAGAACTCAATAGCAGAGGAAATCACCCCATCAGGAAGAGCTGATTGACACTTCTCCAAAATAGACATGCAGAGAATTTCACAGGCACCTGGGAAAATGCTGTTTATTTCTTAATACAAGAAGATGCAGATAAAAATCATAATGCAGTATCATCTCAAACCAGGAGAATGACCTCTATCAGGAAGACCAGAAACAGGTGTGGAGAAAGGTACCATCATGTACACGGTGGGTGGGGCTGTGGGCTGATTCAGCCTCTGTAGACAGCAGTATGGAACTTGCTCAAAATACTTTTCAAAATTGATTGTTGCTGTGGGGAACCTCCCATATACTAACTGGACTGGATTCAGGAATCCAAACACCCACGCAGAGAAGATACTCGCCCTCTCATGGAATAGAGAGGCCAGAGGCAGGGTGCGGCTGTGATGATTAATTTGCTGGTTCAAAGTTATATCTCAGCTCCAGGATTGACTTCTGTATGATTCAATGGTTTCTTCTCTTCCAGTAGCAAAATGGCTGCTGCCATTCTAGATGACATCAGTATCTAATCAGAAAAGGACATTTCTCTTTCTCCCTTTTTCTCTCCCTCTTTTCTTTTACAAATAAGTGAAACCTTTCATGAAGTCTTTCAGCCTACTTACCCTCATTAATCACAAGCCAAAGCTGTCTTCCAGGCTCAGCACAATGGATAACTTGACAAGGCAGAATGAAGTGAAGGACTGGCTTGGACCTGCAGGCTCCAAACGAAGCCATTAACATGTGAGATTCTTCAAAATACTTTCAGGGATCAACCAAGTCCAAATGCTTCTCTGTTAATGCTTAGGGATGAGTGGTCTTTGGACTGTGTAGATGTTTTCATGAATGGTACAAAAGCAATGATAGAGGAAGCTTCTGACCCCTCAGCAGGAATTAGAGGGCACCCAGCATGAATAGTTGCCTGGTCCTGTCTGCCGTGCCATATCCTATTAGTTACTAAATATTCGTGTAGTATTTCTAAAATAATTAATAGTTAAACTTGCTTTCCTTCCTTGTGATAAAAATTTTTCCATATTCAATCGCCCTGAAACATGATCACTATATACATTGAATTGTTCTCCCTATCCAAAATGGAACACAGATAAAATTGCCTCATATGTCTTTAAACTCACAGCACTTAAACAGCACATGCTCTCTCTTAACATCTGCTGATTCAAATAAGTGTCTGGTCACTGTTAAAACTTAGCTCTAGGATTGTGTAACATGAATGCAATTAAAATCACAACATCATGCTCATTTCTTCCATTTGTGTAATAACACTATTATTTTCTGACTTACGTTGTAGAGTATAGGGTTTTCCTTCTTTCTAACTATGTGTCTAATATGCATGCAATAAGTTAAAACACTCGTGTAAAAACTCAGTTGCACTTAAAAGTGTCCTTGATGAAGCAATAAAATTATTAACTTTATAAAATATTGGCCCTTCAACACTTCTTTCTTGAATATTCTCTGTGCACAATAGGAAGCAGGTCTAAAGGGCTTCTACTGCATTCTAGAGTACAAAGACATTTGTCTCAAGGCCTAAACACTTATGTAACAATTTGAGTCATAAGCCGAAGTAGCCACTTTTTTCATGAACACCGATTTTACTCGAAAGAACAAACGATGACTATTCTGCCATAGATACTTGGCAGGCATTTTCTCAGACAACAAATAAAGGGAACCACTTCAAGGGAAACCACTGACAGTATTTGTTGTGAGTAATAAAATTTGAGCTTTCAAAAGAATTAGGATTTTGGTCTATATTTGCTACCATCAGCTTGACAGTTTTCCAATATTGAAAGCCACATCTGATGAAATTAGTGGTTTCATTTTGATGTTGAATAGTGAAATAAGTCAACATTTGGAAGACCTGCATACTTTAGTAAATGCCAGATTTTCCAAATGACCAAGGCATGTGGTACTGAACTCATACACAGATAAATGGTCCACTCAAGGAGTGAGATAAATCACTGGGCTTTAGTGCAACAGAATATGAAAAGACTATTTTCTTAGTTTATGATTCTTCACTGGCACAAATCTTTAAGAAACCACTACTTGTCAGTCTTAGAATATCAGAGAATAGCCACAATTATCTGAAAAGGAAACACTCCTCTCTTTTTTGTTAATTATATACCTGTGTAATTAAAGGCTAAGTTTTCTTCACATACTTCAACCAAAACAAATATCACAACAGATTGAATGTAGAAGCAGAGATGCTAATCCAGCTGTCTTCTATTAAGCCATATATTAAAGAGGTTTACAAAAGTGTAAACCATTGCCACTTGTCTAACCAAATTGTTTTGGAACATGTAGTTATTTTTCATTAAAATATGCTATTTATGCTAGTGCATACTGTCTGTATTAATGATCTTTTTAGAACACATTTATAAACAAATATTTTAAACATTTATCAGTTTAAAATTAGGATATGAGAAACAACACATTATCCACACAAGCGAAATGCTTGGGTGTCTTCAGTTAATTTTAACAGACTACAGGGATCCTTCAGGCAATGTGTTTGGTCTTAAGAAATGGAATTTGGGCTTGGTGTGTGGTTCAAGGGAAAGAGGGCATACTTTGCAGTGTTGACTTCTTTGGGGTCTACCTGGTTGCTACATGATCCCAAAGCACTGCCAGAGTACCATCACCACCGCAACAAGCCAGAGCGATAGCACATCGGGTAGGGCATTTGCCTTGTGTGCGGCCAACCAGGGTTTGATTCCTGGCATCCCAGGTGGTCCTCGGAGCACTGCCTGAAGTGATTCCTAGCAAAGAGCCAGGAGTAACCCTTGAGCATTGCCGGGTGTGACCCAAAAAGCAAAAAAAAAAAAAAAAAAGAAAAGAAAACAAAAACAAAGCAACATTGAAGCATTCCTGACCCTGTCTGCCTAGAACCTCATTGTGACCTGGATCAGTCAAGGATCTTGTTAGGAATCCCACATGGAAGAAACAGATGGATGGTATGATTGGTTTCCACAAGTGCTGGCCACAGAATTTATCCTAAGAGAAGTAGAAAGAGAATGGATCCTCTCTTCCAAGAGAGGAGTCGGTAACTCAAGTAGGAGACTAGATTCATAGGACACTCCTGTGCCTCCTCTCCTTTTTCTTTCTCTCCTCCCCTGTCTCTTTCTCTTTATCTCCTCTTCTCTCCCTTCTTTCGCCTCTTCCTCTTTTGTCTATTAGTCTGGAGAACAGCCAAGGAGGCATGTATGTATCAGACAAGGAGGACATACTTTAGGGAGGAGACAAATACCAAGTAAAGAAAACATAGAACATAACTACTGAGGCTGGAGCCGTAGCCCAGAAGGTAGGGTGCTTGCCTTGCATGTGGTCGCCTCAGGTTTGAGCTCCAGCACCCGTATGGTCTCCTGAGCACCGCCAGGAATAATCCCTGAGCATAGAACTAGGAATAAGCCATGAACACCTTCAAGTGTGATGGCCAAAACAAACAAAAAAATTAGACAACATAGGTGTAAATACCATTGAAACTATTTGGTTTTCATTTCTTCTTTGAATTCATTTCCATTTGTTTTTTATGGGATGATCCACATGGACATACCTGTGTTTGAGTTTGAAATACATACACAATGCTTGAATGTTTCTCAGCTCTGTGGCCCGCATAGGCTCCTTCCAGTCAAAACATGCCATACACTATGTAGGTCAGTGTGCATGGAGTCATGGAGGAAGGTATAATGGGTACTTGCTATACTTTCTGCTGGTTGTTGTTCTTTTCCCTTTTAGAGGCTGCTCAGAAGAAAAAGGGGACAATCCTAAGATAAATTGTGTTCTATATTACTAAGTCAGAAATCAAAGATAAAACATTAAAATTTGAAAAGAAGGACCCAAATCTTCTGCCTTGGCCATCACAGATCTTGTTATGGGCTGGAGGGATGGGGTCAAACTTAGGCAAGAAGGGACATCCACACGACCAGCGATAATTTAGCTAAATGGGAAAGCAAGCGCGCCGGTTCATCAAAAGGCTTATTTGGAGGTGTTTATAGAGTATGCCTCCGCAGCCTACAGCTGCTCGTGTTGTATTTGAAGCCAAATGCAGTAACATTATAAGATCTCCAGGCCAAATAATGGTTGAGGCCCTAGTCCGACCAAGCCGACCCGGCTCTACAGGCACATATGAGATACGGGCCCGCTAGCAAATACGGACGTGATCGTGGATTAACACTGATGTCGTGATCCCCATCACCTCTGGATCTTTGCTGTTCACTTTGTGTTCCTCAAACAGCAAATTTACAAAGTGGCTTGATCTTCCCATCCCTGGGACTAAGCCAGAGATCTATAGTGCTCCTTGTGAATTCTGTGTCTTCTTTGACTTTGCATTCCCAGGTCAAATGCATGTCTGGTCTCTACTAAGGACTTAGCAATCAGTTCTTTCAATGTGGGCTGTCTTGAACTCCCACAGGACTGCAGGGGTGAAGGCACACGGTATGCAGAGACATGAAGGGCTCCTTTGCAAGCCTGGCTGCAGATATCAATGGAGCTTGTCCATTCTCCACCCTCTGCTACGGGCTACCATCTTATTGAAGCACCATTTCTCCATGCCTCCCTGGGATCCAGCTTGTCTCTCATTCCTTCTGATTAGTGTCTGTAGCTTCTTTGGGTCCTTGGCTGTGCAGATCACATTTCCCATAGAGCTCCTGTTTCCCTCTTACTCTACTATTAAGTGGTTCTATAGACGGGAAATGTTCTGAGCTGGTTTCCTATTTGACATATACCCATTCTGCGCCTAAGATCCAGATTTAAGGTCTGGGGCGATGACTCTAAGGACTAGAATGTCTGCTCTGTATGTGGGAGCTCCAGATTTGATTTGTGGTGTTACATGGTGTGTTCCTCTTGTCACCCCCCAAAAATCAGCAATAAGGTTTCATAGCCTGTAAATTTTTCCCCAAGTCTCTCAAAAAATTTGGGATCTATGACTTCTCTCCTTGCACCCCCTTCCCCACCCCACTTCCCACAAATGCTTTGATGCACATAAGGTTCCAGACATTCTCTAATGGACTGAAGGGTGCTAGTCCTACAGGTGCCTTATATCATGCGGGTTCCACTGCAGGCAGGAACTCTGCATGCAGGTAACACCCAGTCATGGAGTGCCCCTCCTCCTCCCTCTAGCCCTGCTTAGAATTCTGTGGATGAATGAGAACAGCAACTCAGGACTCAGTCTCTGCGCTTCTTGTGGAACTCAGCCTTCCCTCCTACACAGCTCACCCATGTGCACCTTCCTTATGCTTCCCATTCTGCTTTGCCTTCAGCTGGAGCATTTCTGTTGCTCTGGGATCATCTCGCCTGAGCCCAGCTGCTGAATAATCATTACCAATTAGAATACAAAGGTATTGTCATTTGTCATAAGTTTTCATAAGGCAGAATTCTGCCTATAGCTAACAGTTATTTGTGTGGGTACACTCACTGGGGGTGTTTCATCAGTGAATCATTGCACGTTTAACTCGTGTGTGTTGAACCCCTATGCATGACCATAATACTAGTGACATTTGGTGGGCCTGCAGGATAAATACATTTATTTTGTATCTATGAAATCACTAAAACCCAACCCAATAAAAGGAGGATTTATGTAGTTGGGGTTGCTTAGACGACATATATGGAAATGGCAGAGACCAGGAAAGGAACAATTTAGCACCCCAGGTATGATTATAGAGCAGAAGTATGAGACCGAGGTCATGAGGACCCTTTGAAGCAGGAGTTTCCTTTTGTTCCAAAAGTGGGTAGTAAATAGCCTTGTGTTGACACTGAAGGTCCCCACCTCTCTTCCTCAAATTGCAAGACTAAGTAAGTTCTGTATTTGGGGAAGGTGGGCCCCATTCCAGTGGCGCAAGAACACTGAACAGAGAAGTTGGGCTGGGTTACAGAGGTTGTTCAGAGTAAGCCTGCAGTCACACAGTGTTTGGAGGGAGGGTGTCTCCCAAGGGCGAGCTCAGGAGGAACGTACCAGCCTATCAGGCAGGGGATTCAATGCAAAGGTCAGAGGATGCACGTCTGCTCAGGCCCTGGAGTCTGGGGTTCCCCTGCAGCACTTGCATCCCCCCACGACCCCCAGTTTCTCCAAATCCTTTCCTTCCTAGATCACTAGGTTGGTCCTTCAGGATCTTACAGATTTTATTTTACTGTCTAAAGGGGGAACTTCTGAGGGAAAAGGAGGCAATACAGTGAGGTATAGGAGCACAGAAGCACAAACATAAACTGCTTCTGCTCATCCACTCGGCTCCTTTCTTCAGGGGTAGATGCGTGCAAAGAGAAAATGTGGAAATCAGATAATCAAAGCTACACTGTACAATGCTGTGTACCTCTTCTTGGTCAAAACTGAGGGTGGAGAGCTAGTACAGGGGTTCAGTCACTTGCCTTGCATGCTACTGACTCTGGTTCAATCCCTGGCACCAATTAAGTCCTCAAAGTGCTTACTGGGATGATCCCTAGACACAGAGCCAGGAAGAAGCCATGAATAAGCAAGGGGTGACACAAAATAAAAACAAACACCTGAGCTGTGTCTCTATGATGAAGGAACTAAACTTCGGGCATGCAGACACACACATACATGTGATCACACATGTACTAGGACACACATCATGCATGCACACATACATACATATTCTAAGTTGGCTCATAGCTTGAATGATGAGACAACCCCTTCCTGAGAGCCATTTGGGGTCTGGATTAGAGCTACACAGAGTCTTAGGAATACCTTTGTGCTGAGAAGGTCCCTGACTCTTGAGGAGAAAGAATGGCCAATGGCCACTACTGTGGATTCCCCATTCACAATCTGTGGGTCCCCATACTGACAAATACACCCCAAAGACACCTCTCTATTATTTTCCTGACACATGTACCAATTACAATTATGCTTATTCATGGTATATTCCTCAGCATGGAGGTTCACCTGCCCAGAAAGTAGGCATGATTTTTCCTGGAAAACTATTAAATCTGTGTAGATGATCATGTCACCCAAAGTCATCTGGGCATAAAAAAACCCTGATTCCTCTTTGGAGGTGTATTCTGCTGCCTGAGCTGGCTGCACTCACTTCCTAACCTATAGTTCCTCCTGGTCAACTAAGCTATCTTTTCTATCTGACCGTTTCTGTCATTTTTTTTTTTTGGATAAGGGACTTTATTTCTTTCCCATATTTTTAGAAAAGGAAAGGAGAGGTGCTTGTCTTGGCTTAAAACTAAAGCTGGGATCTCGCATATAAGCAATAAGTGGTTGGATTGGGTGGCCAGTTGTGAACTGTGAGGTCTGTTATGCCTTTTTAGAACATGCTCGGGGGTTGAGGGAATTTTTGAACACAGCATCATGCACTGGCATGAGACACTGTTTTATTATCTGACTGGGTTTTAGCTCAAACTTGTCTGTCCCGGTTGTCTCAGTCAAACCCACTTCAGCCAATATCCTGGAGTCAATGAGAAGAAGGAAAGAAAGGAAGTGAAAGAAAGGACAAAAGTACAAAAAAGAACAAAAGGAAAGAAGAAAAGGAAGAAAGAAGGAAGGAAAGAGAGGAAGCAAGGAGGGATAGAGGACAGTAGGAAGGAAGGATGGATTCCTATCTTCAGGAGACATGGGCCGACTGATATTCCCCAAGGCAGGTCTGAGCTGATCAAAATCTTTAACAGGCGGCATCAGTAGAGCCGGGCGGAAAGTACCAAGGAATCCCACCAAGGCCCAGAGCCTAGAGCTGGGCCACGCTCAGGAAATGCCACCAACACAGGCAGAGCAGTGTGTCTGCTTCTCACACAGCCTATCTTAGAGAAATATCACCAGGGCCCAGCCAGTCTATCTGACCTTCCTTACAAGCTTGGCTCTCTGAATAAAATTTGGAATTTTTTTTGTGTGTGTGAGGGTATCTGAGACATGCCTGAGACATTCTGGGGGCAAATCTGTGGGGGCTAGGTGCAGCATGGGGTGCCATAGATCCCCTGGGCCCACACCAGTGTGGGGAATGTTTCTAGTCCCCAAGAGGGTTAATGAAGTGTTGGTTTCTGCTCTAGCAAAGGGGATTGTTTCTGAAGAGAAGACAAAGAGGTTCCCTCAGCTGTCTGGGCTTGGAGCATCTGCACCCAGAATCATGCCACCAGCATCCCTCCCTCTGCTGATAGAGGCCCCTGCTTAATGCAGGAATAACCAGAGTGACTGTGACAGGTTCTGTGTGTGGTGCCTTCCAGACAGGATGAAGCCTCCTCCTCGGGGCAGACCCGCCAGCTGGGGCCACAGCAGCACTGAGTCTCCCTGTTAGCACAATCCAGTCAGCTGGCCAGCGCTTTCCTTTCCCTGCCTCCAGCAGGGGTTATCATATCATCACACACACACAAACAATTGCCTCCACCAGCCACTCTATCCCCTGCAGCAGCTAATCCCTAAGGGGCAAGAGAGAGCTAATGAACCCCATCAGAAGGCTGGGCAGGGGGAGAACTTCTCTCGGGAAGGGAAGGTCAGCAGCTCAAGGCCTCCATGATAAGACACTGGGTTGGAGCTTGGAGAGAGCCCTTAGCTGCCAACTAGACTGAGGCAGTGGGGGAGCAAAGAGGGCGAGCAGCTCCCCCACCCCCACACGCCTCATAAAATGAATGATCAAAAGTAAATTACAGACTTGCAAATGGTGGTTAACGATGGAGACTAAGTGCGGGAGGGGCTCGTCAACACTGGGCAGGCGCTGGCAAGCTGGCTGGAATACCAATGACACCGCAGAGCAGCATCAAAACCAAGGGTCCAGTGGAGGGGGCAGGGAAGGGGCCAGGTGCAGGCACTGGACTCCTTCAGAGATGGAGGTGAAGAGGGGAGGAAGTAATGAGAACCTGGTGGGTGGGGAAGAACCGGGTCAGGGAAACTGAGGACAGCCTCCTCTTCCCAGTCAGGCTGAGCCCACGGGCAAGGTAGGCAGATTGGGAGGCCGCTTGTTCTAAGCAGCTGCTCACAGTCCCTAGCCCCCCAAACCCTGAGCACCTTGAGTTGGGGAGGCTGGTGCCTGGGAACTTTCCAGCTTGCGTGCGGTCCCTCCTTTGGCGCTGGCCATTGCAGGGGGGTGGTGGCAGCAGGGAGAGGCACAGCAGCTGCAGAGCAGAGGGTTGCAGTGCGGAGGAAGTGCCCACACTGCAGTGGTCAGGGCAGAGTTGCTACTCCAAGGAGCACTGTGTCGTTGCTGATGGCCGGGCTGGACTCTCGGCAGCAAAAGGCCGGAGCAGGAGCTGGCCATGTCCACTGGCCCTGCGTTTGTCACATCAGAAGTGACATTGAAACCCAGTTTGTCCCAGGCACCCTGCAAGGACCCAGGGTTCCTGGATGTTTATAACAGTGCCTTATGGCGCAGTAGGGACAAGCAGCATGAATAGGTGACATGAATAGGTGGAAGCAACAGGAAGAGGAGGACCTGGAGCTTGAAGGGGAGCGCAGAGCCCAGGAGCTGAGGCTCCAAGGGCCAGCGGAGAGGGCCTGTGACATACTGGGAGGAGGCAGCATGGCTGAGCACACGAGGCTGACAGCAGGAGGGGAGGCCCAGTGAGAATGGGGAAGGTTGGTGGGGAGGAGGAGATTCACCTCTGGCTCTGGAGATCAGCCATGTACTGGGACGGGAACCCCTGGAGGTTGGTGCAAGGCACTCTGGGCTTGGAAAGTTCTCCCTGGAAGCCAGGCCAAGGAGGTACTCACAGAGAGATGCCCAAAGATAGTCAGACCATGGTCATGGGGTACATCTGCTGTGCCAGGTGCCTACCTGCTTCCAGGAAGTCATGAGGCCCATTCAGTAGGAACACAGAAGGGGCGGATTTGTAGGAGTGAATAAAGGTATTTGATTTCTCTGTCTCCTGTTGAGGAGTAGCACCTGCTCTGAGCAGATAGGAGCCAAATCCCCAGGAGGCCACTGGTCACTGCTTTCCACTCTGCCCTTTAGGCTCATGTGATAAATCTCTAGCTCAAAGCATACAGCCAAGAGAAGTGTAGAAGCAGCCATAGAAGCTCGGGGCTCACACACTGGCTCTGCCTAGAAGTCACCAGAAGAAGCCATTCCATCAAGGTGCATTCTGTGGGGCCAGAGAGATAATAGCAAGTGAGCTACTTGCTTTGGAGGTGGCAGACCCTCCTCAGTTTGATCCCTGCTGGTATTGCTAGGTGAAATCTCTGAGCACTGAGCCAGGAGTAAGGCCTGAGCACTATGGGTGTGGTCCAAAACAAAAAAGAAGCAAACAAGACACTTAGACACAATCAGGCAGAGCAGAGTCTTCCGGGTAGAGAGCAAGACTGTCAGAGGCAGGCTCTTTGCTCCAGATTTTATCACTCAGACACATCAGCGGCTGTGAGTCAGTATTTCCTCCCAGGACACTTTCAAAGGATGCTGGGACTGGGCTTCAAATGCTTATTGCCCATTTGGCCTTTCAGGACACCGTTGATTCAAAGCTTCACATCTGAGCCTTCTCATTCTCTCTGTAGACAGCCTTGGGTTGTGTTAGCACTAACATTTTATGTGCTGTTTATCTCCCCCCTACTTTTTCTTTTATTGGTTTTAGGGTCACACCAAGTTGTGCCTCAGTACTTAATCCTGGCCCTGTACTCAGGGGACCATACTGGGTGCCGGGGATTGAAGCCAGGATGGCTGATGCAAGGCAAGAGCCTTACTAGCTGTACTATTGCTCCAGCCCTATCATCCCCATTACTTTTTTTTTTTTTGCCCACACCCAGTGAAGCTCAGGGGTTACTCCTGGTTGTACTCAGAAATTACTCCTAGCAGTGCTCAGGGACCATATAGGATGCCGGGAGTTGAATCTGGGTCAGCTGCATGCAAGGCAAATAAATGCCCAATGCTATACTATTGCTCTGGCCCCAGCCCTATTACCTTTTACTACAAACCAGAGTGGACCACTGATATATCTTCTGAGGTATAGGGATTCCCTTCTTCCTTTATTGAAGTTAGGACATCTCTCAGTGTTTAGGGCTATTTCCAAGTCTGCTTGCGGTCACTCCCGGATGTGTGTTCTGTGGTACTGGCCATCAAACCCAGGCCTCCCACACTCTCCTATCCCATTTGAGCACTTTCCCCTTTGAGGTCCCACATAAGACTTCTTAAGTGACTGACAACCCACAACTACACAAACTCAGACTGGAAGGTGAGGGCTGTTGGTGGCTAAGTGGGCTAATTTCTTTTTTGGGCCACCCCCAGCATCGCTCAGAGCTTGCTCCTGGCTCTGCACCCAGGGATCACCCCCAAGGCACTGGCTGGAACCTGTACTCCTGTGCCCAAGGCAGAGATGAGCAGTTGGTGAACAACGCCCTCTTCCCTTTCTTCCTTACCACGTGACTTTTTAGGGGCAGTGATGATCCAAATATAAAATATACCTCCTAGCCTGGAGGAAGATACAATACAGAGTTATTGTAAAAAAATAGTGATATAATTAATGGTGCTTCTAGACAAATGGTTTAAGGAAATTATGTCACAGACAGGGGGCAGAGATGCTACCAGCTCTCCCTGTGCCCAGCCACTCATGAGGCACCGGGAGGGATGGCGTGTTCTAGCCCTGGCCCGCCACCCCAGCAGAGCCTTGCAACAAGCCAGATGACCCCCACTCCATGAGGGCCGCCATTTTCCACATATGACCTCCCTCTTGTCAGAACTCCATCCAGCAGACCAGCCTATCATGGCCCGGTTCATCAATAAATGCTGTATTTAGAGGTGATTACAAGAGTATGCCACCCGCACCACAAGCCTGGCAAGCTTCCTGTGTTGTATTTGATATGCCAAATACCAGTAACAATTATGTTAGGTCATTCCCATGACCTAATATAATGATTTGAGGCTGTTTATGTTCCTGGAGTGAGCAGATGCCCTTTGGCTCCACTAGCATGAGACAGGACAGACTGGAGCCCGCTCGAGCAAATTGATGATAAACGGGAAGATAGTGCTAGTGCTAGTGCTGTCTGTTTGACACATCATTTTTGCACTTTCCTTAACATGGAACTAAGATGTAATAATTGAGTTTGAGCAGTCATCTTATAACCATGAGGCAAAGACAGATCAAATTCCAGAAATCTAGCCACTTCCACTGGTATATTTTCTTTTTTTTTTTTTTTATTGTCCTCTCCTGGCAAAATCTTCAGTTTCATTTCAGTTTTTTTTTATTTAATTTTATTATTTTCCCCCCAAATATTATTACACCATTTTAGACATACAATTGAAAGATGCTCATGTAGAGTTTTGGATCTACAGTGTTCCAACACCCATCCCTCCACCCAAACCCATCTACCATCACCAATGTCCCCACCTCCCTCCCCCTCCCGCACCTCAACTACTTGGCAGATTCTGTATGTCATTTCTTTTCGTCTTTATATCTCCTTCCCGATAAACTTTCCTGCTCTTCGTGGAATGCAGTGCATTAAAAGACATTACTGTTTCACTATTTTAGTGGACCGCGTGGCCGCAAGTGGCTGCGCGATCTGGGCTCGAACTGGTTTTGCTCTGTTGATCTGGTCGTGAGGCAGTTTCTCAGCATCCGGACAGCGAAGATGGTGGCTAGTGTGATGGGCGAGTTTCATCCGGCTGCTTCCGGGACCCCCCAGAGGCGATGGGCCAACACCCAAAACCCATCTGCCCTCCTCGGGATCCCATCGTCAGCTGGGCTCGGTGCGAGCCGGGCTCCAGTCTCCCCAGCCGCTTGTGAAGCTCTGCATACTGGTTCCCGGGCAGCTCCTGGGCGGGTCCACCAGGCTCGACAAAATGGAGGGGGGGGAGTGGCTGAACCCTGACTCCATCTGGCGAATTCTCCACTGGTATATTTTCAATCAAGGTCAAACAAGATGACTCTTCCTTCTTCCTTCAGCACTCATATTAACTATTCTGTGATCTATTCTGGCTTTTTCATATATTTGTGCTTTTTTTGGTGAATGAACCCTAAGCGAACCCTAACCCATCTAGCAGTGAAGTGTTATTATTAAGAGCAAAAATGGCTACATTGTGCATTAGGTGTATGTTAGATGAGATTCCTTCAGACACGAATAAGAGAGGTTTGGGTCTTAAGTTCAGTGTTAGTGAGTCAAACTTGATCACTTGATCACTTGACATCCCGTTATTCATTGATTTGCTAGAACGGGCGCCAGTAACATCTCCATTTGACCCTATCATGTGCCAGTGTAGCCCAATGACATCTGGTTGTTTCAGGAATCAACAACAGAGATAAAATAAATGATGATAAGGTACAGATGAGTTGAAGACAAACCCTGAGATCATTGCCTTGCTAGACCCTAACGCTGTGGCCCAGCACTCCCTAATGCATCTTCCAAGTGATGCTAGATGCATATTGCCCTCAGACACTGAGGATGGAGAGAGTGCTTTCTGGCAAAGGTGAAGACTTATGCCAAGTGTGGTGTGGCCCCAGGGAAGGACTGGGACCCCATAGCAGCCCTGTGCATGAGCAGGCCAAGTTGATTCTGCATTCCTGCAGGTTTCGAGGTACACAGAGTGGGTGGGGTTTGTTTAATTCCTCTGGCATGGTCCTATAGAAAGGCTACTGCACTGTGGCGCCCCAGAATCCACAAGGTGCCCAGAGGTGACACTGCTTTTGGAAAGGAAATTAAGAGCCTTCCTCTCTGTGTCTGCCTGTGTCAGATGATTACAAAGAAGAATGACAAGAGAAAATGAAAAGGAAATGGGCTGACAGCCTGCAGAGTGGTATTTCAACTCCAACACAAAACATTCCACAGTAATTATAGAATAACCTTCATTTAAATGCAAATAAGCCTGTAATTAAGATAAGGGACCTACCCTTTGCCAGCATTTTTTTCCTTTTTTTTAATCGGTTTAAAATTTTTTTGGAGAGGGAGAGTTAAGAATGATGGCTTCCCCGATGGTCCTCTGCTGTATTGATGACTGGTCATTATGGTTATAGATTGTGTTTTGGGTGCAATATTTGGATAACTGCAGAATAGAAATTAGCGCCACTTACTTTAGCTGCCCCCAGCAAAAGGAAAAGAGATGCTCACAGTGCAAAATGTTGACATAAGCAAACCTCCCTACAGGGGATGGTCTGGACGCCATCAGATAGCTGCCCCAGATCACCAGGGGCCTGTCACAAAAGCCTGGAGTCCAGAGTCACAGGAGGAAATCAACAGCCGCCAAGTCCTTCAGAGCAACTCCAATTACACCAAGTGCTTTTCCTTGGTACAAAGTGGGCCACATCCAGGGTATAATTTTTAGACGTTTTCTCAACAGGATCTTAGAGAAGGGAAATCTGCCTATGATCTGTGCTCTTGCTGGAGACAAGGGCAAGCCTCTCCCCATGTTTTTCTCAGTTCATAGGGATCACTTAACACCTGTGATTGACGTTGCCTGGTCCATACCGAAGAGAAGACAGGTCCCAGGTAGATTAAAAATAAGGAAGACTATTTATTGAAGTCATTTATTCAACGAATAAACACATATGGGTTTCTTTTTTTCCTCCCTCCCTCCCTCCCTCTCACCCTTTCTTCTCTTTTTCTCTTCTCTTTCCTTTTTTCTTTTCTCTTTTTTCTCCCTCCCTCCCTTCTCCCTGAATCTTCTAAATCTTCTAAATCTGTCAATACTCTTCTAAACCTTCTAAATTTAGAAGAGTCAAAACTCTTCTAGTCAAAACTCTTCTTCCCTCCCCTGCCTCCCCTCCCTTCCTTTTTTCTTTCTTTCTATTTCTTTTTCTCTTTCTCCTTGTCTTTTTTATCATTCCCCGTTTGCTCTTCCTCCCCCTTTCCTCTCTTCCCTCTTCCTACCTCCCTTTCTCCCTTCCTCCCTACCTCCCTTCCTCCCTTCCTCTCTTCCTCCCTTCCTCCCCCCCCCCCCCCCTCCCCCCTCCCCTCCCCCCTCCCTCCTCCCTCCCCCTCCTCCCTTCCTCCCTACCTCCCTTCCTCCCTTCCTCTCTTCCTCCTTCCTCCCTCCCTCCCTTCCTCCCTTCCTTCCTTCCTTCCTTCCCTTCCTTCCTTCCTTCCTTCCTTCCTTCCTTCCTTCCTTCCTTCCTCCCTCCCTCCTCTCTCCCTCCCTCCCTCCCCTCCTTCCTTCCTTCCTTCCTTCCTTCCCTTCCTTCCTTCCTTCCTTCCTTCCTTCCTTCCTTCCTTCCTTCCTTCCTTCCTTCCTTCCTTCCTTCCTTCCTTCCTTCCTTCCTTCCTTCCTTCCTTCCTTCCTTCCTTCCTTCCTTCCTACCTCTACTGTCAAAACTCTTCTAAATGTCCAGGGACCCCCCCAAGGAACCACCAGGCATAGACGTGTCTGAAACCATACCACAGATTGTTAAGCCTCTTCCACAGATATGACCGGTTTCTATTCCAGGAGGGCTGTTGCCTCAAGTTGGAATGAAAATCTTCTTTTCAGCTAGAAAACACCCAAAGCTGAGAACTTCAGAAAAGTCCAAAGGTTCAGCAGTTCAATTTATTTTTTTAATTAGCCAGGGGGTTGCTTTAATAGTCCATTAGCCATCATTTAATTAAAGAAAGATTTTCTCCCTAAAATATACAGAATTCAAATCAGAACTTCCAAAGAGCCCTGCAGCCCCACCTAAGACTTTAGGCAATCTGACCCCCACAGTGGTGGGGGTCCTGTGAGAAGGATGGGGAAATCCTCTGAGCAGATGGGGTGGCACCTTCTTAGATTTTTATTGCTGGTTTGGTTATTTTGTGGGGTGTGGGATACAGTATATTTCTGGCTAACTTTGGTGAACCAAAACAACATGGGGATAATTTGCTAGTCCCAAAGACAAACGCAGATGGCAAATGTGACACTTGAGGCCCCACTGTAGCTATCCTCAGACCCTCTTTATCTTTCAGTCCATGAGTTTGTCTGGCCGTCACTGCTTCCTGGGAATCAGCTGCCTTGGGAGAGCTGACACAAGCTCTTCAAATCTGAAATGCATTTGATAGATTAACTGGGGGACTCACCAAACTTTAATTTTTTAAGGTGTCTAACTTTGTATCCTCTGGGGTGATTGTTAACTTCAAAAGCCATTTCAAGGTTCAATAAAACTAAAGGAGGTGAGATGGGCCTCGTAGAGCATTTTCAGCGTCCCTCTCACACCAAGCTCCTGCCAACAGTTCTGCAGGGCTCACAGCCTGCACAACTGGCTGTCCTCTGAACGTCACTGCAGTCCCTCTAATCTCCCCAAGAACGTGGGGAGTAATTAGGCACCCCTTCTCTGTTCTGACTCACCTTTTTCCCATTGATGAAGAAAAAGAGAAGTTATTTGAATGTTCCCCATATCCCCTCCTTATTTCTTGAGGTAGAAAGTAGGTCTGGAGCCAGAGAGATAGTACAGAGATTAAAGCATGTGCCTAGCACTGGAGCAAGCCAGGTTTGGGCCCGGCACCACATAGTTCTCCAAGTACATGTCAGGAATATCTTTAGAGCAGAGCGAGAAGTTGCCCCTAGCCACCACTGGGTGTGGCCCAGCACACTTCTCCACCTCCAAAAAGGGAAGAAAGTGGATCTTAAAATTGTTATTGGATTCCTAGATTGGGATCTGGACACGTCCTCCCTCTCTAGTGCTTCCCTAGTTCCAGAAGGGTTACGTTTTCAAGCTTTGTGACATTGGAGGCAAATGCCATCAGCTCTCTTAGGGAGCCTTGACGGGGAATAGTCATGTAAATTCAGAGATCAAAGTCTCCCCCCACCATCTTCTGTTAAGTAATAAATGAAGCAAGGCTGTCTTTGGGTGCCATTTGGGGTTGGATAGAGATCCTAAAGCTCACACATTTAACTGCCTCTGGTTGTAGCCTCAGATTTGGGAAGGGCAAGCAGAATTCCATGGGAGGGTGACAAGTTGAAGAGACCCCCCTGCCTGGAGGAGGGGGCTGTGAGCCCCAGTCACAGAGAAGAAATATGGGAGAAGAGCTGGCCTCTCTGGACCTGGAGAGAAAGGGTCAGCGAATTCTGGAAGAGTTTATACATCCCAGTTTAGTGTTCATTTTCCCTTTTAATTCTTGTCGACTCTTTTCCCCCTTCAGCCACATTTGAAAACTCTTGCAGTTTCGGGTGAGCTGCGCTGAGAGTCATAATGGAGGCGATTATGTCCACACTTCGGAAGAAGGAGGCAGAGAAAGGAGGAGGCAATGAGAAAGGTTCCGAGAAGTCAGTCCGAGGTAATGGGCAGAGAAACCTGAAGCAATTACTTGGAGAGGAAGCAATGAAGATAGATTTGTGCGCAGTGGAAGTACTGCTCCGGCGGAAAGGAGCTGGATGCTGGCAGATACAGTGGCTTCAGGGTCGTGGGGGCTCAGGCCCCAGAAGCCTCTCAGACACCCCGCTCTGGGGGTGCTTGAGGCTCCCCTCTACCTGATTGTTGCTTTGCACATCTCCTGCCTTGTCACTCCCGCTGAGGTGCTCAGGGAACCTGACAAGAGAAAAGTCCATTCATGCAATACCATTGTCAATGGTGCGATGTGGCCTGTGTTTCTGGTCTGCAGTGGGCAGAAGCCAAGGAAGCAGAGGGCTGGTGGGATGCTGGTGGGGGTTTGGGACAATAGCTTGGCTCTGTGTCTGGGGTTTGCTTTGTTTTATTCTGGGTGCACTGAGATGAGCTAAGATAGGTGTTTTAGTGCCCTTAAACCTGGGACTCAGAACCCCGGCTCATGCAGCGGGAGGGAAACAGGGAGTGGCAGTTGTGCTGCTGCTGGGATATTATGGATATTTGAGGGTTTGTTGCAGGCACCCACATTCCCAAAGTATTGGGAAATGCACAATTCAATTAGAGAGAGAGGAGAGAGAGGACATTTTTGTGTACACATGTATATGTTGTATATATGTATCATGGTCCAAATTCACAGATGTCTTAAATTCTCTCTTGAGGGCTCTGTGCCGGCACATTAAGCAATTTTACTTTAGGAAGAAAATAACCCAGAAAAATCATCTGTGGGCACTTTTAGGGACCAAAGAGGCTGCCAAGCCCCAAAGGCGTTGACCAGCCCTCCAGGTCAACCCCACAGAGATAAGTCTTTGAACGGGGCTCTTTCTGCCCCCCAGGTCCCCCATCTCAGCCCCCAATGGGCTCCCTTCCTTTGCTCTGCTCACTAGCACCCACTGCCTGTCCCTTTCTGCATGCCACTTGTGGGAGCTTGAGAAGGGTATTATAGGATCCCTACCATGAAATGGAAGAGTGCAAACGGGGGTCCACCGGTGAGGGAGTCCCTAAATATGAGACAGATCCCTCCCCTGGGGGGTGGTTTCTTCCCCCATTGGGCAGTGGGGAGGGCTTGTCCACCTGCCACAGGTGGTTGGCTGCAGGGGCTGGAGGTGGTCTTCACCCATTGGCTGTAGCAGTGGACTCGTGAAAGGAAGCAAGGGTTAGGGTGGTCTGACTTGACCTGGACCAACACTAGGTGGGGGCAGGGAGAGCCTTTTATGACTTCCTTATGATATTTCTGAAGTTAGCTTTAAAACACTTAGGGGGCTCCCAAGCAGTGCTCAGGGGGACGAGGGTCCACTTACTATGAAACTCAAGGTTCAGTGCTTGGGTCTGCAATGAAATGTTGCTCCAGAACAGAGATGCTGGGCAGTGAACTTGAGGCCTTGTGCATGCACAGCACATGGTCAAAGTCTTTGAACCACCCCCTACCCTACCTTTTCCTCTGATGGGTTAGGAATTACGAATGTCTTCCAGAGTCTCTGGGCTGAGCTAATGTCTGCTCTGGGCAGAGCCCAGCCCAACCTCCCCACTGTGGTGGTGGGCACAGAATTCAATGTGCCCCAGCGGGAAATAGCAGCACATGCACACACTGCCAGGGCCACTTTTATGTGTCACTACTGTGGCCACAGTGCTTAGGTAAGTGGTCAAATTTTATTCTAGATGTTTCTGTGAGGTTTGAAGGAGGCTAACATTAATGTTTAAGTTGGGGGGGGGCCTTAAGTCAGGCCAATTTGACCCAGATGGTGTGGGTGGGCCTGGTCCAATCAGTTGAAAACTGGCATAGTTCAAAGTCTGATCTTCTACAGGTGAAAGGTTGACTCAGCAGACGGTGTTAGGAGCACAGCAGTGAGAATATTCTGGGCTGTGGCCTCCAGCCTTCCCTGGAGATATGGAAAGCTGGTCTTCACAATCAGGTAAGTAGCTCCATAAAATTAATCTTTTTTGAACTCGCTCTCTCTCTCCCCTCCTTTTTTGCCTCTCCGGCAACCTCTGACTAATAGAGACATTTCCTCTCTTTTCTTTTACTTGCTTTGCTACTTTGAGGACACATGGCATTCCCCAGGGAAGTTGTCTATGACCAGCTTCTCCCTAAGCGACACTTGCCTCTTGCTCACTCTCTCCTTCAGGCTAGGGGGATAAATTAACTTATGTTTTGAACAGCAGTCTTGGCTCTCTTCCAGAGCACTCCAACTTGCAGGAATTGTCCTTGATAGAAGCAGAAAGAAATGACTGTGGAGTACTTCAAGATTTCTTTTCTTCCAGTTTGGGGTAAAAGGTGATTCTCTCATCTGATTACACAACGGTCCTCATTCCTGGCCACAGAGAAGGGGCATATGCCAAATTTGGGGTGAGGCGTGAGTGGTGAATGGCTGCAGAATTGACTATAGAGCAGGGACTGCAGGAAGAGAGGAGTCTGGGACCGTCTGTGAAATGGGCTCATCTTTTAAACCTGTGAGTGAGGGTCTTGGTCATCTGCTCCCTGGGGGCACTGGTGGTTTCCCTCCAGGATGCCCAGCAGGTGCTTGTTTGAAAAGGCAAAGCTGCTTCTCTCCTGTGACAGGGACCTCCTTAGCTGGGACTGAGACATTGGGTTCCCCTGAGAGGAGATGTCAGTGCCCAACACTGCCCTCCTCAGCTTGCTGTGGGGAGGAGCAAGGAGAGAACCAAGCACCAGCTCCGAGGTTTCTTCTGACTCACCTGGTGAACATGGCCTGTGTCATTTCAGCAAGTCAAAGCTGCTGGAGACAGGAACTAGGGATTATGACTTGTAAGGAGCTGGCTCACCTGGGTGATGAGCTGATTTGGGAGCTGACATTATCCTTTTCACCCATGCTAAATATCTCTGCTGTTCTTCTAGAAACATGATTTTCCAGTGGTCAGATACTCTTTCTTAAAAAAAATGAGGGTTTACTATTGTCCATCTAAGTGAGTGTGTAGCTGGATCAGACTTGGATGAGAATCATGTCCACTGACTCTTTGCTGTACAATCTACGTCACTCTTAAAGGAAGCCTTTGGCGGCTTGATGAGGCTCGCCTCTGCATTCTGACATGTTGCCATGGAGGATTTGATAAAGGTTCCTAATCTCTTTCTGCAGGGTGTGTTGGAAGTACAGGGGGGTTATTTTGATGGTCACAATAACAGTCAAACTGTTGCTGCTAATACTTCATTGCATCCGGCAGTATATGAGACAATTGCATTCAGCCCCCAAAACAAACAAACAAAAAATATGGTCCCAACATTTTATGAGCCTCCTGTTAAGCAACACTGGACATAAAGATAAGCTTTGCTGTATTTGCTAATGTCACAACCTAATGTGATGATGCTAGCAGAGAACGGCCCAAGAACAAATTACCAGGGAAAACCTGCCAGATAGCTGAGCCGGCTACAAGCTTAGGAAGAACCAGCACCAAGATGTGTTTTATCAGCCAGACATGGATGTGATGGTCAGATAGCGATGGAGGCTGTAGTCTCTGGACACAGGGCTAGCAGATCTCAGAGTATGGTGCTCCCTACCAGGTCCCTAAATTTCAGAAGGGCCTTAGATACATCAAGACATGTTCCTCCACAGTAATTGTGTCTTTAGAGGGGCAACACATGACCTAGGTGTTGTCATTGTTTTTTGGGGAGGGCTTTGTGGGGGAAGTTATACCCTGTGATGCTTAGGTTACTCCTGGATGTGTGCTCATGAATTATTCTGTCAGTGCTCAGGACCAGGTGGGATGTCAGGGATTGAACCCTCATTGGCCACATGCAAGGCCTATCCACTGCACCTCTCTCCCTGGCTCCCAAGCTAACTGTTGTCAAAGGTGAGAAATGTGTACCAAGAGAAGGACTAGTTTTTAGAAATTATGAAAAGACAAAATAAAATAAAAGAAGTCCAAGGACTGGAGAGCTAACATTGGAGTTAAGGTGCTCACCCGGCATACATCCAACCCTGGTTCAATCCCTGTGGTACCACATTAGTTCCTTTGAACACCACCAGGAGTGATCCCTGAGTCTAGATCCAGGAGTGAACATGAGCACTGCTGAGAGTGAGCCCACTCACTCCCCACCCCCAACAGTGAAGACTTTCCTAGTAATTAAAGTAGTTCATCAAAGAAGGGCTCATTTTGCTTTGTGGACTCATTACCCCTGCCTCTACGTGTCCCTGTGGTGTTGACCTCCCTAGTCTGGCTGGGATGACCTCATGTGAACTGCATGTTACCATGGGGACTCTTGGGGAGTGTGCCTCCATGTCACAGTCACTTTTATGAGGATTTTATTCAGGGACTTGTGGATAGTCACTCTCTGTCATCTGTCCTGTGCAGTTCTCTAGCCTCTCTTGCATTTTGTGGCCCCTCATGAACACTGACTACGTATTCAGTCACAGACTAGGAAGTTGAACCACCCAGTACTGCCTCATAACTGATAGCTGTCATCATCCAATTGAAGGATGGCTTTAACTCCAAAAAATGCATGAAAAGGCAAGCCTGCCTACAAATGCTGGGTCAGTGTGCGTGCCTTTGTCCTGATGTCCGAGAGGGCTGTTTTGACATTCTTTTTTCCAGCCTGTTCTAATGGTTGGCAATTGTTTTTCTTTTCCTGGTAAGGTGTGAAGGTCCCTAATAGCTGTCAACCAAGTGTCAAGGGAATGATTTAAGTAACACTTATTTCTCATAGTGGTTGGCCTTTCATGGGCTTAATACAAAGCACAACTTTTGAAAAGGGAGGAGCACCAGAAAGGGTGAAGCGGGGGTGTGCTAGTGAAGTTCTGACTTCAAGGATGTTTATTTGGGAGAAATGACATCACTGGATATTCCCCTACCATTCCCCTTGTGGATGGCAGCTGCTTTCTGTCCTGCTGTGGTTGCGGAGACCCAGCCAAGGCTCTCGTCTTCTGCTTGCTACAGAAAAGCATGGGAAGGAGGACGTACATGTCTATAGAAGCTCAGATTTGCTATTTTTAAGAGATGCACGTTCACCAAATCAGCCCGGAAAGCCCTTCTAAATGATAAGAACAGATTATTGCTCATTTAAGTTTAATTATGTTTAGCAGAGATGGTATGCTGGGCTGGGCTGAAATGATGGGCCACTAGTGCTCAAGGTTTACGTGACCTGTGCATCCACACGACAGCACCCGTGTTCGAGCTGTGCACGTGGCGCTGAAGCATCACCTCGCTGTTCATGACTCTCGAGGCTTCTTGTTCCACGTGTCCCCTTCAATCATATTCTGGTTTCTTTGATGGCCAATTTTGATGTGGAAATACTTCCTAGTTTAGCAATCTTCCTGTGGGGAAAATGATCCTTGGTGCACAGCAATTTACTTTAGGAGCTGTCTGGGAATTGTTGCTGCATTCCTAGACAAGGCAACCTGTGTGCATTTTTCACAAAGGTGCCCAATGGCTGCTTTGGGTCATTTGCGGCTACGACCTCTTCGCACCCAGTGAAAAGAGCCCCCCACCCACACCACACCCACCCACACAACAAACAAAGGCCCCCGCCCCCCCCCGCCGCCCCTCATGCCTCTTGGTCACCTCAATCCCTGTCAGTGTCTCCTCAGGCCCCTTGGTAATCTACATCCATGTCCTTCGGTGGTCCCTTCATACCCCATTGGTCACCTCCATCCCTGTCAGTATCTCCCTCATGCCCCTTGGTCACCTCTATCCCTGCCAATGACTCCTCATGCCCCTTGGTCACCTCTATCCATGCCAATGACTCCTCATGCCCCTTGGTCACTTCAGCTGAGTGCTCAGACCCTTAGTCCACTGTCCCCACTGTCCATTTTTCCACGAATGTGGCTGAATCTCTGCTGCTTCTTTCTGTTTGCTTTTATTTAGGGGCCACACCCTATAAATGTTCAGGGTTTATTCCTGACTTTGCGCTCAGGAATCACTTGGTGGCCTGCTTGGGGGACCATATGGGGTATTATGGATCAAACCTGGGTCGGACACTTGCAAAACATGTGCCTTCCCTATACTCCTGTTGCTCCTGCTCCCGGGTTGCTTCTTTACACCTCTACAGGTGTAAAGAGAGACCAGCTCTCATTTGTTCCTTCCCTCCTGACTTATTTTTTCCTCACATGATCCCTCTCATTGTTCTATGCATGTGTTCTATGCAAGATGGCATTCTATTTCTCATAGCAACAAAGTATCTGTAATGAGTCTAGATCATCACCTCTTTATCCATTCTTCCACCCTTGGCCACTGGAGTTGTTCCTTAAGCCCAGGACGTTCTTTGCCATTCCCATTTCTCCTTTGTGTTGTGATGGTGGTACCGAGAGCAGAGGAGCCTTCATTATTTATCTGCTGGAATGTCCCTGCTTTAGAAATGGTTTGTCCCTCGGGGTCCACCAATGTACCTGGTGAGTTCTGGGAAATTGCTTCACCTCTGCAAAGCAAAGGGAAATACTATGGGAGGGGTGAGAGGGACATCCACGTGGCTGATGCTCTGAGCTGAAGGGCTAGCCCTGGCCATGCCCCCTTCGCTGACCTTTTTGGGGTCCAAGGCTTCCGGCATGCCCAGGAACTGCTTCCTTGATCCTTACTTATGCCTCCTCAGCCCATGTCCTTGGGCTACAGAGGCAGCTGCCCTGATTCGCTGTCACCATTTACAGCTCTGTTGCTCTAGGTAGACGGAACATTTAATTTGGCACTAAATTCTATTCTGGGGCAGCGTCCCCTGTGGCAAAGGTGGCGTGGATGGTTTGCATTTATGATTTTGCTCAGTTCAACTCATTTTTTATGCCCTGGGAAGAGTTTAGGCTTCAGCTTTTCTTGCTTCTCCTGCAGTTTTATTTCTGATTTCTGTGCAGGCGCTCGCGGAGAGTGAAGCCTTAGTCGGCTCTGCCTTTATATTCAGGATTCTCATTTCCCACCGGGAAGCATTGGCAGCCACCTTGTTCCTGCGGACATGTGCAAAGTAGCTGGAGCCTCTGAATTCTGCACGCGGCGCTGCTTGGAGCCCGGGAGACAGAACCGGGTCCCACGTGCGTGCCAGTCTGCGGTTCGGCCCTGCTCTTCCTTCATGACTCCCACCTCGGATTTCTGAGTGACGGCACCATAGCAGCTCCTGTTTTCTCCTTCTGTCTCCTTGGATCACCTTCAGCCATGCTGACAACCAGTTTGCTTGCGCTTAGAGGGTCAGAGGAGAGATTCTCTGGGAATGGGGCAATGGTGACAACTTATCCCAGAGCAAGGCTTAGCCCAGGCTTAGCTGGGTCGCTGCTGACCCCACACCCCTTGGCAGTTCCACCCACCATTCTGAATTTTGGTTTTTCGCCCTTTCCCCTCTCTCCTTGATGCTCACGTTCCAATTCCAGAAGAGAAGCCTGCTCTAGCCCTGTCTGCCCAGCCTGGGGCTGCACCCCCTTTCTCCCTCCATCGCTGGCTACTGTTTGTAAATTCACAATGAATCCTTAGATTTCACTGTAGGGGATGGCTGTCCTTCCTTGTAAACTTAAGACAAAGCGGGGATCTGGGAAACTGAGGCAAATGGAACCTTCTCAAGAGAACACATCTCCTGTTCTTTCCCTCCCTGCTTTGATACTCGTCTTCTTTGGGGAGATACTTATCTAGGCTGATGACATCCAGACCCTCATTTCTGCCAAAGCCTTTGTTCCTCATGCTCCTGACAGAAAACGAATTTTAAAAAGGAGAGAAGAATCACAATTAAATTGCAGTCCCCTGTACAGAGCCCCAAGCTGTTGGATGCACAAAGGATTGTGCAGAATAAATTGCAAAAGAAAAACAAGGAGAAAAGAAAACAAGGTGAAAAAATTCTCTTGGCCTATTTCTAGAAGTCTGCTGTTAATAAAAATTCGGTCTATTTTCTATGTGTAGATCAGGTAGGACCTAGGTAACCTGGAATCAGACTTCAAATCACGTTCACCCTTCCCACCACCGATGGGACGATGATCCCTTCCCAGAGAAGCTCCAGCATCACGTCAGGCAGAAGACACGCTGTGCGTCATTCCAGATTTGAACACTAGATGGAACCCGTACTATGCACAAATCCGCCCCTGCCCCCACCTACCCCTCGGTAGCCAGCCTTTAACTGGAGGGCAACACTTTTTAAGAATGGTACTTGGTTAAGAGTTTCCATTTCTCTTGCAGTTAAGCCAGAAGCCCAGCTGCTTGTGCAGGTGCTCCCAAGTCTCAATGCGCACGTTGATGTTTGGTACACACACACCAGCACAAAGGCCGTGCCCCTCCGCCCTCATTATCTTTATTGACTATTTATTGGGCACCAGGACGCATAGCCCTGGCAGCCCTGGTTTCTCTAGGAGTCTCTGAGTTAGCAGGAAGACTGCTAACTCGGGGGCAAGACTGACTTCACGGATGCCCAACTCCGACATAATTAGCTGTCTAATTGCTTGCCACAATGAGCCTGTGCGTGTGTTACTAATTATGATTTACTCAAACCTCCTGTTTGCCACTCTCTGTTCTCCAGTTCCTTTGCCGTCAGAGGACCTAGGCAGCTGTGTGCGTCGCTCTGCACACTGTCTTCTCTCCATTGTCTGGACACCTTAAAATTCTGGGTGTCTTCTCAGACTGGATCAGCTGAGTGCTGCTAGCCAGGCATCACTTCAGCCTCCACCAGCATGAGGTCGGAGGACAGGTATGGTGGCACTAGGAAGGGTCCACATCAACACTCACCCCCACAGCTGTGCTACGCCCCACCTCTCCTTCTCTGGGGTCACAGCACAAGTGTCAGCCCCAGGTGAATCATGGCCTCAGACCATCATGTCCATCGCATGCCAGGCAGCTGGCTCAGCCTGTGCCCCACCAGCCCAACCTGTACCCCACCCCATGCATTTGCTCTATGCCAGGTCTCACTCAGACCAGAAGCTCCTCCGTGTCTCCTGTCCCTCACTTCTGGGTTTTATTTTTGATACTGATGGATTTGAGCTCCTCTGCAGCCTTCTCTCTCCCATGTTTTCGGCTTCCCCGTGAATATTTGGACTTTGCCATTGCTTCTTCCAACCATGCTGCCAGTATGAACAATCATGGCACCACATTCAGCTGCCACCACAGACCACTGGACTCCTCAGCCACCACTCTCCTGACTGTCTAAGAGTCTGCACATTCCCAGGAGGTGAAGGATGATGGAGCCCTCAGACCCCTGTGCCCAGCCAGATCTCTAGCAGAATTTACAGCAGTCTGGTGATGGAAGTAATCCCCAAGAGCATGAGCCGGTGGTGCAGGGGTGCCAATCAGACGCCAACTTTAGGATTTGGTGCTTGCATATTTGAGAGCATGTTAGAGAGCGAGAGAGGAGGGGAGACATGATGGATGCTGGGGCTCACAGCAGGCCCTCATTCACTCCTTTTTTACTTAATTATTATCTAAATGAAAACCAGCGGGGCAGATGGCATTTTGCTTGCAGCCTGGGAAGGTTACCTAGGAAGCAAAACATCCCTAAAGAATACCGAGTTTTGAGCAAGAGGAAAGCTTGATTGCAAAGTGGTGGTAGGACCCTAAGGCCCATGAGTGGGAGACAGGAAACCCAAGGCCTGGATGGATGAATGACCTGTCCCCTCCGAAAGCTCTAAAGGGGATGGGAGACTGTGGGTGAGGAAACAGGGGCTCAGCAGCACTGTGAAATACTATGAGAGGATTGGAAGGGGAAGTAGGACCTCCTGGGTGAGACTAGAGCTAGGCTCCACTCCAAGGGTTTGCAGCTCAGTTTGGGGAGGTCGGGTCTTTGGAGGTCAGACCACCAGTATCAGGATCCCTTCAGGATCTGTCCACGCTGTAGAGGTGACTCACCTCTGGGGATGGAGATGGGTGGGGGAGCAGATGCCTAGCCAGTCCCAGTAGGTGAATCTCTGATGGATAGTAGTGGCCAGAGCTCCCTGTGCATTGGCCAGGCTGGGTCGGGGCTACGGTACTGCTGGAATCCCTCTTAGACCTGCTCTTTCCTTTGTGTGGAGGTTGGCCTTGGTGACACTTGCACCCCCATTTCCATGCCCATTTGTGAGAGTGTGACTTGGGAGACCAGGGACAAGATAGGGCTAAGATCATCTCCATGCCCATTTGACACGGTGTGGCTTAGGAGACCCAGAACAAGGGCAGGGTTAAGATCTTGTCTTTGAAGAGATCATGGAAGTTGGCAAGAGAATGTCTTTCGTGGAGACAGAGAGCCTCATGAATCATGTGTGGGCTCACAGTTTGCTCACTGGTGGTATGCCAGGTCAAGGGAATGGCACAGGGGGCATGATAGATCAAGCTTCTAAAAGAGATGGAGAAAATATTAGCTCAAAGGATAATAGGATTGAATGGTGGTTGCCAGGGGTTATTGGCCTCTGCAGCTTGAAAATAAACAGGGGAGAGTCGCAAACAATTGAGAGCCAGGTGTGAAAGCCAGAGGGGTGTCTTTTGGGTGCAAACAAAGAAGCTCAAGCAGATGGGCTGAGAAAGAGGGAGGACCAAGCCAGGCACTTTCAGGCAGAACAGCTGAAGTTCAATTACTTGGGTAAAAGCCATGCTGGACCCAACTGAGGCAGGTCTGTTACGCCACAGGAAGGGCTCTTGTTAGCAATACCGGGATTCCGCTTGACTGGTCTGTGGCATGACAAAGAAAGGAATACTGGAGACGGGGGGTGGGGTCTGGATTAGGGGCTTGCAGAATGCCAGATGGAAGGGAGCACCATATGTGAACACGACACACAATAAGCATGCTATTGCCATACCCTGGGGAAGAGGCACTAAACAACCAAGGCGAAACAAGGGAAAAATGACATTAGCTATGTATATATGAGTGAAGGACAGGAATGAATGAAGGGGACCTGGTGGCAAGGATGGTGGCAAGTTCATGAACTCCAGATCTTCAGGGTGGCCAGGATGGAAGGCAAGCATGGGATTAACCACATGGACCCCATTAATCGTAGTGGCAAGGACATTAATCACAGTGGCAAGGATGGTGGCATGTGTAAATTCAACCACACAGACTCCTGGTTATCGTGGTGGCCAGGCTGGAGGACCTTCTGGGATCTAATCACATGGACTCCCATACATTGGACCAGTTTCTGTTACTGCTGAGTGTCTCACTTGCCCTCAGCCAAGACTAAAGTTGAGCCTCTACAATGATGTGATTCTTCAAGGAGACCAGTTGGAAACTTGATGGCGAGTTGGCCAGTATCTTAATCTGAGTTGGCAGCTAGGTCCAACATACTAAAGACAGTGTGGCTTTGAAACAACAGAAATGTATTCCTCCCAGGACAGGAGACCAGGAAGTCCAGGGTCAAGGTGCAGATTGGGTATTAGGTGAGTGGATAGTTCTTGATTCATTGATGGGTCTTCTTGCTGTAACATCATAGGGTGGACAAAGAAAGGAGCTCTCTGGAGGCTCTTTCTATGGGAGGTTAATGCTACACATGATAGCTCCACCTGTGATTGAGAACCAGGATTAAGAACCTCTGAATGTTCGTTGTTAGGGTATCGTTTTGGGAAGGGAAGCAGTTACTCCATTTGTATACCATTGTGGCATCAATAGGTCCTTTTCCCCAGGGAAGAGGCTGCATTTTATTTCCTTAGGGATAGATATAATTTTGACATGTCTCAGTAGATACAGCCATCAAAGTGAATAGGGTTTGAGCCACTAACTCTGAATCTCATCTTTAGTTATGTCAGACCAGAGAACCCCATTTATAGAAAGGAGGTGTCAGCAGTCCCAGGACTATGATTCCATTATCCCTATCACAGCCCACACTACCCAGACAGTGCTGAACTGCGAGAGTATTGGAGTGCTATCGCAAAGACAGAGGAGCATTGTGGGAACATTATGTGAAGCTGCATGTGTATCCTCTAAGGATGCAGTCTATTCCATGAATAAGGACCTGTACAAGGCACTGTGCCCTAATAGGAAGCAGAAACACAGCTCCTGGGATCAAGGAGTGGAAATAGGGATGATTCCCAAAGACATCTCCTGGAAGCACTCTTGGAAAAACTTGTGCTAGCCCTGGTTTTGCATAAGAGTTCTTGGTTCTCCAAAGGGTGCTTTGCCAGGGAACACAGCACAAATGAATGATATCTTTGGCAATTTGAGCACCTGTGTTCATGGGACAAGAAGAGAAGTTAGGCTTGCATATATAGATGATTTTGATTATCAGGAGGAGGAAGAACTGTTTAGCAAATAATGAATGAGAAAACTAAGTGTGTGGGCATTTCTTGGCATTGCCTTATCTGTCTGTGACTAGAAGAGAATGTTCAACAGCCTGACTCAGAGAATGGTGTGGTGATCATGGGCTCAAACCCACTTGGATGAGAGTCACACAGCTAAATAAGCCATTGTGTCTTAGAGCAGTGCTCACCTGGGGGAGCAGATCTAGACTGGATCTTGAAGGATGGAGACAATTAAGATCAGACGAATGACAACCCCAGCAGTGGTCTGACAGCCAAATGGTCAACCAAGTGGTCCTAAGTTTCTCCCCAGGAATATGGCACTACCTCAATCCTGGAACAGCTCCCTGAATGATTTTGAAGACGGGGATCTGAGTGGTGTGGGAGCAGATGGAGGGGAAGCAACAGAGGCAGCCCTGAAAACCCCTTAAGGAAAGGGCCTGCTGCACAAGTGTGAACCAGTCCCCATCTCCTTCTCAGTGGTGGCTTCCTCTGAGGCATGGGTCTAGCTGTGACCCATGTTTGATGTCTATGTAAGGGAATGGAAAATGATATGGACACAAAGTCAGGGATGTGCACAGACACTCTCACCCCAGAGCTCCCTGCCAGGAAGCATCGGGTGTTATCAAGTCCTTATCACATGTCCTCTCCTTCTCTCTCTCGGAGCACTCTGCTTCCTCCCTTATTCAGTGGCCATATCTTCATCTATCTATCTATCTATCTATCTATCTATCTATCTATCTATCTATCTATCTATCTATCTATCTATCTATCTATCTATCTATCTATCTATCTATCTATCTATCTGTCTGTCTGTCTGTCTGTCTGTCTGTCTGTCTGTCTGTCTGTCTGTCTGTCTGTCTGTCTGTCTGTCTGTCTGTCTGTCTGTCTGTCTGTCCTCCCACCCGCCCGCCTGTCCGACCGTGCATCCATCCATCCATCCATCCATCCATCCATCCATCCATCCGCCCACCTGTCCGCCCGTCCGTCCGTCCATCCATCCATCCATCCATCCATCCATCCATCCATCCATCCATCCATCCATCCGTCCATCCATCCATCCATCCGTCCGTCCATCCATCCATCCATCCATCCATCCATCCATCCATCCATCCATCCATCCACCCATCCATCCATCCATCCATCCATTCATCCATTCATTTATTTAATTGAATCACCATGAGATATACCATTACAAAGCTGCTCATGATTGGGTTTCAGTCAGTGTTCTAGTACCCGTCCTTCATCTGTCCCTTTTGCACTCTTAATGGCCATCTTAAGCTCTGTTTTCACACTCTGCTTCCAGAGACCTGGGCAGATCTAGATACTCTAGCAGCCAGTAACTTTCCTCTAGAATGTATTTCCAGTTGACTATTTTGGAGGTGGGTGGGTTGAGGGGACACTCAATGGTGCTCAGGGACTATTCCCACTCTGTGATCAGGAGTGGCTGTTGGTGGTGCTTGGGGAATCATACATAGTACCAGGGCTATAATTGCTATAATTTGCATATACGGCAACTTACTGACTCCTGTACTATCTTTCTAGTCTTTCACCCATTTTATTTATTTTTTAAATTAAACATTTTATTATACCACCGTGAGATATACAATTACAACATTGTTCATGTTTGGAGGTTTTGGTCACATAGTGTTCCAGCACCCGCCTTCCACCAGTGCCCATTTCCCACCACCAATGTCCCCAATTCCATCCCCCTCCCATAGCCTGCCTAAATGGCAGGTTCTTTATCTTTTTTCTTTCTCCCTTTATCTCCCTTCTCCTACACATTGTGGGTTGCACTACATACACTTGGAAGCCATCATGTGCATTTTTTTGCCTGCATTTAATGCTCGGTTCTGTGTTGGTATCAGCCCTTTCGACATTTATTCACACATGTTCCCTTCTCTGTCTTACCTAACCTCTGACTCCCTCACGTTTGCAGTAATTTCCACTTTTGGTAAGACAACCTGATATATTTATGTAATGCAAATAAATGCAGTCATTCTATGTCTCTCTCTTTCCTTCTGACTAATTTCACTCAAAATGATCCTTTCTATGTCTATTCATTTATAGGCAAATTTCATAACTTCATTTTTCCTAACAGCTGCATAGTATTCCATTGTGTAGATGTACCACAGTTTCTTTATCCAGTCATCAGTTCTCGGGCATACTGGTTGTTTTCAGGTTCTGGCTATTGTGAATAGTGCTGCTATGAAAATAAAAGTGCTTTGTGTTTCCGCTGTTTCACCCATTTTAATGTTGAGTTTCTGTTGGTTTGTCTTGATATTTTGGAGCTAGAAGTCATCAGAATTCTACTCAATCTCTCCCTCTCCATCCAGCTCATTTTTGAAATAGAATGTCTAGAAGACCTGAGAGGAAAGAATTCCATCTTTAGTTTCACAATGGAAATCCCCAATTAATCTTGACCACCCATCTGATTGTTGAGCACAAATCCATTTCTTCTCATAGATTTACTGTGGTACTTTGATGGAACTGAAATTCAATTCCAGGGAAGGAAACTTTAACCTAGGGTTTTTGTGATTGCAACAGAAAATAGGAAAGAAAGTTCTTCTTAGGACGAGGTGGATAAGAACTGACAGGCTGGATGGAAAATGATAAAGGCACAAATTTGAAAATGGTTTCAAGAGAAAAATAGCAATAACAAGCAGTCCCACTTCCTATGATGTCTTAGATCCAGCTGACTATTTCCTCCACACTGTTTCCCGATTTGTGGCCAATTTCTGGGCTGTGTGAAGAAAAACAGACAAACAAGAGACTTCTGTCTTCTAACCAGAGGTCAGGATTGGGGGAAGGAGTTTTCACACAATTCAGAAAGACATTGAAGTCACTGTGAAAGGCAAAGTGAGCAGTAAAAGATTACATAGGTAAAGGAGGGAGAAGATGAATTGCCCAGACACCTTTTTCCTCCTGGCCTGCTCTGAACTCCAGGATTCTGAGAGGCCTCTAGGGAAATGACCAGTGGAGGGTCAAAGCTCCTGGATTCTTAGTGGCCTCTAGTGGAGGGTCCAAAGCTGGACTCATCTTCTAAGTCTCTGACCCTAGACCACCTGGGACTAGAGAGAGAGTATAGGAAAAAAGGTACATGCTTTACTAGGCTGGCTCTGGTTCAGTCCCCAGCCCACATGGTCCCCCAAAGCATCAGTAGGTGCAGCCCTGGAGGACCTGAGAGCTGGCATGAGCAGCACTGAATTCACAGGTACTGTCTTGAACCACTAGCTCAGTTATACAAGGATCTCCAAGGATCCCCTGGGCATGCTGAGCACAGCTTGGGAGCCCCAGCCCCCAAATCTGTGGCTGACCGTGTGGCCTTTTGTGATGCCTTGGGAGAAGGGTGAGACAGGTGAGAAGTAACATAGAAGCTTCCAGAAACACAGGCCTGCTTACCCTTTTCTCTTTCCTCAGAACTCCGTGAAAAC
This sequence comes from Cryptotis parvus, assembly GCA_021461705.1. NCBI lineage: Eukaryota > Metazoa > Chordata > Mammalia > Eulipotyphla > Soricidae > Cryptotis > Cryptotis parvus. The sequence goes on from JAJIBD010020996.1 coordinate 85,626, forward strand.
TCTGAAGCCTGTAAAGATCTGGAACTTTTGAAAATATTTTGAAAGGTGGTCACCATCTGCTTTGCAGAGGGCGATATTAGGGGAAGGCAAACGTATTTCATCAATATCAAGACAACTGTGATGGAAGAAAGTCTTCTTGGCTTTAAGCCTTAGAAGTTCTCCTTCCTTGAGACTCGCCCATCACACTAGCCACCATTTTCGCTGTCCGGATGCTGGGAAACTGCCTCACGACCAGATTAACAGAGCAAAACCAGTTCGAGCCCAGGTAGGCGGTTCCCAGAAGCGGAAATCACTGGGAATTCGTCAGATGGACTCGGGGGTCGCCCTTTCCCCCTCCATTTTGTTGAGCCTGGTGGCCCCGCCCAGGAGCTTCCCCAGGGGCCAGCATGCAGAGCTTCACAAGCGGCTGGGGAGGCTGGAACTCTGCTCGCGCTGGGCCCAGTTGACTATGGGGTCCCGAGGAGGGAAGATGGGTTTTGGGAGTGGGCCCATCGCCTCTGGGGGTCCCGGAAGCAGCCGGATGAGACTTGCCCATCACGACCAGATTAACAGAGCAAAACCAGTTCGAGCCCAGGTCATGCGGCCGCTTGCGGCCACATGGTCCCACTAAAATAGTGAAACAGCAATGTCTTTTAATGCACTGCATTCCACGAGGAGCAGGAAACTTTGGTGGGAAGGAGATATAAAGAGGAAAGAAATGACATACAGGAACCTGCCAAGTAGTTGAGGTGCGGGAGGGGGATGGAGGTGGGGACATTGGTGATGGGAGATGGGTTTGGGTGGAGGGATGCGTGTTGGAACACTGTAGAACCAAAACTCTACATGAGCATCTTTCAATTGTATGTCTAAAATGGTGTAATAATATTTGGTGGGAAAATAATAAAATAAAATTAAAATAAAACTTAAAATTCAAAAAAAAAAAGTTCTCCTTCCTGTGTGTCATTATTCCCACTCAAATGTGGGGAATGGAGCCTAGTGCTTCCTCATTCCACGGCTCTTGAATGATGGAGAGGAGAAATGTTTCCAGAAAAATGGGGTCATCTTTGAAGAACCTTAGCAGTGAGGTTGGTCATTCCTATCTGCTAGTCCTGGGTTGTTGGATAAGAAGGGGAGAGAGATGGGGAGGTAATTTAGTGGTACAGCCCCTGCTTTGCTGTGTGAGGTCCCATGTTCAGTCCTGGGCAGCACCCTCAGCACTGCCACCCATACAACTACAGTGAACATTGTGGGCGACTTCAGCAGTAAATATGTGTGGAGCACAGATGCTTTAGGCTAGCTACATCTGGACTTAGGAGAGGGTTTGTGTTTAAGGAGATGATTGTGGGAGTGGTGTCAGGATGGATTGGCAAAGTCATGTCTGAGAGACACAGAAGGAAACCACAGAGCATGTGATTGTGAGCAGCTGGCACTCACTCCCCGTATCAGGCGCTTTTACGTGAAGACCGAGCATGCTCTCCAGCCACAGCAAGCTCTCGGGCAGAGTTCCAGGTGCTTGCTCATGAGACCACCTGTGCTGTTTTTGAGTGCAAAGTGCCAAGACCAACATCCAGAGCCTTGCCTGTCATGGCTACAGCTATACATGTGCTATGGAGGCACTGATAACATCAGCATTAAATTCCCAGTCAGAAGTTCTCAAACAGCATTGTGCTAGGACCGCTGAAAAAGCAAGTCTCATTTCTAGGATGCCAATGTGGGGGATTCTAATTCAGAGTGTCCAGGTTACAGCCTGACCCTGAACACTTCTCAGTCCCTCCAAATCATGCAGATGATCTGTCCGTCTGGACACCACGACTTTTAGAAGCCCAGGTCATGCAGGCATGCTTGGCTCCATGATGAAGGGAAGGAGAGAAAGTGATTGTGTTGACTGACCTGCACAGTGCTCCTCCTTCGATTTTGCTGAAGTGGGGTCCAGTTGAGAGCCAATCTTTTCACTTCCGGTCCTGCTATCTCTTCACGAACCCAGCTCTCAGAGGTTGTATGTCCTGAAGCTCAGGGAAAGGGTGGGTGAGCTCCCTTGTAAAGTGTAGAACCCTCAGCTCATGATCCACACAATCGTCAGCTATACTCTAAGAGAACAAGGCCCCTCAATGGTTTCCCAATTGAAGGGAACTTTTTGGAATTTCCAATTCCTATTGGAAATGATTCTTTTCCCCTAATTTCCTTGACAGAGCCAGGTCCCTTACAGCCCAGGCCAGCACTTTGTCCACATAATCAGCTCCCTATCCTTGGGTACCCATGCCAACCTCTGTCCCTCCACCCTTCTTCTAAAAAAGCTGCAGACATTCCACCTTCCTCATCAATTAGATGGAGTCAACACATCCCCGTCACTTTATTTGAACACTGTGGTTTATGAAGATTTGTTATAGGCATTCAATACTCCATCACCAATCACAACACCACCATTACCTTCCCTCTACCATTGTCTCCATTTTCCCAACCGTGCCTAAAGCTTGCCCCAATAGCAGGCCCACAATAATTTATTTTACATTGCTTAAATGTAACCATTAAATGGCTAATGGAGTGATCAAAATATTTCTGCAGAAGAAAATTTGTGAAAATTGTTATATCTCATCATGAGGCATGAGTTCTCATTTGATTGTTTACTAGGCTGTTGTTGCAAGTCGAGCCTCTATGTTAATGTTTTTGTTAGTTGAGATTGGTTGGCCTCTGTGTTACATTCCCATCCAACCTGGTGTGCTCCTGCTGAGGTGTGAGTGATATAAATTTTAGAGATGTTATCCAAAATGACACCCAGTATATTTAATTGGGCTATCTTGCTAGAGGCATGGAGGTAGATTTGGGGTGTCTTAGAAGTTTTTGTGGCTAGGTGATCTGGAACATGGCTGGTAGATGAGCTTACATGGTGGTGGAGGGACATGGATGTAGCTGCTGGGTCTTCTGGAAGTATGACAAGGTGGGGGGGAAGGTCACCCAACCTGACACCAAGAAGGCCTGGAGTTATCAGCCACAAAGATCGGTGTGCCTGAAGTTCTTGGCAGTTTGGGTTCTCTGTGATGCTCCATCCTGAGGTGATGGGTGGGGTCTGGCTAAGGCATGGCAGGGTCTTTGGAATGTGGAAGTGGCTTTGATTTTTTGGCAGAGCTAGTCTATCCACCTCTGAGAGCATCCTAGAGTTTTTAGCGAGGAGCAGGTGTCTGAGAAATTTTTGTAGCCTGAAGTTGACACTCTTGATGGGAGAAAAAGCTCTCTATACCAGACCTGCTCTGCTTCCGAAGACTTTTTCTTGCATCTCAAGTCCACAAGGAAGCAGATAAAAAACAGCAACTCTCCCAGGGCTGTTTTAAAAAAAGGAAATTTATCAGACAGGTTTGGAGGACTGGTGTGGAGGAGCAGTAGATGCTGAGGCATTACAGAGGGCATAAATATAGGAAACAACTACCAGTCCCGAAGCAGAAATGTTGAGTGAAGAAGACTGCTGGCACCGGACTCTGAGGTTCTAGTAATACAGAGGATAGGAGATTCAGATTGTGAGACACCACAGCTGCTCTCTCCCCATGGTCAGAGAAGGGTCCTCACCTCTGAGGAGGGAGTGGAAGGTCCCTCCTCTTCTGCTGTCCTTCAGGTCCCTTCCAAAGACAAACCAGAACAGCCCTTCTGTGAAGGGCTCTCATGCTCCTGGGCTTAGCCTGGAGGATAATGGAGCTGAACAGCTGAGCACACAATGAGGACAAGAAGAGGATGGAGGTGATGATCCTATCTAAGCCGCTGCAAGCTGGGGAGCTGTTCCTGCAGTAACACCAACAGGAGTCTCCCCACTCCAGCATCCATGAGGCTGGAGTTACCCAGGACACAACCAACCCCCAGGAGCTTATTTCAGTACCCTGGTCAGCGCCATAGGCTGGCTGGATATCAATCAGAATGGCAGATTTTGGTTCATATGTTCCCCTCTTGTCTTTCTTCCCCAGAACAGATTGCTTGTCCCACATCAGGATTCAGAGATCTGTCCTTTGGAAGATCTTGTTTCCAAGCCCTACCTGGACCACTGTCTTTTTCTAGGCTTGGATTGTATTGTGATCATTCACTTCACATCTGCTACAGGTAGAGGAAGTTGCTGTTTCATGGCCCTGTGTGTCTAAAGAAGAAGGGTTTGTAGAATTAAAGAGGGAGAAGGAGAAAGAGGCAGAGGAAAGAGCGGCCACAGCTCCTCTAGCTCCTACTCTGAGAGATCCCCAACAACTGTTGCGGATAAGATTATGGACCAAGCACAACTGGCCACATCATGTCCTTCCTCCCGGGGTTCGCCTGAGCTGCTTCAAATCACAGAAACAAGAATAAAAAGTGTCTGGGGATTTGCTTTAGAACTTAGAAATCCTATCATATTATTTTATTAATAGCAACTTTATTATCATTATTATTTGGAGCCAAACCCAGCAGTGCTAAGGACTTATTCCTGGCTCTGTGCTCAGGGATCACTCCTGGTAGTGCTCAGGAGCTAGATGTGTGGTTCTAGAATCACAGTCTGAATCTGGGTTTGCTGGGCTCAAGGCAAGTTCTATCATTTCTCCCCACCACTCCTGTCAGATTTTAGCCTTAAGACCCTTCCAAAGAGTATGGAAAATTTGAAAATTACTTGGCGTGCTTCAGCCTGATTTACTTATCTGCTCCCTCCCTTCCCTGTTACCTTTTTTCTCCTCTCTAGAGAAAGAGGATTGTTCTTCCCTGCAAAAAAATATTTCCTGCTGAGATGTTGAGTGATATGGACTCAAGGTCCTGGAGTGTCTTTGTTTTAATAGGGCTTCCCATGAACTTTAGAGTCTTCTAGAATTGAAGGCCTCTAGATTTCAGGGTGGAATTTTGGATATTGAACAACCAGCTGTGAGTGAACGTATTTTTTGGAAGCCTTCATAGACATGCTTATGTTCCTAAAAGGCTCATTTAAATTCAAAGGCAGCATCTGCCTACCCAGCATCAGTATTTTTGAGTATTCTATTAAGCACTTTTGTATTCATCATATCACCCAATTCAATCCTCACCAGAGCTGAAAGGTAGTAATTATTGTCCTACATTTATACAAAAGGAGACTGGGGATCAGAGACACCCAATAATGAACCTGCAGTCACACAGCAAGGAAACAAGAGAACTGGAGTTTGAATACCAGGGCATTTGAGACCATGCTGACTGAAAAAGACCGTGTACTTTGGTTACAGGTGGTCTCAACTTCAAAGTGGAACTATAGAGGAAACCAGGTCTAGGACCAATCTGTTTCCTTTCCATAATGCAAGTACATCATTCCTGAAACATCTTCCCTGGGTGATATGGGAGTCCTCAGTTCCTAGGGGAACTAATCCGAAGAGGTGTGTTTCTGGACCAAGATTCCCAACTCAGAAAAATCTTGAGACCTTTCTGTTGGCTCACCCACCTTACCTGACCCTTATTTTCTCAGTGGGTGAAGTTAGACATTTGGGTAATATGATCTTCCATTAGCCCCAAGATAGAATGATTACCCTGTGCTTTAGAACCTAGGACATGGTCAAGATCATGACCTTAGTTAAGACACTCAGAAGACACAGAGGGGTTAGAAACATTGAGGATCTTGAATTTTAGGTTTATAAATGAGCTTTAGAAGAGTGGGTGCTTCAATATCCAGCTTATAGTCATACGAAGATGGATGAGCCAGTTTCCATCCCCAGCATGGACCAATGTTTCCAATATGCATGTAATATCTGAGGCTGATCTCTACAATAGAATCACATGATGGATCTGGTCATCACTTGCTGGGAGTTTGAAATGGATCTTGGACTGCTTTTGGTTAAATGCTAAATAATTCATTACACTTTTTTTTGCTATTGTTGCCTTGAACGACTCTTGACTCTGCCCTTGGCTGATATTCCCCAGTGCTTCCGTGAATTATGGGTTGGCAAGAAGGACATGCAGGGATGCCAGTCCCCAGGGAAGGAGGACATAGTCATGGTTTCTATGGCATCCCTGAGACCCCAAAGTGCTGAATCTTCCACGTCTCTTATTGTAACATTTAGAACTGCCTTGTAGTTCACCTAAGGACATGTTTCAGGGAAATCATAGAATATTTATTAAGCGTTATTACATTTTCTCCAGCACCTTTCATCCCTGAGGATCCTGAAATGCGTTGCTAACAAAATACCCAGGGAAATTTTTACTCATTTCTAAAATTGAGGCTCTGTTCCTTACTTATGCTCTTTCCACACTCCTATTTGCCATCCTTCGATCCATTTCAACTAGAAATCTTAGTACCTCTTTATTGCTTAACAAATAGCACTCGGTTGCTAGAAACTGGTTGTATGACTTTCCCACGTGGCCCAAACAAGCAATGGCGATCCTGGTGGCTTCTAACAGCATGTTTGTTCCAGTGAGTCAGAAATGCATTTCCCAGGATAAAGCTAAGGAATTGGCAGGACGTGCTCCTTTGAGGAACAGCTGTGTCCTTGCCTTACCCCAGGCTGGGGCTATATTCTTGCATTCCCTCTCATGTTTCTTTCTCCTTTTCTCTCTGCTCTACATTCTCCTTCCCATCTTATGTGACTACAGTTAGAACCCATAGTGATAATACAAAACAACCTCCCACATATGCAATGTCACAAAGTTATAAATCCAGGTTGAGTAACATTTGAATTACAGGGATCAGAAACTTGGATGTCTTGGGAGCCCATTTTCAACCTACCATGGTAATAGAGACTGTTTTCACCAGCCAGTGCAAACCTCTGCCTTCCCATCTGATCAAAGACCATAAGGCATAGCCAAACTGGATCACTCAATTTTGTTCCTAAAGTTTGGCATATTTCTGCTTTCTATGCTTTTTTTAGTTATTTTGACTAAAATGACCTTTCCCTGTAGCTTCTGTCCTGCCTGGTCACCAGGCAGGTGACCAGGAAAGGATTCCTGTGAGGGGTGCCCCATTCTTTCCGTGTCTTTCACCTGCAGTGTACAGGTGTTGTTGACTTTCTCAGTGTTGGGGACTTTCTCACTCCCCCATATATCACAGGGTGGCCTCCCCTCCTTCACCTGGAATGACATTAGTACATGTCACATACACTGTTTACACAGAAATAGACAAACCTGACTGGGGATCTCATAAGCCAGATTTTGGGCAATTAAAGGGAATCTATTCTTCATGAACAAATATTAATGTTTTTTTGAACTGCTTCTAGTTCATGTAACAGTGATCAACAGGGACACCTTGCCCTATGAAACGGAAGGTGCGGCTGGGTTTTTGAGTTCTGCTCAGGAGATAGAAAGTCAAGCTTCATGGGAATCCCTGCAGAGGAGCTCTCTGGCCTCAGCAGGAGAATTAGTGCAAATTAATTCCTCAATTAAAGGTTCTGCTCAAAGGACAACCGTAATATTATTCCTCATAATCAAGATCCACCTTCCATTTGCATGGTGATCTTTATGAGGTGTGACCATGATGGAATGGAGTGATTGTTTTTAAAACAAACATAACAAATTGTACTATATGACTCAGTTTTGGGAAGCCTTCTCTGTTGGATGGAACACTTTCTTTTCCAGTGCTCCGGTAGGTCCCTAAGTCCCTCTCCAACATCTTCAAGGAGCATCTCCCAAAGCCATCTTGGATTCTGCATGAAAATGAAAAGACAAAAGGGAAAGAGGGTGTCATATAATACCTTTGTGTACTGACATACATAAGATGTATGTATGTTAGCATATAACATTGTATGTGTACACATATTGTGCTTATAGAGAAATATGTATATGTATATATCCATGAATATGTATTTAAACAGAATACAGATGTGTGTATCATGTACATGGTGTGTGTATTATGTATAGAGATAAAATTTTGATTATGTTATGTTTATATCCTATATCTAATTATATTTATAATATTTAAATATTTACATATATTTATGAATAAGCTATAATATTATATTAATTATAGTATTATTTAATTAATATTATATTTTATATGGAAATTGTGTTACCATTATGTGATTCTGATAGCAGGGTCCAAAAAATAGCTTGAAAGAGCATTACTGTTTGAACCCATTAGGATATATATATATATATATATATATATATATATATATATATATATATATATCCTCTCAAAGTGACTGATCTAACTAGGACCACATAAGTGGATACGAAAATCTGGAGGCATTTAAAAATTACATTCTTTATAATCATATCAAAATAATTTACAGGGCCAATGTCCCATAAATATTTCTGAAATGGAGGTTCCCACTTATGGACTTGCTTGGAGTCATTCAGTTGGATATGAGAGAGATCTGGCTGTCTGAGTTAGAAGTGCCTGGTCTTAATTAAGTTATTTATTATCTCTGGATCTCAGTTCAGTTGTAAAATGAAGCCAATATTACTTTCCAGGGCAGTTGATATAAGTAAAAATGCTTAGCACATAGCAAAACAAGTCAGTTTCTGCTTTTCGAGTGAAGAATTGGGGACTAGACATAAAGATAATCTTATGTAAATAAAATAAGGAATTACGACTAGGAGATGACACTTCCATTTCTTCTCTTCTTTTTTTTTGGCCATAATCAGCCACGCTCAGAGTTCGAGTTCAATGATCACTCCTGGCAGGCCCAGGGGACCATATAGGATGCCTGGGATTGAACCCTGGTAAGCTGCGTACAAGGCAAGTGCCCTACCCACACTATCCACTTTACTATAGCTCCAACCCTCTACAGAATTCCATTTTTTCTGAATACAAAGGCCAGGGCCATTGCTTCTGATATGCTGCTCTTTATAAGTATAAAAAGAGCCACATTGTTTCATTAAAAAATACAAATGCATGCATATTAGCACAAACACTTGGTTTAACTTTGACTTATATATGCAATTATATATGCAGATATGTCTTTTGGATAGATGCACGTACATTGTCCTTTTGAGATATTAAGAAGGGGTGTTCTGGGACCTTCTTTCTTGAGAACAGAAGTACAACAGATGATTTCAGGAAGAAGCATATTTAGCACAGAAGAAGCATATTTAATATCCAGCTAATCATGTTAGGATACTCAGGCAATATGTAAAAAATCACTTGAGATTAATGCCAACAGTCTGACTTCATCCCTGTGGTAGTCCATTTTTCTCTGAGCCTGTAACCCAGTCCGTTACCTGCATGTACCCTGAGCCCGCTCACATGTTGTTTTCTTTCAAAACACCCCCTGTAGCAACAGAGATGAAAGGTCTGGCTATCATTTATTTTGGCAGATAGAGTCAATACAATTGGAAAAGAACTAAGAAAGTGAATGTCCAATGAAGAAACCAAGGAACATAAATAAGCAGAAACCAACCTATAAGACTATTTGAGACTGTCTGGGCTCTGGCGAGAAATTGTAAAGGGCTCTTGGGGAAAGGCAGTGAAAAGTGTGGCTTCTCTGAAGCTATTGCCTCTGGGAGGTGTCTGGAGCAGGTAAGCCTGTGATGTACAACAGGGTCATCATTTGGGGGAAGCTGGGCTTGGGGAAGCTGAAATAGAGATGAGAATTAAGCCCTACTAGATAATTCTGCCCCTGGGTCTGTGCCTGTCACATTGGCTGTTGGAAATCTCAGAAAACATCAGCTACTTTTACACTTCTGCCTTCCAAATTATGTGTGCAAATCTGTATTAGAATCAGTTCTCTCCAGAAAGACAAAGAGAAGAGATTCTGGAATAAACTATTTTAGTTTAACAAATGCACACAGTATATTCCATCAGATCCACTTGAAAGGAGTCAGAAAACTAGTCAGAAAAGAAGCAAAGTAGGTTGCCTCCTCTCAGAGAGCTCCCTGCCACTTAGGACACAGTTTACCAACAGGAAACTGAAGTATAGCAGAATTTAGCAATAGTTAGAGGTCTGTAGCTCAAATGTGAGAGTCCATGTTTCAGAAAATACATCACCCGCCTGTATAATTAGTGTATATTTAGTGAAACTTTATAAGCTCTACCCTAATAGTATGAGGACTCCAGATTTGATTTTTGATTTTATGTTTTGTTTTGGAGCTATACCCCATGGTGCTCAGGGATTACGTCTGGATCTGTGCTCAGAATAGTCTTTAAAAGAAGGACAAATTGGCTGGAGCAATGGTACGGTGGGTAGGGTGATTGTCTTAATGCAACCATTCAGGTTTTGATCCCTGGCATTACATATGGTTTCCTGAGCTCCACCAGGAGTCAGTCATCCTTGAGCACAGAACCAGTAGAAAGCCCTGACCACTGCTGAGTGGCTCCAAAATAAATATTGGTCAGGCTATTCTAGGTTCTTTATATTTTTATATAGTTATCTGTAAGAAATGTGGATGTACTTCTATGGAAAGGAACTATATTAACTTCTGCATAGTGTTGGTTGGGTTTTTTTGGGAATAGGATTAGATTAGCTATTGAAAATTGGGAAAGAATTTATCACTTAAACACTTAACATCCTGCTATTCATCAATTTCCTCGAGCAGGCGCCAGTAACATTTCCATTTGACCCTATCATGTGCCAGTGTAGCCCAGTGGCATCTGGTTGCTTCAGGAATACAAAGAGCCTCAAACTGCTCATTCAGGGTCTTGACGAAGAAGTCTGACCATCTTGTAGGTAGGCAGCCACGTGATCTTTTGACGTCCCTTGGATCCAGTCGGTAATGGCTCTAGTCCAGCGGTCATCTCCAAATCACATTACATGTCCAGCCCATCTGATTTTCTATGCCTTGGCAAATGAGACAGCATCCCTGACTCTGGAACAGTGATGGAGGTTGGCACTCGGATTCCTTCTTTCACATGAGTGAAGCATGATATTCCAAGCATAGCTCTTTCGATTCCTCTTTGGGAGACGTGAATAGTGTTCTCATCCTACTTTCGTAGGCCCAGGTCTCTGAAGCATATGTTAATGCAGGGAGTATGGTGGAGTTGAAAAGATGTGCCTGGAGCCGGAGGTTTTGTCCTAAAGGAGTTTATACTTTTACAATATTGAGTCTTCTAAAACTATTGTGCAACTTTTTAATTTATTTGTCTAATTTTTAATCTCAGCAATGAATTGGCATAACTATTTCTAAATTGTATGTCTTGCTACTATACTTAACTGTATAGTTATTCATCAGCCAAGCGAGGTGGTGTAGTTGCCAACTGTCTATCTTCAGTCCCATTCCTTCCCATTCTAACTGTCGCATGATGTTCTCGAGGGTGGCGCTGAAGAGTTTTGGTGAAATGGTATCACCCTGTCCAACCCCTCTTTTGACATCAATGATCACTTCCTTGTAGAATGGTGAGATTCTGGTGGTGAATCCGTAATACAGCTCACAGAGGATCTTGATGTATTGGATTTGAACACCCTGTTTGGCTAGGGCTTTGATGATCGCTCGTTCTCAACAGAATAAAGGCTTTCTTTAAATCAATGAATGTGAGACAGAGTGGCATCTTGAACTCCCTACAAACCTCACTGAGCTTGGTTACAGTTTGGATATGGCATTCAAATTTTAAATGTTAATTTTTGTATACCGATTTTGTATCTTGTGACTTTGCATTTTCCACTTCTTAATTAAAATAACTTTTGATATAATACTCATAAGTAAATAAGTAATTTCTGTCTTTTCAAAATTCATGCTTTATTTTCCATGCCTCTCCTAACTGGTTAAGAGTATAGTGTTGAAAAGGATAACTTAAAGAAAATTACCATTTTTTCCTGAAATAAAAGGGCTAAGAGTTTAGTATTCAACATTAAGTATGTTATAAATTGTAGGAGTTTTGTGTATGCTCTGTATCCAGTAAGAAGTTTCTTCTTATTTCTATTTTGCTCACAAATTTGATTTTTATGGGGGGTTATACTACACTCAGCTGCTCTCAGGGTTTGCACATAGTTTCTGTACTGAGGGATCATTTAAGGCAAGGCTCAGAGGACATATAAGATGCTAAGGATCAAACCAGATTCAGCAGTGTGCAGGATTAGTACCTAAACTTCTGTGTGCAGGACTAACATCTAAACCTCTGTATTATCTTTCTAGATTCTTTATTGAGAATTTTATGATTATGGGTGTTGAGTTTTACCAAATGCTTTTCAATTAAAATGGCCATATATATTTTAAATATATATATATTTACACACCTATATGTACATATATATATGTATATATATATTTTTTACATCCATCCCAATAGAGCCTCTGCAAGAAGCCAGACAAACCCCCACACCTAAGGGTAGTCATGTTCAACATCTGGACTCCACAGCTTGTCAGAGCTCCACCCAAGAGAAAAGCCGATCTCAAGCCCTGCTTGTCAGAGTCCCACCCTACAGTGAAGGTATTTCAAGCCCAGGTATGCCTCATCCAGAGACTGAGATACATGGGCAGAGCTGCTACCGGCTCTCCCTGTGCTCAGCTGATCATGAGGTGCTTGGGAGGGAAGGCAAGTTCTAGCCCTGGCCCACCATCCCAATTAGAGCCTTGCAAGAACCCCCACAGGAACCCTACACCATGAGGTCAGCCATTTTCAACATCTGGACTCCATAGCTTGTCAGAGCTCCACTCAAGAGAAAAGCCAATCTCTCCCTGTTGTGTGCAGCTGCTTTGCAACTGTGCGGTTCATCAGTAAGTGCACAAGATGAAAGCCTACTACTGAGAGTGTACCACCTGCACGGCAGAATCTGGCAAGCTACCCATGTCGTATTTGATATAGCAAAAACCAGTAACAATATAGACCTCATTCTGATGACATGAAGGAAGGTTTGAGGCCCTTTATGTTCCTGGAGTGAGCAGATGCCCTGAGCAGATGTCCTTGAGCTACAAGAGCACAGGATGTATGGAGGTGTTACTGGTGCCCACTCGAGCACATTGATGAACAACAGGAAGACAAGTGATACGAGTAATAAGTATATACTTACATATATATATATATATATATATATATATATATATATATGTCTCTGTAGTTAGTTAATATGATAAACTGTGTCATTTGTTCAATGTTTAAGTAACCTTGTTTTCCTGTTATAAATCCTCACATAGCCGTAATTTGGGATTCATATAATATGAATTCTTTTATGATCACTTGATCACTTGACATCTCGTTATTCGTCGATTTGCTCAAGCGGGTGCCAATAATATTAACATTTGACCCTATCACGTGCCAGTGTAGCCCAATGGCATCTGGTTGCTTCAGGAATACAAAGAGCCTCAAACTGTTGGTTCAGGGTCTTGATGAAGAAGTCTGACCATCTTGTAGGTGGGCGGCCACATGATCTTTGACATCCCGTGGGATCCAGTCAGGAACAGATGGATCCAGTGGTCCAGATGTCATCTCCAAACCGCATTACATGTCCAGCCCATCTGATTTTCAATGACTTGGCAAACGAGACAGCTTCCCTTGCTCTGGAACAGCGACAGAAGTCGGAGTTCCGGATTCCACCTTTCACGTGACTGAGGCGCGATATTCCAAGTATAGCTCTTTTGATTCCTCTTTGGGAGACCCGAATAGCATTCTCATTCTGCTTTTGTAAGGCCCAGGTCTCTGAGGCGTATGTTAATGGAGTTGAAGAGATGTGCCCAGACTCAGAGGTTCTTTGTCTTTTTTAGCTGTTTCTTCAATGCTTTTGAAGCCATTCCATGCTGCTTCCTTCCTCCTGCGCAGCTCAGGTTTTAGGTCATTCATCAAGTTGACTTCTTGACCTAGGCACACATAACTGCTGCATTCAGAGATGTCTGTTCCAATTAGAGTGAATGTGGCCTCTGGAACTAGTTCATTTTTCATGAACATAGCTTTGCTGAGATTCAGCTGTAGATCTATCTTTCCACATTCTTGGTCAAAGTCAGACAGCATTTGAGCCGCTAGGCTAATGCTTGGTGTTATTAGAACAATGTCATCAGCGAAGTGGAGGTGGTTTAGTTGCCTACCGTCTATCTTCACTCCCATTCCTTCCATGACTTCTACTCATATCTCTTTGATAGCCATGTCCACCTGCCAACATACCAAATTCCGCAGGATGAATATGTCATTCCCAATGTTCTCCCTTCTGAAATCCAACATGCCATTTCGTCAGTAAAGAAGGGAACAGCACCAGGCCCAGACAAAGTCAGACCCGAACACCTGAAGAATCTGCCTTCAGTACTCATCAATACACTGGATCAGCCCTTCACATTCTCCCTGTCCGAATGCAAGGTGCCCTCTCATTGGACAACCAGCAAGACAGTTCTACTGTTCATGAAGGAAGACATCCACGACTTTGGCAACTATTGCCCCATCTGCCTATTGTCTGTCATCTACAAGCTGTTCACTCAAGTCATTCTGAACAGGATTGGCAGAATGTTAGATAAAGGGCAACTATGCGAGCAAGCTGGCTTCCTAAAAGGATTCAGCACAATCGACCATATCCACACGGTAACCAAGCTCATTGAAGTTTGTAGGGAGTTCAGGATGCCACTCTGTCTCATGTTAATTGATTTAAAGAAAGCCTTTGATTCTGTGGAGACTGAAGCAGTCATCAAAGCCCTAGCCAAACAGGGCGTTCAAACCCAATACATCAAGATCCTTCGTGAGCTGTATTACGGATTCACGACCAGGATCTCACCATTCTACAAAGCAGTGATCATCAATGTCAAAAGAGGGGTTTGGTAGGGGGATACCATTTCACCAAAACTCTTCAGCATCCCCCTTGAGAATTCTTTTGTACAAGTAAGAATTCATATATATATATATATATATACATATATATACATATATATATATATGTGTACTCTCAGACATGGGGCAGAGCTGCTACTTGCACTCCCTGTGTCCAGCTGCTCATGAGGCGCCCGGGAGGCATGGCGGGTTCTAGCCCTGTCCTACCACCCCAGCAAAGCCTCACAACAAATCAGACCACCCTCCCATACTCCATGGAGCCCGCCATTTTCCCACATCCTGACTTCCCTCTCGTCACAACATCCAGCAGACTAGACTATCACAGCCCGGATCATCAACAGCCACCCTGCAACAGTTTTTTTTTTTCTTCTGTTCTTTTCCTTCTTTTTTTAAATTTTTTATTTTTACAATTACAAAGATATACAATTAAAGAGTTCATATTTGGGTTTTGGTCATACAGTGTTCCAGCACCCATCCCGCCACCAGTGCCCATCTCCCACCACCAACATTCCCTGTTCCCTCCACCCTCCCTCAGCCCTCCTTCATGGCAGGTTCTTTATTTCTTTCCATTTCTCTCTCTTTCTCTTTTCCTTCCCTCCAGACTATGGATTACAGAACATACATTAAAGGGTTGTCATGCGTATCTTTTGCCTGTATTTAATGCTCAGTTCTAGGTTGGCATTAGTACCCTCGAAAATTGTTAGAACACTGTTCCATTTTCTGTCTTACCTAGCCTCTGACTCCCACACGTTTGTGATAATTTCCACCTTTGACAAGACCTCCTGATATATGTATCACTTGACCTTGGATATTGGTATCATAATATGTACATATATATTTATGTTATGCAGATAAATGCAGTCATTCTGTATCTGTCTCTATCCTTCTGGCTAATTTCGCTCAACATAATCTTCTCCATGTCCATCCATTTATACGCAAATTTTATAACTTCATTTTTCCTAACAGCTGCATAGTATTCCATTGTGTAGATGTACCAAAGCTTCTTTATCCAGTCATCGATTTTTGGGCACTCTGGTTGCTTCCAGATTCTGGCTATTGTGAATAATGCTGCTATGAACATAAAAGTAGGGATGGTGTTTCCGCTGTGTATTTTGGTTTCCCAGAGTAGATTCCCAGGAGTGGTATGGCTGGGTCAAATGGGAGGTCAATTTCTAGTCTTTGGAGGAATGTCCATACTGTTTTCCAGAAAGGTTGTACCAGCCGGCATTCCCACCAACAATGGATAAGTGTCCCCTTTTCCCCACATCCACGCCAGAACTTGTTGTTCTTGCTCTTTTGCTTTTGGGTCACACCCGGCAATGCTCAGGGGTTTCTCCTGGCTCTGCACTCAGGAATTACTCCTGGCGGTGCTCGGGGACCATATGGGATGCCTGGGATTGAACCCGGGCCGTCATGGGCCTGCCGCGTGCAAGGCAAACGTCCTACCCTCTGGGCTATCGCCCCCGCCCCAACTTGCTCTTTTGAATATGTGCCAGTCTCTGTGGTGTAAAGTGGTATTTCATTGTTGTTTTGATTTGTATCTCTCTGATGATTAGTGATGATGAGCATTTTTTCATGTTTTTTGGCCATTTGAATTTCTTCCTTGCTGAAGTTTCTGTTCATTTTTTCTCCCCATTTTTTGATGGGGTTGTTTGTTTTCTTCTTGTAAAGTTCTACCAGTGCCTGATATATCCTGGATATTAACCCCTTATCAGATGTGTATTGGGTGAATATTCTTTCCCATTCTGTGGACTGCTTTTGTATCTTAGTCACTGTTTCTTTTGAGGTGCAGAAGCCTTTTAGTTTCATGTAGTCCCATATGTTTATCTTTTCTTCTAGTTGCTTTGTTAGTGATGTTTCACCTTTGAAGATGCCTTTAGCTTCAATGTCGTGGAGGGTTTTTCCTATATTTTCTTCAATGTACTTTATGGATTCAAGTCTGATATTGAGATCTTTAATCCATTTTGATCTGATTTTTGTGCATGGTGTTAGACCATGCACAAAAATTCATTTTTTACATGTTGCTGCCCAGTTTTCCCAACACCACTTGTTGAAGATACTTTCCTTACTCCATTTTAGACTCGTTCAACCTTCAATCCGGCCCATGTATGCTGAACCAGAGACTCTCATACATGGGGCAGAGCTGTTGCTTGCTCTCCTGTGGCCTGCTGCTCATGAGGCGCCGGGAGGCATGGCGGGGTCTAGCCCTGGCCTGTTACCCCAGCAGAGCCTCACAACAAGCCAGATCACCCTCCCCTACTCCATGGGGCCCGCCATTTTCCACATCCGGACTTCCCTCTCATCACAACTCCACCCAACAGACCAGACTATCACAGCCTGGCTCGCGTGGCTGCTAGCGGCCGCGCGGTTCATCAATAAATGCTTTATTTAGAGGTGACTACAAAAGTATGCCACCCGCACCGCAAGCCTGGCAAGCTGCTCGTGTCGTATTTGATATGCCAAATACCAGTAACATTTATATTAGGTCATTCCCATGACCTAATATAATGGTTTGAGGCTCTTTATGTTCCTTGAGCCAGCGGATGCCTTTGGGTTCTACTAGCATGAGACAGGACATATAGAAATATTACTGGTTCCTGCTCTAGCAAATAGATGATTAACGGAAAGATAGTGATATATATACATATATATACATATATATGTATATATATATGTATATATGCACACACATACATATATTGCTTATGTTTTGTGAAGGATATTTGTGTCAATGTCCTAGGTGGCCATTTTTTCCATTGAAATGTTGTTATCAAGTTTCAAATTAAGAAATTTACCTTCTTCATTAAACAAAAATAAAATTATCCTGTTTTCCCAATTTTTGGAAGAGTTCATGATCACTGTATTGCTGTCTTGAGGCAGATGAATGATGATGATTGTTCATCATCGATTTGCCTGAGCAGGTACCAGTAACTTCTCCATATGTCCTGTCTCATGCTAGTACAGCCCAAGGACATCTGCTTGCTCCAGGAACATAAAGAGCCTCAAACCATTCCATCAGGTCATGGGAATGAGGTTTATAATTGTTACTGGTATTTGGCATATCAAATAGGACATGGGAGGCTTTCCGGGCTCTGCCGTGTGGGTGGCATACTCTTGTAGTCACCTCTAAATTCAGCCTTTATTGATGAACCACGCTACTGCAAGCGGCCGCTGTGAGCTGGGCTGTAATAGGCTCTTCTGCTGGGTGGAGTTTGGGCGAGAGGGAAATCTGGATGTGGAAAATGGCGGCCCTCATAGAGTGGGGGTCGTCTGGCTTGTTGCAAGGCTCTGCTGGGGTGGCCTGTCAGGGCTAAAACCCGTCATCCCTCCCGGGTGCCTCGTGAGTGACTGGGCACAGGGAGAGCTGGTAGCAGCTCTGCCCCATGTCTGTGAGTCTCTGAAGAGTTCATGAATAGCTATTATTTCTTACAAATTTCAACATACTAAAGGCCAGCTATGACAAATGGAAACTAACATTATAGTCGGTGGTAATAGAAAAATCTGAAGTATTCTTTTGAGAACAAGTCCAAGATAAAGATTCCACACTATTATTCAGCACAGTGTTGAAAATATTAGCTAAAGAAATTAGCAGTTTTTTAAATTTAGAGAAATAACATTTATTACTATTATATTGAAATAATATATTTTCTAAATAAATAAAAACACATAAAAAGAATCCAAGTTAGTAAGGGAGAAATAAAATTATCAATATTCTATCACTATTTGATGGTGGCATGATAAATGATATATAGGAAGTCCTAAAAAGAACACTAAAAACAGACCCAAAAAGCCATTGAAAACAATAAACCAATACAATAAAGTGGCAACAAAACCAATATACAAAAATCTATTGCTTTTTAATACAAAGGAAATAGATAAAAGAGAAAATAATCCTATTTTCAACCACATGAAGAAATTAAGTACCTAGGAATTAGCTTAGGGTACATAAAATATTTATACTTTGAAAACTGTAATACAATGAATAGAAATAGAAGACACAATGAAACAGAAAGGCATTTGATGATCATGTATCAAAAGAATTAATTAACACAAAGCAATAAAAGAATGCTACCAAGAGTATCCCACCCACATGGCAGAGCCTGGCAAGCTACCCATGTCATATTTGATATGCCAAAAACCAGTAACAATTATAGACCTCATTCCCATGACCTGAAGGAATGGTTTGAGGCCCTACGTGTTCCTGAAGCGATCAGATGCCCTTGGGCTACACTAGCATGTGACAGGACATATGAAAATGTTACTGGTGCCCACTCGAGCAAATCGATTAACAATGGGAAGACAAGTGAAGACAAGACAAGTGATGTATGGTGTGAGAAACAGCACAGGAGTCAAGGTGGTTGGCTTAGCAGACTCCAGTTCAATCCCTGACACAGCATATGGTCCCTGGAGCACTTTTAAATTTTGTTTGTAATTTTGTTAAATTTAAAATTTTAATATTGTTGGGGCTGGAGCAATAGTCCAGCGGGTAGGGTGTTTGCCTTGCAAGCAGCTGACCGGGTTCGATTCCCAGCATCCCAAATGGTCCACTGAGCACCTCTATTAGTAATTCTTGAGTGTAGAGCCAGGAGTAACCCCTGAGCATTGCCAGGTGTGACCCAAGAAAAAGCAAAAAAAGATTTTTTAATATTGTTTAATTTCCAGGTGCAAACCCTGAAAATAGCAACTTGTGGCCCCTAAAGATAAAATAAAAAATGTAAAATATAATCGCCATCACAATTTCCATTGTATTCATCAAGGAAGTAGAATAATGAAATTTGCACAGAATGACACAAATAATATATAGTCAGCTTAATCCTGAGGGGGGAAAAGATTTTAAATTACAGAATAAAATCTTGCTATTTGTGACAAGGTCATGCCAAGTGAAATAATTCAGAAGGAGAGTGGAAAAATACTAGATGATTTCACACAAATATAGACAATGGAGAAACCAATCAAGGAGGCAGATATGACTAAACCAAACACACCCACAGATTTCTTACCACCAAACTAATATAAATATACTAGTATATGTATTAGTATTTAATGTTATAAAGGGTAAGGTGAGAAGGAAGGACAGATTTTAATTCTATGGTGGCGGCTAGTGTCTATTAACATATATGCATTTAAAGGGATTCAAAACTGTACATCAGTTTTGTAAATCAATGTTAACAATGAAATGATTAAAATAAATGAAAACATTCTTTTACTGGAATATAAATTCTGTGGTTTTGAATTAAAAGTGCATATGCCTTATATTTATTTTCTCTAATCTTTGCATAATCTTTAAAAATTAAAATTTTAAGATATTTCTTTGTTTAATCTGTTTTAATTTATTGGTACTGTCATTATATATCTTAGTATCTGTTTTTGTCTGTAGGATCTGTAGTGATACCCCATTTCTATTCCTAGTAATGGCAAAAAATTCACCAATTGTTTTTAATTTTATTGTTTGAACTTTCTCAAATTTCCTAAGTTTTATTAATTTCAAATACTACTTTTGTCTTTTCTACTTGTTTTTAATTTGCATTTCTCTCTTTTCCTAACTTCTTATAACGGAAATTTAGATCATTTATCTTAAATATATATTTTTAATACAGCTTCTAAAATATTACAGTTTTGAGATGTGGCTGGGGGAAGCTGGAACTAAGGCTCTCCCCTGACCCAGCTGACTATGGGGCCCCGGGAGGACAGATGGGTTTTGGGAGTGGGCCCATCACCTCTGGGGGGTCCCGGAAGGAGCCGGATGAGACTAGTCCACCACATTAGATGCCATTTTCACTGTCCAGATGCTGCAGTATATCAGAGCCTGCCCGGGAGGGACTCTGACCTCAAGACCAGATTAACAGAGCAAAATGAGTTCGAGCCCAGATAGGCAGCTCCCTGAGGTGGGAATCACTGGGAATTCATTAGATGGAGCTGGGGTTGGCCTTTCCCCTCTCCATTTTGTCTGAGCCTGGTAGCCCCACCCAGGAGCTGCCCTGGGACCACCAGCCATAGCATGCAGAGTCTCAGATGAGGCTGGGGGAAGCTGGAACTCGGCTCTCCCTGGCCCAGCTGACTATGGGGACTCCAGGAGGACAGATGTGTTTTGGGAGTGGGCCCATCACCTCTGGGGGTCCCAGAAGCAGCTGGATGAGACTCACCCACTGTCGGGGCGCTCCACCGGGGTCCCCGACAGTGCCGGGAAGCGAGTTCCCTTCTACCTCCGAGCCGGCGAGGAATGGATGGACACTCAGGAATCCGATGCGGTTTTAGAAGGCTTTACTTATCACAGGTTCAGGCATACAAATCAGCAAAAGGAAAAACCCGATGCTTAGGATTCCAGGCTAGAACCCCAGCCACGTGTAGGCCAAGATGGCGACCACCACGTGTAAAACTTCCAAGGGGAATAAACGCTCACAAGGCGAAATCCCACCGGGAATAAGAAGCCCGGAAGAGCGGGAACCGGCAAGTTTATACCCCCGCAACTCAGACCTTCCTCCCATTATTATGGAAAGCAGGGAGGGTCCAATGCCCTCAGGTAGTCCCTCCCTGCATCTCACCTAGGGCCTTTACTGTGCTAATGTTTTGAGCCGGAATGCCTTTGAAATGTAGAGAAGGGGGTTTCTGAGATGGCAAGTCACTGTACCAAAGATCAACACCAATGCCAGTTAAATATTTCTCCAAGCCTTCACAAGTCTCCTCTACTTCATTGTAGTTTTATATTTTATCAGGGAGCCATGCTTGTTTGTTTGGAAGCAAACAGCATTTCTCTCTGGTCTAATTACTTAGGTGTCCCTACGTGGCCAGGCTAATATGCTGGTAAGATCTAGCTAGTCCCACGATGATTGTGATAGCATGGGAGAATATTTATACCAGCTAGTACAGCATACATGGTCGGATAAACTGCCACATTTAGACTACCCCCCTTATCTACGGAGTGATTTGCTGGAGGCAATCCAGAGCAGATGCAGCGGCCCTTAGGAGTCCTGCAACAACCCACCACATTAACCGCCATTTTTGCTGTCTGGACGCCGACCATGAGGCCCCTAAGTCTTGCAGCCACGTGGCCCACCAAACTAGTGGAAACAGTTATGTCCTTTATGTACTACATTTTATGATGAGTAGGAAAGGTGGGCGGGAGGGAGAGATAGAGAGGAGAGTAAAGATATACAACCCGCCAAGTAGTTGGGGTGCTGGAGGGGGAGGGAGGTGGGGACATTGGTGATGGAAGATGGGTTCAGGTGGAGGGATGGGTGTTGGAACACTGTAGAACCAAAACTCGAGCATGAGCATCTTGAAATTGTATGTCTAAAAGTGGTGTAATAAAATTAGGGAAAAAAACTGTGTTGTAACTCAGTTTGGGGGTCTTAGCCTCTAGCCTGCCATTGGATATGCTGAGAGCCCCGCATGCTTGTAAAATAAACCCTTTGCATTTGCATAAAAATAAAATAAAATATTATATTTTATCCTGAAAGCATCACACATATTTTAATATATTGTGCTTTTATTATTCTATTCAAAATATTTTCTACTTTTCCATATGAGGCTTAATTTGATTCCCAGATTATTTTGAAGCATATTGTTTAATTTCCAAATATTTTTAAAAATTTAAAAATTATCCTATTTTAAATTGTTTTATTTTCATTTTAGCTTTTTATGTCACACCCAACCATGCTCAGGGGTTACTCCTGGCTCTACACTTAGGAATTACTTCTAATGGTGCTCAGGGGGACCATATGGGTAAACCTGGGTAAGCTGTGTGTAGGGCAAATGCCCTATTCACTGTGCTATTGCTCCTGCTCCTAAGTTATTTTCTTGCATATAAGCAAGATTTTAATTATTCTAAAATGTATTTAAGTTTATTTTATTGTTAAAATAAAATAAATCTATTTAGCTGGATGCATACACCTAAATTGGTATATGAGATGGTTTTAAGATTATATTCTAATTTTTTCATTCAGATCAAGGAACTTTCTGGTGCTGTATTGATCTTTGTGCTTTGTTGATTTTTTTTTACAGCAAAAAAAAGTCTGACTTAGAGACTGACTTAGAGACTTAAAAATACCTAAAACTCATACTTTTCAGTCTCTATTCTTGTCATTTCCTATTTCATGTCTTTTGATGTTCTATTATTACAAGCGCTGACAGTTAGGATTGTTCTGTTTTCCAGAAGAATTGATCTCTTTTGTCACTGAGATATCTTTCTCTTTGTTTCTGATAATATTCCTTGTCAAGAGATTTATTATGCCTGTTATCAACACATCCATGAAAGGTTTATCATACCTTTGGGTTACTTTGTCCCATTTTTTTAACCTATTGGCATTTTTACATCTGTATGGTACATGTTCTACGTAACGTATGCATGTGTATTATTCTGCTTTATATCTAAGCTGAAAAATCTCTCCCATGAAGAAATGTTCAGTATTTTTGTTTTGCTTTAATTGTTGATGATTTTGGATCTTCTATTATGTTGTTTTAAAAAAATTTTTGTTGCTCTTTTGTACCTCCCCCGGGCCATATCTTTTGCCTTTTAAAATTTCATCAAACTGTTTAGCATTCAATTTCAATTTTTGTCCACTGATTTTTTGAACTTTTTGCTGAGTTGTAGCAACTGTTATTGCTCCTTAGCTTTTCACAGTTGAGTTAGAGTTTATGCTGCACCTAATTACACAAAAGTACATTCTTTAAGAGTATAATTTTATATATATTCATCTTTGGGCTATTAGTTACATATATTTACTTTTAAGTGTGTTGCCATCATAATACACATTTTAAAGTTTTTATTTTAAAACTCAGCTTTTGATAGGAGGTGGTTGAGGTTTGGGGCACATCTGGATGTTCCCAGGGTTTTACTCCTGGCTTCATGCTTAGGGATGGCTCCTGACAGCGCTTGGGGGATTGGGGAGTGGCCTGTAGGCAGTCACTATCACTATCACTATCTTTCCGTTCATCATCTATTTGCTAGAGCGGACACCAGTAATATCTCCATATGTCCTGTCTCACGCTAGTAGAACCCAAAGGCATCCGCTTGCTCCAGGAACATAAAGAGCCTCAAACCATTATATTAGGTCATGGGAATGACCTAATATAAATGTTACTGGTATTTGGCATATCAAATACAACACGAGCAGTTTGCCAGGCTTGCCGTGCTGGTGGCATACTGTTGTAGTCACCTCTAAATAAAGCATATATTGATGAACCGCGCGACCGCTAGCAGTTGCGTGATCAGGGCTGTGATAGTCTGGTATGATGGGTGGAGTTGTGATGAGAGGGAAGTCCGGATGTGGAAAATGGCGGGCCCCATGGAGTAGGGGAGGGTGGTCTGGCTTGTTGTGAGGCTCTGCTGGGGTAACAGGCCAGGGCTAGACCCGCCTTGCCTCCCGGGTGCCTCATGAGCAGCAGGCCACAGGGAGAGCAAGTAACAGCTCTGCCCCATGTCTGAGAGTCTCTGGTTAAGCATACCTGGGCCAGATTGAAAAAAAAAAACTGCTGCAGGGTGGCTGTCGATAATCCCGGCTGTGATAGTCTGGTCATGGATCAGCTGAGTTGAGTGGCTTATCTCATACTATCTCTCTAGCCCAAAAGTCAACTGGTTTTTGAAGGAATTAAGAAAAGACATATAAGCATATTTATATAAGCATTTCTAGTTATCTGTCAATTCTTATGTTTTTATCTTCATTTTTATAAGAAGCTTCATTGGAGTTGTGACGAGAAGGAAGTCCGGATGTGGAAAATGGTGGGCCCCATGGAATAGGGGAGGGTGGTCTGGCTTGTTGTGAGGCTCTGCTGGGGTAGCAGGCCCCCTATTCGATGGGGCCCGCCATTTTCCACATCTGGACTCTCCCCTCCTCACAACTCCACCCAGCAGACCAGACTATCACAGCCCGGATCATCGACAGCCACCCTGCAGCAGTTTTTTTTTCAAACCGGCCCAGGTATGCTGAACCAGAGACTCTCAGACATGGGGCAGAGCTGCTACTTGCTCTCCCTGTGGCCTGCTGCTCATGAGGCGCCCGGGAGGCATGGCGGATTCTAGCCCTGTAAGCAGTGCCAGGGATCTTACATGGATCAGCTGAGTTGAGTGGCTTATCCCATACTATCTCTCTAGCCCAAAAGTCAACTGGTTTTGAAGGAATTAAGAAAAAGACATATAATCATATTTATATAAGCATTTCTAGTTATCTGTCAATTCTTATGCTTTTATCTTCATTTTTATAAGAAGCTTCACTTTTACAGCCCAAATAACTTGTTTTAAATGCTCTTATAATGAGAATCAGCTGTTCCAAAATATTTCCTCTAATCTAAAACATTGATTTCTATCTTTTTTTTTAATTTTAATGATTGTTTTGGTTAATTTTGGATTTTTTTAAAAAATTAGCACTTTATATAATTTGGACTTTATTTTCTTTTTCCCCCAGTGTTCCTGATCAGAAATTAGTTATTATTTGTTTCATTCTCAAATGTATCTTGTTTACTAATTTTTGCAAGTGATTTTGTACTGGGAAATAAATAATTTATGTGAGACACCAAAGTACATGTACATGTGTACTCACACACACACACACACACACACACACACACTAAAATACGCACAGGTTTAGTACTTTGAATTTGGAGGAAATTTGGAATTATTACTTCCTTAATGTTTGTCTTCCCTATTTATCTTCTGAAACAAATCATAAACATGAATATTATAATACTTTAGATTGTCCAACAGAAAAGAACAATTTTTTATTTTATATATATATATATTTAATTATACCACCATGATATATACAATTGCAAAGATGTTCATGATTGGGTTTCATTCATAGAGTGTTCTGGCACCCATCTCTCCACCACCTATCCCGCACCAATGTCACCAAATTCCCTCCCCTCCCCCAACCTGCCTTTATGGCAGACACTTTTCTTCTTTTTCCTCTCTCTCTCTCTCTCATCTCTCTCTCTCTTCCTTCTCTTAAATATTGTGACTTGTAATACATACATTTAGGGGTTATCATGTATATCCCTTTAAAAAGCAATTTTTTAAAATACAGATTTATCTCTTTTTCAGTTGAATAATAATTAAGGACTCACATGAACTCACTTCCCTTTTTTCTGTCTCAAATCTGCTCCTAAACCTATATACTGTATTTCATTTATGACATTGTAATTTTAGTGTTAGAATTTCCTTTCCTTTCTTTGAAAATATCTTCTTCAATTTCCATGTTTATATCATCAAAATGATATTATCTTTGAAAACATTTATCTGGGACATCTTGGCTTTGTTTCTTATGAGACATATTCTAAATATTGATTATAGGTCTTGCTTTTTATGTTTCTTTCCAGTTCTAGTAATTTTTATTACTGGTTTTGGCATATTGAATATGCATTGGACAGCTTGCCAGGCTCTGCTATGTGGGCGGTATACTCTCAGTAGCTTGCTGGGCTAAGCACTGCCAGCAGTAATTCCTGAGTGCAGAGCCAGAGGTAACCCCTGAGCATCGCTGAGTGTGATATCACTCTCCGCCCTGACAAGCAGGTCATACCCTTCAGCCGCTCCATGTAGCCAGAGGACACATGGCCTGTGCCCTGGGAGTTCTATAAAAAAGATCACACCTTCTACAAGATCATAGTTGGTGATTTTAATGCCAAGATAGGACCGAGAAGATTGGCCGAAGAACTGCACATTGGGACCCATGGCCTAGAATGGAATGAACAGGGTGAGAGACTATCTGAGTTCATCGTGTCCACCAAGACCATTCATGGGAACTCACAGTTCCAGAAGGCTGAATCGAAACGTTGGACATGGGAATCTCCTGGTGGACAGTTCCACAATGAAATTGATCACATCATCTTCAATCGACAGTTTTGCCTGACCGATGTTGCTGTCGTTCCAAAATTCCAAAGAGGATCGGACCACCGTCTCCTTCGTGAAAAATTCTACTTCACGCAATGGGGTGAAAAGACTGCAAAGTTTAAGAAGAGAACTCCCAGAATGACCACCAACTGGGAACTCTTTAGCACCACTGCGGCAACATGGGAAGATTCGATCAGTGATGACATCGATAAAGAATACAACCGACTGGTTCAGCACCTCCATGATTGTGCGAAGAATGCTGAGAGAGAAAAAAAACTACAAAAGGACAGCTGTCTTCAAAAACTCTCAAGCTCATTCACCAACGTGGCAAGGCACGAGCCTCAGGCGACCAAATGCTAACATCCAAGCTTGCAAAGCAGTGCAGAGAAGCGATAAAGGTAGACCTCAAAGAGAGAAGAGCAGAGATACTGGAAGATTCAGCAGAAGCCGGGAAAAGCATTCACAACGCCCACCTGTCCTTCGCCAACTATAAGACCAAGATGACTGCCTTCCGACGTCCTGATGGATCTATCACATCTTCCAAAAAAGGCAATGGAGAAGATTATCCATGACTTGTACTCAGATCTCTTTGATAGCCACATCCATCTGCCCATATACCTAATTCCGCAGGATGGATATGTCTTTCCCAACACTCTCCCTTCTGAAATCCAACATGCCATCAATACACTGGCTTGACTCTTCACATGCTACCTGTCTGAATGCAAGGTGCCCTCCCATTGGAAAACCAGCAATACAGTTCTACTGTTCAAGAAGGGAGATATCCACGACATTGGCAACTATCACCCCATCTGCCTGTTGTCTGTCATCTACAAGCAGTTCACTCAAGTCATCCGGAACAGGATTGGCAGAACATTAGATGAAGGGCAACCATGCGAGCAAGCTGGCTTCCTAAAAGGATTCAGCACAATCGACCATATCCACACGGTAACCAAGCTCATTGAAGTTTGTAGGGAGTTCAGGATGCCACTCTATCTCACGTTCATTGATTTGTGGCTGCCCGCTCTCACCACTTCTATTCAATATAGTACTGGAAGTACTTGCCATAGCAATCAGGGAAGAAAAAAGACATTAAGGGCATCCAGATAGGAAGGGAAGAAGCCAAGTTATCACTATTTGCAGATGACATGATATTATACCTGGAAAACCAAAAACTCTCTACCAAGAGGCTCCTAGAAATAATACATTCTTATAGTAGAGTAGCAGGGTACAAAATCAATACCCAAAAGTCAATGGCCTTCCTATATGCAAACAGCGAAAGAGAAGAAAGGGACATTAAAGAAACTATCCCATTCACAATTGCACCGCAGAAAATCAAATACCTAGGAATCAGTTTGACAAAGAATGTAAAGGATCTCTACAAAGAAAACTACAAAACGTTACTTCAGGAAATAAAAGAAGACCTGAGGAAATGGAGACATATTCCCTGCTCCTGGATTGGAAGGATTAACATTATCAAAATGGTAATACTCCCTAGAGCTTTATACAGATTCAATGCGGTCCCTATAAAGATACCCATGATGTTCTTCAAAGAAATTGAACAAACACTCCCTGAAATTTGTATGGAATAATAAAACCCCACGAATAGCTAAAGCAATCCTTGGGAAAAAGAAGATGGGAGGTATCACTTTCCCAACCTCAAGCTCTACTACAGAGCAGTTGTAATTAAGACAGTGTGGTATTGGTATAGAGACAGACCCATAGACCTATGGAATAGAACTGAGTATCCTGAAACGCACTCACAAATATACAACCACTTAATCTTTGATAAAGGAGCCAAAAATATTAAGTGGAGCAAAGAAAGCCTCTTCAACAAATGGTGCTGGGAAAACTGGGCAGCTACATGTAAAAAAATGAACTTAGACCTCCTTCTAACGCCATGCACAAAAGTCAGATCAAAATGGATTCTAGATCTCAACATCAGACAGGAATCTATAAGGTACATCGAAGAAAACATAGGAGAAACGCTCTACGACATCGAAACGAAAAGTATCTTTAAAGACGACACACCACTGACCAAGCAAATGGAAGCAATGATAAACAAATGGGATTATATAAAATTGAAAGCTTTTGCACCTCAAAAGAAACGG
The DNA here is from genome assembly GCA_021461705.1 of Cryptotis parvus. NCBI lineage: Eukaryota > Metazoa > Chordata > Mammalia > Eulipotyphla > Soricidae > Cryptotis > Cryptotis parvus. The sequence goes on from JAJIBD010020996.1 coordinate 114,103, forward strand.
TGACCAAGATACAAAGACAATCCACAGAGTGGGAAAGGATATTCACCCAATACCCATCTGACAAGGGGTTAATATCCAGGATATATCAGGCACTGGTAGCACTCCACAAGAAGAAAACAGCCAACCCCATCAAAAAATGGGGAGAAGAAATGAACAGAAGCTTCCAAAAAGAAGAAATTCGAATGGCCAAAAGGCATATGAAAAAGTGCTCTTCATCTTTAATCATCAGGGAGATGCAAATCAAAACAACAATGAGGTACCATCTCACCCCACAGAGACTGGCACACATCCAAAACAGCAAGAACAACCGGTGCTGGCGTGGATGTGGGGAAAAAGGGACTCTGATCCACTGCTGGTGGGAGTGCCGGCTGGTCCAGCCCTTTTTGGAAAACAATATGGGCATTCCTCCGAAAGCTAGATATTGAGCTCCCATTTGATCTAGCAATAGCACTCCTGGGAATATAACCTAGAGACCGAAAAACACATAGCAGAAACACTATCTGTACTTCTTTATTCATCTCTGCGCTATTCACTATAGCTAGAATCTGGAAACAACCTAAATGCCCGAGAACAGAGGACTGGCTAAAGAAACTGTGGTTCATCTACACTATGGAATACTATGCAGCTGTCAGAAAAGATGAAATTATGAAATTTACCTGCAAATGGACATGGAGTCTATCATGCTGAGTGAAATTAGTCAGAAGGAAAAGGACAGATATAGAATGACTGCATTCATTAATAGGATATAAATAGATAGCAGTGTTTTACTAAATATGGGAAATGGTAATGGCAGATTAAAACTCACCACTGAATATACACAAAGAGACTTAAGTGATAAACTCTAAATATCTGCAGGGCTAGCCACAATGTGTAAAATAAGAGGGAGAGAGATGCAGAGACAGAGAGAGAGAGAGAGAAAGAGAGGAAACTGGGGTACCTGCTATTAAGGCGGCCTGGGGGGTGGGAGGGGGAGGGGTACATTGGTGGTGGAAATGGGGCACTGGTGGAGGGGATGGGTGCTGGAATACTGTATTACCAAGAACCAATTATGATCACCTCTGTAATTGTATGTTTCACGGTGGTATAATAAAAAAATTAAAAAAATAAATAAATATGGAAATAACAAAAAAAATAAAGAAAGTCTTTGATTCTGTGGAGACTAAAGTGGTCATCGAAGCCCTAGCCAAACAGGGTGTTCAAACCCAATACATCAAGATCCTTCGTGAACTGTATTACAGATTCACCACCAGGATCTCACCATTCTACAAAGAAGTTATCATCAATGTCAAAAGAGGGGTTCAGCAGGGTGATACAATTTCACCAAAACTCTTCAGTGCCACCCTCAAGAATATCATGTGACAATTAAAATAGGAAGGAATGGGAGTGAAGATAGATGGTCGGCAACTAAACCACCTCCGCTTTTCTGATGACATTGTTCTAATAACACCAAATATTAGCCAAGCGGCACAAATGCTGGCTGACTTTGATCGAGAATGTGAAAAGATAGGTCTACAGCTGAATCTCAACAAAACTATGTTCATGAGAAATGAACTAGTTCCAGAGGCCCCATTCACTATCAGTGGAACAGACATCTCAGCAGTTATGTGTACCTAGGTCGAGAAGTCAACATGATGAACGACCTAAAACCTGAGCTGCGCAGGAGGAAGAGAGCAGCATGGAATGGCTTCAAAAGCATTGAAGAAATACCTAAAAAGACAAAGAACCTCTGGCTTTGGGCACATCTCTTCAACTCCACCATTCTCCCTGCATTAACATACGCCTCAGAGACCTAGGCCCTAAGAAAGCAGGATGAGAATACCATTCAGGTCTCCCAAAGAGGAATCAAAAGAGACATGCTTGGAATATCATGCCTCACTCAAGTGAGAGAAGGAATCCGGAGTTCCAACCTCTGTCGCTATTTTAAAATCAAGGATGCTGTCTCATATGCCAGGACATGAAAAATCAGATGGGCTGGTCATATAATTTGATCTGGAGACGACCGTTGGACTAGAGCCATTACCGATTGGATCCCACAGTATGTCAAAAGATCACATGTCCGCCCACTTGCAAGATGGTCAGACTTCCTTATCAAGACCATAAACAAACAGTTCTAGGCTCTTAATATCCCCGAAACAACCAGATGCTATTGCGCTACACTGGCAAGTGATAGGGTCAAATGGAAATGTTACTGGCGCCCGCTCGAGCAAATTGATGAATAACAGGATATCAAGTGATCAAGTGTTTGGACTATGTAGTTGGTACATTAGGAGTTTGGATTGACACTCTTATTTTAAATATAGAAAAAATAATCAGATTAATTAAATAAAAAACTTTGGTGCTGCAAATCAGTTAGTGGTTATGAAAAGAGGCAAATAATGCCTGACACAAATACATTTGTCTCAAAAATGTTTATATATATGTATATATACATATATATTTCATATATATATTTCAATATACACTATATATATATATATATATATATATATATATATATATATATATATGAAAATGGCGGCCCTCATGGTGTGGGGTTTCTTCTGGCTTCTTGCATTGCTCTGCCAGAGGAACCCCCACACCATGAGTGCAGCCATTTTCCACATCCGACTCCCCTCTCATCAGAACTCCACCAAGAGCTGATTGCAGCCCGGCTCGCTGCCGCAAGCGCCACATGGTTCATCAATAACTGCTCTAGTCTTGAGGTGACTAGAAGATTATCCCACCTGCATGGCAAAGCCTGGCAAGCTACCCATGTCATATTTGACATGCCAAATACCAGTAACAATTATAGACCTCATTCCCATGATTTGATGGAATGGGTTGAGGCTCTTTATGTTCTTGGAGTGGGCAGATACCCTTGGGCTATCTCGCATGTGACAGGACATATTGAGATATTACTGGTGTCCGCGAAGGTGTCGATTATCTACAGGAAATCAAATGATGTGATCAAGTGTTATATACATGTTTGTTTTAATAATTCACCTTGGAAACACAATGTTATATGCAATATTACTTTAATGCAAGATAAATAACAAAAAAAGAAAAGTAAAAGAAGGCTGACTTTCATTCTGGAAAGCAGAACTATAAGTGGTTCTTTCTGACCCTGGTAAGATTATTTATTAAGGTGAATGCAATTTAACTCTGTGTTCGAACCCAAATGAGTAGCTTTTCTTTTATGTCTTAGCCATTTTTCCTAGGGCCGGGGTTTCTGAATGCATAACAGTCTTAGTGAGACACTATACCCCTAGAATCCCTGACATTTGTGCCTTCTGGAATGTTTGGTGTCCATTCACCTCTAAGCCTCGGAGTGTTCAATCTTGAATCCGTGCATGCTTAGCACTTTGGGGGGTTAGTCAACTGTGTTGCTGTCTTTTCTGTTCTGTCTTGCACTTTTGAGGAGCTCCAGGGTTCCTGAAGGCTGATCAAGGTGATCCTGCAGATGATCAAAATGATGAATGTGCTCTGTTGGTGTGAACTTGCCTCCTGTAACATGTCTCAAAAGTGTGTTTTTAATGATGTTTTAAAGAAAGCCTGTGTTTGGTCCCAACGTAAGGCTTACCTGACCTGTTTTGCTCTTCTCCTGGATTATTCTGTTCTTCTTGCCATCCAATGGCTGAAAATGTTTCTTTATGCATTTATTCAATTTTACAGATAAGAACAGTGAGATGCAGAAACACTCACAACTTTCTATAAAAGCCACACTCAGCAGTGCTCAGGGGCGGAAACAGAGATGTATCCACATGGATGGAGGAGTATGTGTGCTTCAAGACCAGACCTGTTGGGGCTGGATGCTCCTTGGACCAACCAAAAGTGCATGGTGACCCACGGTGCACTCAGGTGGTCATATGGTGTCAGGGATTGAACTCAAGGTATTGTCCACACTAGGCACCTGGTAACTCTGCTATGTGAATTCTTTCCCTCAGTTGCTTTTTAACTTCAGGTTAATGTTTTTTTTCTCTATAACTTCCCCAACTCTCTGTCTCCTATAATCAAGGGCACAATATTAACCAGTCACAGGACTACCTTCATTTTCCACTGCCTGGGACTCATCCAGCAAAACAACAGTGCATTGATGGCATGCCCTATCTTCCTGAACATGGACTTTCCACAGGAGAGGCACAGTTACTATATAGGCAGCTTCAAGATCTGCTGAAAGTATACAATGAAATTGTGTAGCACATTTATTGGCAGTGTTTAGGGGCTATTGTTCTGTGTTTAGGAGTAAGCCCTGGAAATGCTTAGGGGACCCTATATGGTGCCAGAAATTTGAACTGGTAGGAGCCAGGGGACCATATGCATTACCAGAGACTGAAATAGATAATCCATGGCAAGGCAAGTGCCTTAACCTCTGTACTATCTTTCTGCCCCCACCCCCATTTCTTTGGAACTATTTGTTTGAGGTCTACATCCTTATGTTGTTCAGTTGGTTGTGCTCCAGATGACAGATAAATGTGGACTCATGAAATAATAAATGTGGAAAGAAAACTTGCCACTTAATCGATGTGTATTTTAATTAAAAATTTAATAACTATTAGATCTCACTTTTGCAAACAAGAAGGTTAAGGTTGTGGGTTTGATTTTCAGCTACTGCGAGGGAATCTGCTTAACTAATTAAAGTCAAGGAATAATTTCATTCTCGTTTGGATGCAGGCCCATCAGGTAGCCAGAAAACTGCAATAGACCCCAGATAGCTTATAGATTTTTTTCCCATTCTCTGTGAGAATTGGGCCATTTATATTTCAATTGCCTCTCCACCCCCAAGTTTTCACAGTTTTGGTCACTGATTTCCTTGCTTCTCAAAGATTACCCAATGCAAGCACAGTTTTTTTTTTTTTTTACTTAAGAAGAAATGGGTGGCGAGGGTCAAGAATAGACTTCCATTTACTGAATAAATATGTCCTGGAGATGTAACGTACAGCATGGGGGCTGAGGGAATAACACTGGATTGCATACTTGCAAATAAGAGATCTTAATGTTCTCATATATCTCTCTCTCACACACACATACAGGAGCATACAAACTCACAAAAAGAAAACATTTACATTCAGAAGTCTGGCATGTTACAATCTAATTCTGAAACTAGAGTTGCTAGAATATTCTGCTTCAATCTCCTTCTTTCTGCTTAAATCTCCTGTGGAGAAAAGTGTTGAACTCATCAATTTTTCTATTATGTTGTATCATCATATAAAACACACACATGTATGTATTTGTGGTGTAACACCCAGTGGTACTTGGGGGACCATCTGAGTTGTTGAGGTTTGAATCACTGCCATGACTTAAGCCATGTGCAAGCAAGTTCCTTAAATCTCTTCTATCTCCAGCACTTTTACTGGGTTTCAATGCAATTATTTATCTACTTGCTTGTTTACTGTCTGTTCTCCATCTCTGTACTGATCACTGATGTCCACTGATACAGAATCCTTACAGGTTTGCTCCTCTGCTTTCTCCTCAGAGTTAGAGTAGCAAGGAAACTTGCTACTTAGAATGCCCTTTCAGCTGGTTCATCCTAGTCCTTCTTTCTAGATTAGAAATCCTGGAGGCTAGAGACAGTTTTCCCCTTCCCTAACATTTGTTTGCCAGCGAAAGGTCCTCAATTAATAATGATGGGATGATTTAATAAATGAATAAAGCCTCTGAGCAATCAGTTAATGTCATTAAGTATTCATGTGGAAGAGAGTTTGAATACTTAGCAGTAAAGAGACCAGTCAGACAGCAAAGGGAGGGAAGTCCTGTTTAAATTTGGTGTGATTGCTTCCTGACTCTACCCAGCACCCTCTCCCCCGATATCTTCCTGAGTCTTCTATGGCAGCACTGGTTGTGACTGAGGCTGGTGGGTGGGTGGGTTGGGGACAGGAAGTAAGAATTCAGAGTTTTTTCCAGACACCTATGTTGTCTCTGCACACGTGACCTTGTAGACTCCCAGCCTTTCTGTGGGTTGATACTTATGGAGATGAAGGAATGAGGAAAGTGTCCCTCCTTCTCATGGAAGTATTTGCTTCCAGCCTCCTACACCTTTCAGGGTGCTTACAAATCATGGTGACGATGTCAGAGACAGACATGGGCTGCCCTCCTACAGCAAGTGGAGCCTGGGGTCTGCAGTCATTTCGAGAAGAGTCATTTCTAGAAGAATCATTTCTAGAGAACATCTTGTGAATTCTGCTGCTGTCCTGAGCCGGAAGCCTCTTGTGCAAGGGAGGGAATTAAACTATTCTCAGGAGTGTCACACATTGTCACCTGCTTGCTTGAGTGGGGGAAGTGTGGGAGGTGGCAGGGAACTCAGGTGAGGGCATGAATGAAGTGCAGAAATCGAAGCCAGGAAGCATACAGATTGTGAGACACCCCGCTTCTTCCACCCTACTGGGTCTGCCAGGGTGATGCTTGTCCAAGACAGAGGCACCGTGACCTTCTTCCACCCTACTGGGTCTGCCAGGGTGATGCTTGTCCAAGACAGAGACACAGTGACCATCGCACCATCACTAGTCACAGTTTGCTCCTCCGGCTCCTGTATTCCACAGCTCCACTTGTGTCACAGCAACTGTCACTACACTACTTCCAGGACATGCCAAGATTCACAGAGGCTTTCACTGCCAAGGGGGTGTCTTCCCTGCCCAGAAACCAGGTTCCAGGATGCGAGTCAGGGACAGATGACAGTGTGTGGGGAGAGGAAGGGCGGATGCAAGATGAAGACTAGTCTTCATTCTTACATCTTCATTTGAAGCCAGAGAAAGGAAGTTACTGAGAGCAATTTGGAGTTGCCATAACAACAAATAAACTGTAATTAGTCAAAGGATGGGGCCATAGAGGAAAGGGTACCAAAGGAAAAAAAACAAAGAAATAGGAAAGGAAGGAGAAAGGAGGGAGAAGGGAAGAAAAAAAGACATTTAAGGGAGGGAAGAATGAGTTTTCAGAGCAGGTTGGTTTGCACAGACTGTGTTTTAGAACATGCTGGTGGGGGACAAAGATAATGAATTAAAATATGAGAGGAGACTCATTGGTAGAAGCCTGTGTATTTTTTATGTGAAACTACAGTTCTAAAAGGGAGGAGAGGGTGAAGAGAGCACGGGAGTTAAATGCTTGTCTTGCATGTCGCCAGTCCTGGTTTGATTCCCTGCATAGGACAGAGTCTCCTGAGCACTGCAGGAGTATTCTTGAGCACAGAGCTAAAAGTAAGCCCTGAGCACACCTGTGTGTGGTCTAACAACCCCACCACCACCCCCAAATGTCTTTGTAAATAAGAGGATTGATTTGAGATAGTTAATTTAGTGAATTGGAGGAACATCTTTCTCTCTCTCTATCCTCTTTCACTCTCTACCCTCTCTCTCATAGATGAACACACACACACACACACACTCCAGGAAAGAAACAGCTTCAGGCTATATTGCAAGGTCAGATTCCTATCTGCTTATACTACTTTTTCATGACTCCAAAAGATCCATTTCATGGCTGAACTTTCACATGATGATGGGTTGGTCCCTAGACCAGGCAAAAAATAAAAAGGGCATTTTCCTGAGACTGGGGAGGAGGCAGTGGGCATACATGATAGGTTCCTTCAAAACCTGGGTATTAGCTTTAAAAGGCATAATTGAGCCCTCAATCAATCATATGTTAGACATGAGGAGTTGAAGAATGAGGCCTCTGTCATTCAAGGTTATAGAAAAATTAAACTTGTTATTTGTGCCCATAACTGAGAGTGGAATTTAGGAAGCTGGGCAGGGACAGAATTTCACTTCACTTGATCACTTGGCATCCCATTATTCATCGATTTGCTCGAGTGGGCGCCAGTAACATTTCCATTGGACCCTATCACGTGTCAGTGTATCCCAATGGCATCTGGTTGATTCAGAAATATGAAAAGCCTCAAACCGTTCTTTCAGGGTCTTGATGAAGAAGTCTGACCATCTTGTAGGTGGGCGGCCACGTGATCTTTTGACATCCATGGGATCCAGTCGGTAACGGCTCTAATCCAGTGGTTGTCTCCAAACCGCATTACATGTCCAGCCCATCTTATTTTCGATGCCTTGGCAAATAAGACAGCGTCCCTGACTCTGGAACAGCAATGGAGGTCAGAGCTCCATATTTCTTCTTTCACTTGAGTGAGGCATGATATTCCAAGCATTGCTCTTTCGATTCCTCTTTGGGAGACCCGAATAGCATTCTAATCTTGCTTTCGTAGGGCCCTGGGCTCTGAGGCATATGTTAATGCAGGGAGAATGGTGGAGTTGAAAATTTGTGACCAGAGCCAGAGGTTCTTTGTGTTTTTAGCTATTTCCTCAATGCTTTTGAAGGCATTCCATGCTGCTCTCTTCCTCCTGCGCAGCTCAGGTTTTAGGTCATTCATCATGTTGACTTCTCGACCTAGGTACACATAACTGCTGCATTCAGAGATGTCTGTTCCACTGAAAGTGAATGGGGCCTCTGGAACTAGTTCATTTTTCATGAACATAGTTTTGCTGAGATTCAGCTGTAGAGCTATCTTTCCACAATCTTGGTCAAAGTCAGCCAGCATTTGTGCCACTTGGCTAATGTTTGGTGTTGTTAGAACAATGTCATCAGAAAAGCGGAGGTGGTTTAGTTGCCGACCATCTATCTTCACTCCCATTCCTTCCTATTTTAATTGTCACATGATATTCTTGAGGGTGGCACTGAAGAGTTTTGGTGAAACAGTATCACCCTGCCAAACCCCTCTTTTGACATTGATGATTACTTCTTTGTAAAATGGTGAGATCCTGGTGGTGAATCTGTAATACAGCTCATGAAGGATCTTGATGTATTGGGTTTAAACGCCCTGTTTGGCTAGGGCTTCAATGACCGCTTCAGTCTCCACAGAATCAAAGGCTTTCTTTAAATCAATGAACGTGAGACAGAGTGGCATCCTGAACTCCCTACAAACTTCAATGAGCTTGGTTACCGTGTGGATATGGTCGATTGTGCTGAATCCTTTTAGGAAGCCAGCTTGCTCGCATGGTTGCCCTTCATCTAATGTTCTGCCAATCCTGTTCAGAATGACTTGAGTGAACAGCTTGTAGATGACAGACAGCAGGCAGATGGGGCGATAGTTGCCAATGTCGTGGATGTCTCCCTTCTTGAACAGTAGAACTGTCTTGCTGGTTTTCCAATGGGAGGGCACCTTGCATTTGGACAGGTAGCATGTGAAGGGCCGAGTCAGTGTATTGATGAGCACTGAAGGCAGATTCTTCAGGTGTTCGGGTCTGACTTTGTCTGGGCCTGGTGCTGTTCCCTTCTTTACTGACAAAATGGCATGTTGGATTTCAGAAGGGAGAACATTGGGAACGACACATCTATCCTGCGGAATTTGGTATGTGGGCAGGTGGACGTGGCTATCAAAGAGATCTGAGTAGAAGTCATGGATAATCTTCTCCATTGCCTTTTTGGAAGATGTGATAGGTCCATCAGGACATTGGAGTGCAGTCATCTTGGTCTCATAGTTGGCAAAGGACAGTTGGACGTTGTGAATGCTTTTCCCGGCTTCTGCTACATCTTCTAGTATTTCTGCTCTTCTCTCTTTGAAGTCTACCTTTATCGCTTCTCTGCACTGCTTTGCAAGCTTGGATGTTAGCATTTGGTTGCCTGAGGCTCGCGCCTTGCCACGTTGGCGAATGAGCTCGAGAGTTTTTGAAGACAGGCGTCCTTTTGTGGGTTTTTACTCTCTCAGCTTTCTTTGCACAATCATGGAGTTGCTGAACCAGTCGGTTGTATTCTATCAATGATGATATCTTCCCATGTTGCCATAGTGGTGCCAAAGAGTTCCCAGTTGGTGGTTGTTCTGGGAATTCTCTTCTTAACCTTTGCAGCCTTTTCTCCCCATTGTGTGAAGTAGAATTTTTGCACAAAGGAGACGGTGGTCCGATCCTTTTTGGAATTTTGAGACGACAGAGGCATCGGTCAGGCAAAACTGTTGATTGAAGATGATGTGGTCAATTTCATTGTGGAACTGTCCACCAGGAGATTCCCATGTCCAACGTTTCGATTCAGCCTTCTGGAACTGTGAGTTCCCATGAACTCATTGTTCATAAATTGGATTTACAAGTTCTGTGGAACCAGAGCTAGAGAGATCCCTTGAAGATTATTGGAGCAGAAGGGTGGAAGGGAAAAGCAGAGATATGTTTCTCAGCAAAAGAATCCCAGGTGTGCTGGAGACACAGTGCAGGGGTGAGGCCTTGCATCTTGACAACCTCAGTTCAATCCCATGCACCATATATGGTTTCCCCAGGAATTACTTCTGAGCACAGAACCAGAAATAACCCTGAAGCAACTCAGAGAGTGGCCCAAACCCATCCCTCCTCCACAAAATGAGTTACCATCATTTTCCCATAAGAACAATGATGAAAGATTCTGAAATTCAGGAACCAAAGAGAGAGCCACTTCTCTGACCTTTGGTGAGTCGAAGAACACACTGCATCCCTTTGGGCCCTGATGTTAGCTTCCCTTTTCCCTGGAAGCAAGGTGGATCTGGGTCCTCAAAGAAGGTTTGGCAACTATGTTTTCAAGCAAACTGAAATGGAGGAAGTGTGGCTATGTCTGTTTTCAGCTGAAAACATTAGCAAACTCAACTACAAAAGGCCACTGCACAGAACAAAAACAAACAAAAAACCCACCACTACCAAAAAAATTTTTTTTTGAAAACCCTTGCAATGTGCACAGTACAATGGAAATCTCCTGGCTGCAAACAGAAGTGTCGTTGGCTGCCAAGACAGAGGACCTGCAGAAGATGGAGCATGAAAGAGATTTTGCACAAAACAAAAGTCAGAACACAATGGTATATATTTCAGGCACATGAAAGGGTGTGTGGCAGCGATGCTGAAGAGACATGATTTTCCTACAGAATGGGGGGCAGAGGGAGAGCAGAAACCCAATCAGCCGATACAATTGTGGCAGAAAAACAGATTTGGTCCTTTAAAGGGAGAGGGAAGAAAGCTTATTTTTTATGAATTAATCTCTAGTTGGTTTTCATAAGTTGTTCAGAAACAAGAGAACCTATGAATAATACATGCAGTACACAGGCCCAAAAACACAGAGCTATCTCCAGTTGAGATTGTAAAAATAAAGGCATTTTGAGAAATATAATTGAGTAAAGGGGCCAGAGAGAAAGCATCTGAAGGTGGGAGTGTGTGAGCAGCAGCAGGGAACAGATACCCTGGGGAGAAAAATGTATATTTCTCATCTTCCCAATTAGGTTGCAAATTCCTGGAATATGGTTGGAATAATCCTCTCCATCTTCTGCATATTTGTGTATTTCTGGGTTGTAATACACAGTACTTTGCACAGAGCAGATTTTTAAAAAATGTTAATAGATAAATAACTCAGTTTTTAGGAGGTCATAAAATCGACTAGTAATGATTACATCATTGGAATAGAAACAAGGATTATGAAATCTTTGTTCTTGGGATCAAGAGTAATATGGGGGAAGCTACTATTTAGTGTTTGGAGGGACAAATAAACATAGGGATATTAGAGATGGTGGTAAAACCTACAGATTTGCACCAGTCAACAGCAAAAACATCGACTTTATCTAAAGTTTACAAAGTCAGCTGAAGTTAGAGGTCTTGATCAGTGCTTCGACAGAAAAGCAAGAAGCTCTGTGGGCGAAGAATTCCATGGTAAATTAAGCTTAGGAAATGTGGCTGTCTATATTCCCCTCATTATCATTTAAAAGACCTAGACACATCCTACAGTAAATTGCCCTGTTGAACCTTGCTTAATCCCACGCTTTCCAAACAAAGTAGATCCTGGAAGGATTCTTTTTCTTTTCTTGATTTCTTTCCTTAAAAACAAACATGCCACAATGTGTAAGAGAAGAGAGAGAGGATGAGAGAGAGAGAGAAAAAGAGAGATAGAGAGAGAAAATGAAAAGTGCCTTTAATAGAGGCAGGCTGGGGGAGGTGGGAGGGAATTTGGGGACATTGGTGGTGGGAATGGGGCAAAAGAAACCCACCCCCCAAAAAAAAACAAACATCAGCATCTTTCAGAACTAGACTGGAGAAGGGGATCAACACGAGGTTCCTTCTCCAGGGTGGGGTCTGGTGATACAGCAGAGAGGAGATAAAGCAGCCACCATATACAACCATGCCTATGTCTGCCACTAACCCTGGAAAGTTAGAGTACAGAGGATTCCCAGTAGGACCTTCCCATTCTATTTCGCAAACCCAGTACCCCATCTTTTGGGCCAGGATCATCACCACTAAGCCAAGCTATCTTGTTTCCCTGGCCACAGCCACCATGGGGGTAACACAGTGAAAGTGAGTGGTGAGGTGGGGCGAGGGTGGTGGCACAGATGGTCCAATGATCATTTTATTTTGTTTGGGGTCACACCCAGCTGTGCTTAGGGCTTACTCCTGTTTTTGAGCTCAGGGATCACTTGGGGACCATTTGGGGTACCAGGGATGGAGCTGGGTCTACTGCATGCAAGGCAAGTGCCCTACCTGCTGCACTAACTCTTTTCCTACACCCTATACCCCACGCCCACCCCTGCCACATAGTCATTTTAAATCTGACTTGCATGTGGTGGAGTCAGTCAGAAAAGGGAACTAGGAAAGGGTGGGATATGTAAGGCCCTTGGAGAGACACTTTCCCTTGATCTCTTGATCACTTGATCACTTGAATCCCGTTATTCATCGATTTGCTTGAGCAGGCGCCAGTAACATTTCCGTGGGACCCTATCACGTGCCAATGTAGCCCAATGGCATCTGATTGATTCAGGAATACGAAGAGCCTCAAACTGTTCCTTCAGTGTCTTTACAAGGAAGTCAGACCATCTTGTAGGTGGGCGGCCACGTGATCTTTTGAAATCTGTGGGATCCAGTCGGTAACGGCTCTAGTCCAGCGGTTGTCTCCAAATCGCATTACATGTCCAGCCCATCTTATTTTCGATGCCTTGGCAAACGAGACAGCGTCCCTGATTCTGGAAAAGCGACGGAGGTCAGAACTCCGGATTCCTTCTCTCACTTGAGTGAGGCGTGATATTCCAAGCATAGCTCTTTCGATTCCTCTCTGGGAGACCCGAATAGCATTCTCATCCTGCTTTTGTAGGGCCCAGGTCTCTGAGGCATATGTTAATGCAGGAAGAACGGTGGAGTCAAAGAGATGTGCCCGGAGCCGGAGGTTCTTTGTCCTTTTAGCTATTTCTTCGATGCCTTTGAAGGCATTCCATGCTGCTCTCTTCCTCCTGCGCAGCTCAGGTTTTAGGTCGTTCATCATGTTGACTTCTCGATCTAGGTACACATAACTGCTGCATTCAGAGATGTTTGTTCCATTGAGAGTGAATGGGGCCTCAGGAACTAGTTCATTCTTCATGAACATTGTTTTCTTTAGATTCAGCTGTAGACCTATCTGTGGAAAGATAGGTCTTGATCTCTTACACACTTGCAAAGACAGATGACAAGAAGGAGTCAGCAGGGCAGTGAACATGGAGAAGTTGATGAGAGAAGTCAGGCAGCCTGAGTAGCGAGCCTGGTGTATGGTGAGAACATCGAGGATTTGGTGGGTCTGGACATGGATCTGGGCATTATTGGACAATGGCATCTGTATGGCAAGAACACCCTCAGGGTGACATCCCAGATGAGATATTCTTTGTTCCTGTTCTGCCGCAGACTGAAGAAAGGTACCAGTTTGTATTGATGTTTTACATCCCAGATGTCTGGTAGGCTGTGTGATAATCTTGCATGCATGCCACAAGTACCCAGAGCCCTCACAGCAGGGCCTAAGGGAAGCACTGAGCATGCTCTCTGACTGCAGCAGGCTGCTCCCACAGCTCTGCCACTAAGGACTGTTATTCACTCCAAAGTTTAGCTCCTGCCCAAAGTTGCTTAGAAAACTGGGATCCTTTTACAGCTCAAAGTAAATGCAGGTGCTTGAAGGGGTATCTGGATGCAGAGAGGAACTGTGAACAGGGATCAGAGTGCCCCTGTCTGCAGCTATTTTGTTATGGGTCCACACCCAAACGTGCTCAGGCCTTACTCCTGGTTCGGTGCTCAGGGATCACTCCTGGAGAGGCTCAGGGGACTATATGGGATGCTGGGGATGGAACTGACTGACCATGTGCAAGGCAACTGCCCTTCCTGCTGTATTATTGCTCCAACCATCATCATGCAGCTGTTCTGATGGCAACCTCTGACCAAGCGCATGGGCTGAAAGACCCTGCTGAGGCTTTGCCAGCGAGCATAGTTACACTGGCTGGATCTGCTCTCTGTTTCATTGATGAAGATAGACTTTCTCACAAAGGAGGACCCTAGAAAGGTGAATTTTCAGATGGTCTAGTGTAGACTCCCATACAATCCTATACTCGGTGTTTGGCAATATCAAATGTTCATTTCTTGGTGCTTTCTCCTAGAAGACATCAGATGGGCACATCCATGGAGATGGCAGCTCTGGTTCCTCCCCTGAGGGATGCAGAATCAAAGAGGGTTGAATATCTGTATTTGTTGCTCAAGCCCACAATGCCATGTGTCTTTATACTCAGGCATACCTGGTGCCATCACATTATACTCACCTTGATCCCATCCTGCACCTAGAACATTACACAGATCAGGATTCATCCACTTGCCGCTAACTGTGGTCTCGGGGTTGATCTATCTTCTTGAGTCTCCAATTCTTCATTGGAGAAGTGAGGACGAGATAATTTTCTTGCAGAGATTATTCAAGATTTTCATGAGTGGTAGCACAGATATCCAAGCACATGGCAGACACATAATGACTCTTAGTATTAGTTCAGTGGCACCCCACAGAATTTTCTGCATTGATGAAAATGTATCTGAACATTATCTGATCAGCCTAGAAGTGGCTGTTGGTTAAGGAGAACCTTAAAGGTGGATAATGAATAGAAAAGAGAAAGGATTTTTTTGAGGCCCAGACTTTTTGACCACACACCCTCACTAGATTTCCCAGTGGGAGTTGATGCCACAGGAACAAAAGGGAATTTTTAGAAACAAGGGCAAGAGGAGGTTGCTCTCATGTCTCTCTGTCTTTGAGATGAGCCCAAGGGTGAACCGAACCCACCTTGCCAGACCTTGTTCTTGGACTAGAGTCTTGGTGACCATTAAGAGCTTGATCACACGGGGACTGGAGTGATAGTACAACAGTACAATTTGCCTTGCACATGGCTGACCTGGGTTCAATCCCCAACATCCCATACAATCGCCGGAGTATCATCATCAAGCATGCTTGTTGAGTGCAGAGCCAGGAGAAAGTCCCCAAACAAGCAAACAAAACCCCCAAAACACTCAATTCTTGGCCCCAGAGAAGTTGTAATGGAGGGGATTCAGGGATCTGCCATGGAAATGCAGGGAGCCCAGCAGCTTCAATTCCATTATGTTCTATACAATCAGACCCACTTTCCCAATCACTGGGTAGAAGATGTAATAGTGATATTGCTGAAAAGAAGTCAAGACTCTCACCAATTAACAGTCCATTCCCCTAACCCATGTGAAGTCACTGCTCTAAGACCCAAGCTCACTTTGTAAATGTCAAGGTTTCGAAATGCTAAAAACCACTAGAGATAAAGTGCTGGAGAATTGGGGTGGAGGGCAGGGGGATATAAATTTGGTTAAAAACATTAGAATAACATGCAATATTTATTTTTGTAGTATAATTTACATATCTAAAATCATTTTGCTAAGAAACATAAAATGTATTATGTATAACTTGATTTGCTCATAAAATTATCATTTAGGTAAAATTAGAGATGTGAAGAACTGGAAAAACAAAATGGAAAAAATAGGATTGAACAGACTTTTTACTGATTCATTTTCTTTATATATTTATTTAATAAAATACATTCCAGGGTGGGGTTCCTTCTGGACACATTCCCCACCTCGCTGTATCTTTTTGTTCTTCCTTCTTTTCTTCCTCAAGCCCTGACATGGTCATCTATAATACTCCTTTCCAATTTAAGTCTGTTTTCTTATTATAGACACTTCTGTGAAGAACAATTAATTAGCTATCTTCTCCTTTAACTTCCCAGGTGAAAATTATTTGAAGATTTTTTGGTGTACAGCTTTGGAGATAGGCATCCCCAGTTCTTTCCCTGCCTTCCCTCAAACACTCCTCTCTTCATACACTCCTTTACTGTTGTTCTCAAGTGCCCAAAGCTAGCTGGTGTTGCCAGCTGTGTGCTGCCAGTTGCTTCTGTGTGAATAATGGCTCCTGCATTGTTCGTGGCTTGTTCTTGCTGGTGGTGGATGGGAGAATCAGAACACTAATCGTATGGCAACTACGTCCTCATCACACTCCTCCTCCTGTCCTAATCACATTGTACTCGTTTCTCCATTTGATCATCTCCAAATTGCTACCAGTATAATTATAATTATTCTATCTCATTGGTGCAGAAAGTGTGGTTAAGAAAGGATAAGTAGCTTGCCTAAGGTCCTGTATCTGGTCGACCTCCTGATCTATAGCTCTCAGTCTGTTAAACTCAATTTTTGGTCTATCGTCTCCAATTGAACAGTGTCCTACAACAAGTAGAGTCTCACAACACCTTATGGATTCCTGTTTAAACTCATTCTGCTCTTTCAGGTGTATATGCTTTTACCTGCAACAACTTTCCAGAGCAAGACCAGACTCACACAGTCTCAGAGACAACAGACTGTGCCTAAGGTTATAAGGCAATGGTGATGCTGGAGTTCAAAGAATAGGTTTTCTGAGCAGAAGTTTATTTCTCCTGGGCAACATTGGTGTGAACAAAACAAAATGCCTTTGGAGCTCATGCACACACACACACACACACACACACACACTTCCTACTACCTGGTGCCAATCAATCCAACTTGGGTGGAGGAGGAAGTGGGCAGAGCCAAGGGAATTTCAGCTCCTGTTCTGATCCCAAACTTACAAGGATTGAGAGACTGCAGGAGTGAGGGCATCTGGCCTTTCTCGCTGTTTTTGTTTATTTGTTTCTCCTTTTAAAATTCTTTCTTTATGAGACTGCCATAAAAACACTCATTAGGCAGTGTTGATTTTCATTAATGTTGATTCTCCAAGAGCATAATCAATCTTCTGTGACCAATGACCTTATTCCCATGGGAGAAGAAAGCTGTTTAACAAATTAGCTTTACAGATTGCAGGTAAGGCATACAGATGTGAGGGAGCCCGGGTGGCCAAAACAGGATGTGGATTAGTGGTTTAATATGCACAAAAAATAGCGCTCAACTGTCTCCTTGCTGCCACCAAGTGTGTCATTAGGAAGCAGCTGTCTTCCTCCCCACACCCTCCTCTCTCTCTCTGTTCTCCTTCCTACAGCTCACTTTTGCCATTTTGAAACTGAGGCTTGGGCAGTACCTTAGAGGCAATGGCAAATCATGGGCAGGTGGGGAGGCAACCCAAATCCCAGATACCCAAGGAGCACAGGGCATTGTTACCAGTTGAACTGGGAGCCTGAAAAGCTTCCAGAGGGACCATTATCATTCAAGATGGCTGCTTCCTTCTGCGATGAGGCATTTCCACTCTGAGTCACTCAGCTGATACCCACATGTTGACAGGACCTGCTTGTTGAGGCTTAGCTCAGTGCTATGTCCCCTCCAGGTGGCATTCCATAAGGCAGGCCGTCAGCAGTTGGAAGAAGACCCAGAAGCTGGAAGGAAAAGGGAGTCATAGGCTTTGGGAAAAAGAAGGGATGAAGACAACCATTTCCTCTGTCCAGCTCTAGAAGGGGCTGTGTCTGCTGTGGGCTTCTCCCCACCACATCTGCTGAGCACTGCTGGTCGACAGGGGGCTGTTCTGGCTCTCGGCACATCTGAGAGGAGCTGGACCCCAAATTCAGAAGACCCTAGAGGGTCTGGAGTTGAAGGAGCTCTTGACATCAGCTGTGCTTTTATTTTAAGAGGATTCTATGCCACCAATTATTTCCTTTTTAAAAATTTTTTTATTATACTGCTGTGCGATACACAATTAAAAGGATATTCATGATTGGGTTTTGAGCATACATTTTTCCAGAACCCATCCCTCCGCCAGAGCCCCATTCCCACTACCAATATCCCCAAGTGCCCTCCCCCACCTCCAGCCTGCTTCTATAGCAGGCACTATTTCTCTTATTTCTCTCTCTCACTCTCTCATTCTCTCTCACTCTCTCATACATTGTGGCTTGCCTTACAGACATTTAGGGATTATCATGTAAATTCCTTTGTGTACATTCAATGTTCAGTTCTAGTGTGGCACTGACATAATTAGTAGATCACTAGTATATATTTATATACCACTAATGAATGCAGTCATTCTATATCTGTCTTTTACCCTCTGACTAATTTCACTCAGTATGATACTCTCCATGTCCATCCATTTGCATGTAAATTTCATGACTTCATTTTTTCTGACAGCTGCGTAGTATTCCATTGTGTAGATGTACCACAGTTTTTTAGTCAGTCTTGTGTTCTTGGGCATTCAGGTTGTTTCCAGATTCTGGCTATTGTGAATAGTGCTGCGATGAACATTGAAGTGCAGATAATGTTTCTTCTGTGTGTTTTTTGGGTCTCAGGGTATATTCCCAGGAATGGTATTGCTGAATCAAATCGGAGCTCAATATCTAGTTTTTGAAGGAATGTCTGCATTGTTTTCCAAAAGGGCTGGACCAGTCGGCACTCCCACCAACAGTGGATGAGAGTCCCTTTCTCCATGCATCCATGTCAACACTAGTTGTTCTTGCTCTCTTGCCACCACTTATTTCATCATCTTACAATTGCTGCACTGGGGACAGAGGGGTGGGGAAGGAGGGATGGAGTTATTGCTCAAAGCGCCCAGAGCTCACGGAAACCATCTCTTTGCAGGTATGATATTTCCTCTTCAGATGCCTGCTGGAGGGTTGGGGTGAAGGCCCGTGCTTCTAGAACAGGAGCTCTTGCTGTCTTTCTGGCTGTTCCTGCTGTTCCCTTACCCCAACTGGCTCAGCCAACTGTCATTTCCATGCTCCTGCTGCAGACCCCTCACTACAGGACAAATTCACATTCTGGTTTCCACCAAGACAGCCTTTGAAATGCTCTTCTTTCCTGGGACTGTCCTCTCTGAGGTAGCAGGGGTGCCACCACGCTGGTTATGTCCCCAGATGACCTGACTTATACAATCAGGAGCCTCTTCTCTCATTGCCAGCCACTCCACTGGGCTCCAGATTTTCCTGGCAGTCACATGGACCCACTCAGGCTGCTAATGTCAGCCATGGCCCCTGTGTGTCCTGCTGCAGAATGCTGAAGACAGGGCTGCGTTGGTCATGGGGACATCTCAATTTGGGTCCTGGGCAATGGATGCTGATTGTACAAGTGGGAGTTGGTGAGGCCACCTCTCACTTTCTGCTCACAGTCTTTTTCCTTTCCCTTTGATGAATATATATTGGACATCTACAGCAGGCAAGGATGAGAGAATTGGACTAAATTCCCTGCTAGGAGACCTCTATGCATGGGGCCCTGTGGCCTGCATTTCTTTACTGAATCTAGTCCTTTTCCTCATTTCTCTACATTTGCAGAAGCAGTTGCCTTTTATTCCTTGCTCCTTATTACTCTGTCCTTTGCAGACTAGTTCTTCCTTTAGTGTCCAGGTCGATGACTGTTATGTCATTGGTTGTCCACGATTATTTGCTGCAGGACTGACAGACTCCTAGAGTCAAACAATGAACCTCTTCATTTTTCGGTTCCCAGAGGCCCATAACTAACTGCCTGTCACTGTTTCTGAGTGAGACTCTGTGTCTCCTGCAGGCACCAACTGGAGCTTTCCCAACTTTCTGCCTGTTGGCTGATAAAGGAGAAAAAACGCAGGGAAGGGGACTTGGGTCTGAGGTTGCAGATCCGCCCAAGGGCAAGACAAGAACTGAATTCCACATTTTTTTTTCAGAAAAGGACCCAAGATATTTTCATTGTACTTAAACCAGGTAGAAAGATCTGAACATGAGACCCGAATTTCTGCCCTGGGGTTATTGGGTTCTTTCAGGAGAAAAGTCAGTGGGGAAGTTTACCTCCCTCCCCCATTCACAGGCACAGTGACATCCATAGTTTGTTTCTAATCGATCTTAAGTTGAGACTGGGATTCTCAAGAGGGCTCCTGCCCCTCCATGGCCCTGGGCAGCCCTTTGCCCAAGCCTCACCTTCTAGGGGATCAGAGGAGCAAGCCAGTGTAGCGAGCAGGCGTGCCAGCTCTTCCCTTGAAATTGGACAGAACTTTAAATTGAAAGCCAGATTCAGAGGTTTCACCATCATCTTGCAGCTACTTCCCAAGAGCAACGGCTTTGAGTCACTGCGTTCTGGAGCTGGGAGCGAGGCGGTGACCTCAAGGTGAAAGTCTCCATATCCCATTACTGATCCAATTACCTGGCACTGGCCGGCGAGATGGGAATTGTCAGACCGGAACCCAACAATGGATCATTTAGTTCTGTCTTGTCTCTGACAGAAGTCAGGCTCGACAGTCTCCCTTGGACACTTCTGACCGTCCATCTGCAGACCCACAGGTGAGGTGGCCTTACAAGGGAGTAGAGCTGGGTGTGGAAATAAAGGTCCCAGCCTCTATCCCCAGTCATTAATTCATTTAACCAATGTTTATTGAGCAGCTACTGAGTACTCAAACCCTGGATGGCTGCATGCAGAGCAAGTTCCCTGATAGCTTGGGCTTTTCTGTCTGACATTGGTCGCATATTGTATTTGGTAGTTGCTGATCTCATGGGATTTTATTGTAATGGGACAGCAGGGGCAAGAAATCATGACACCAATGGATGTATGCAGTTTTGTTTTAATTAATTTTTAAAACCATTTTTAAAATTAAAGAACTGTGATTTACAAAGTCATTTATTGTTGAGCTTTAGGTATATAATTTTTCAACACCACCAATGTCAACTTCCCTACCCCAGTGCTCCCATAGCATGGAGAAATCTCTTAGCTACTAAAGAAAAGGTGCAGTTCTAAGGAGTGTTTTCTGGTCCTTGGAAGGCCAGGAAGGTCTCTCACACTTGGCAACATTTCAACAGAAGCTTGGAAGTATTGTAGTTACTTGAGGAGGCCATGAAGGGGGTATACATGTGTGGGGATATCTGTCCTCCATATTGGGGGCTATGCTAGGTCTTTGTACTAGAAGCAGAAAACAGGCTGGCATAGAAGAGGAATGTAATTGGGTGCCAGGAGGCTGTTGGTACTGGGAAGGAAGGAAGAGAGAGAATGAGATGGTGTTGGGAAGGTTGATGGATCCAGGTATTGTCTATGGTCTTGGAGGTACCATAGACAATAAGGACAGTGGGGGCCGGAAAAAATATCAATGAGCTGAGAGCATGCACTGCATGCAAGAGGTACCTACATGCATGCTTTGCATGTAAAGTACATGGTCTTCCAGGACTGCTGAAACTAGCCCTAAATACAAAGAATTTTGTATTTAAGGTAGCACTGCCCTAGTACTGCCAGATTTGACCTCCAAAACCCATCCTCAACCCAAATATGGACACTGGCCTTATTTCTGAGTGATAGAAATGATATTTGGTGGACTTTTGAGCAGTATGTAACTCATAGTCACCACACAACCATTAATCATGGCTTCAGATAAATATTTATTGAATGTATTTGTGAAATGCTTGTTGGATGATTGAAAGAACAAATATCAGAGTCACAAAAGCAACTAAACAGAGGGAAGTTCTTAGAATAAAATACTATGTCCATATTTGCTCACAAGCAAGGGACTCCCTCACTCTGAAAAAGTTATTAGCTGCCAGAGCTTCTTTGTCCCTTTATCCTCCAGATGGAGGTCAGATCGTGGTGCTAAGAGCCACGAATGTGGAGGTCTATGGGGTGAGCAACAGAAAGCATGCAAGCCAGTACAGCCAGCCCTCTTCAACGTGATGCTCCCACAGAAGGAGTGCTGCTGACTCAGTAGGGGGACACCCCTTCCTTGTTTCTGCCCTAGTTTTTTCTGCTCTTATCTAAGAGTCTGAAATTGTACCTCTAAATTCCACTTGTTTCTTGAGTTTTGGAAACCAAATCAGCTTTTACTTCACGATGCTCCCACCTGCCACTCCTCTGGCTCGGTACCACATAGCCTATAGTCAGAATGTAAGGGTGTTCAAAGCTGTGACTTCGCTCCTTTGCTTTGTTTCTTTTATCTCACAATGGGAATGACCATTTGGTCTCTCTTCTCCTTCTGACTTTTTTCTTTGAACACAGTCTTCTCCAGCTCCTCTGTGTTGTGACAAATAGCACAACCTCACCTTTGGCAGAGGTGCTGCGTATTCCGTGTGGTAGATTGCTCAGATCTTATCATTCTGTGTTTTGGGTTGTTTAGAGTGTCAGCATATCTTGGCGATTTGGACGCTGAGGTAAACACAGGTGAGGATCTTACTCATGTTCTCTATTTTTGCAGTAAACACCAAGGAGTGGAATCACTGCATCATATGAGGAGGGAATGGCCAGGGTGAAGGGGTTTTGTGGACTATGGTGGAAGGATATGGGTATTTAGGGTTTGGTGGACTATGGTGGAGGGATATGGGTAGCTGCTAACATAGATGTGAAGAGATATAAACCTGCACCCTAAGGCGTAGTGTGGTAAGCTGTCTTAACAGTACTTCAACTAAAAAGAAAATATTCTTGGTGACAAAGTGATTGTAGAATGGGCAGAGCATTTGCCTTGCACGTGCCAACCTGACACCCTATATGTCTCCTGAGTGATTCAGGAGTGATTCCTGAATGAAGAGCCAGGAGTAACCCCTGAGCTTCACTGAGCGTGGCACCAGAATGACAAAAATAAATTAATAAAAGGTTCTAGATTCCTGCTTGGGCATATTAAAATTTTAAGTGAGGGGCTGGCGTGATAGTACAGTGGATAGGACACTTGTCTTGCATGCATCTGACCTGGGTTCAATCACCAGCACCCCATATGTTCCCTCAACCTGCCAGGAGTGATCCCTGAGTGCAGAGCCAGGAGTAAGCCCTAAGAACTGCTCAAGAACAAACACACATAAAAGATAAGTGAATACAACTGTTAAAAACCTCCTTATTCTTTAAGAGAGAGCCTGGGTTGGGCAGGGAAACTCACTCAGGTGTGACTTCAAGATTCACGCTGACGATGAGGCCCTGGGTTCAACCCCTGGCACCAAGATCAAGGTCTTTGTTCAAACCAAGGCCACATGATGCCCTCACACTGTCCTTTGTGCCCACAGTTTCCTCCACACATGTCCCCTTTGCAAAGGGTCATCCTTTCTCCTTTCTTTTCCCAGTGCCCACTGCGCAGGAGCCCAAAATTCCAACCTTCCTAATGGAGGGCAAGAAATCACAATTTCATTTCAGACCAGAAGTTTTTGATGCCAGGAACATTTTTGATCATTGTTCTTTCCTGTCCGGAGCAATCCCCAAACTCATTCTTCCTTCCTTCCTTCCTTCCTTCCTTCTTTCCTTCCTTCCTCCTCCCTTCCTCCCTCCCTCCTCCCTCCCTCCCTCCCCTCCCTCCCTCCCTCCCTCCCTCCCTCCTTCCTCCCTTCCTTCCTTCCTTCCTTCCTTCCTTCCTTCCTTCCTTCCTTCCTTCCTTCCTTCCTTCCTTCCTTCCTTCCTTCCTTCCTTCCTTCCTTTCTTCCTTCCTTCCTTCCTTCCTTCCTTCCTTTGCCTTTTTGGGACACACACAGCAATGCTCGGGGTTTCTCCTGGCGGTGCTCAGGGGACCATATAGGATGCCGGCGATCGAACCCGGGCTGGCATGGGCCAGCCACATGCAAGGCAAATGCCCCACCCGCTGGACTATCGCTCCGTCCCTCTTCCTTTTCCTTCCCTTTCATCTTTCCTTCTTCCCTTTTTTTCCCCTTTTAACTTGTTTTGTTTTTCTTTTGTTTTCAAGGAAGCAGGTGAACGTCATTAAGTCTACAGTTTCACTTTGTCAAGCCTTGGGCTCATCCCTGGAATGCCAATGTCTGCCAAGCCAGCACTGCTCAGATAACGGGAGGCTCTGAGTTTGGTTTTTAAATTTATGATACAAGAATCACGTGGTGACCTCCCACATTCTGAAAATGGAGGTAAGCCTTTTGGATATAAAAATCAGTTATCTGTGCTTGACTCCAGGGAGATTCCCGCTAGTATTTTGAAGGTCAGGGGCTGTGGGAAAGAACTCAATGGCTGAACACACGTTTTGTGTGCGGGAGGCCTGGGATTGATCGCCAGCACCACATGGTCCCCCATTATGTTCCAAGCTGAAAGAAGCCCCTGAGCACTGCTGGGTGTGCCCCCAAACATTAAAAAATGCATTTTGAATATGCAAATGCAAGTCATTTAAAAGTCCTATTTCCTGGGATTCCTGCAAGTGGTAGAGAAGAGGGTATATTGCAGTGGGAGCAGCCAGGAAGAGCGGGTGTGGTTGGTTGATGGCATCTGCCAGGCTGCCCTTGGCACCCTCTTCCCATATCACACCTCTAGGTGAAGCCTATCCCTTTCTCCCATGGAGCTTCACTGACACCAGAACAGTGGCAAGTGGCCTCCCTTGCATCCTTGGCGCTGACCTCCTGGCCATTCCTTTAGCTCCAGACATCTTGCTCATACAAGTTACAATCTCATGTAGGGGTACAGGTGTTTGCTCCCCCTTTGTCCCCCAGAGACTTCAGATCTCAGCTCACTTACCCACCTGAATGTTTCTACCTAATTGACTGAACCTCAGAAAACAAACCCATGACTGATCAATAAAGAAATAATTTTGCAAATTGTGGGCATAAATCTTTAGAGATCTGTGTGCACACCCATTTGTTAAAATGCTGAAAAGGTAAATCAATTTTCTTTATTAAAACACAATTGCTTCATCTATTGCTAGCTTAGGCCACTGCAGGAGGTGCAGGGAGGAGGGGAGAAGGTTTCCGGGTTGTTTTTTTTTTTGAGCCCTTTTTCTTTCCAGGGTCATTTGTTAGTCTAAAGAGGGTCAAGTGTTGAGGCGGAGCAGTGAGCTTTCAATCTGGCAGATGTTTTAATGTTAGGGGAAAAAAAATCAAAAGCATGGATGAATGGTGGTGTGCAGGGAATATATAGACGGCAGGTTACAAAGACTCCAGATTGCTTCATCTCATTATTCCAGAGTGCATGAGCCAAGATAGGTTAGATTAATGCTGAGGTAACACGCCCTGATCCTCAGTTTATCACACAGCCCAGAGTTCTTCTCTGCTCATGCTGCACAGGGTTGTCTGTGGGCGCCAAAGGGAGGAGCTACCGTCTCCAATCAAGCAAAAGAAGCAATAGGCCCTTGTGTGACTAAAAGCTATCTCTGGTCCAGGGAAACTGGGGTGGGAAAGGACCATCCTTGCACACAGTGAAGAGGTAGAGTCTGGGGAAGAGGGCAGCTGTACACAGAGACAGCAGCCTACAGCCCTGATTTGTTTAAAAGACCTTTTACATTGTGTGTATCCCAGGTTTATCTGGTGGCCAGGATTTCCCCATGCATCCAGAGACCAATTGAACCAACACTGGCTTTACAGAGGGAATTCACCCATTGTCAAGCAACAGAGGAAGGCAGTGTTGCTTGCCTGTCCCAGGCATGAAGAGGCACCACAGTAGCATTCTTGAAAGTATTAGACAGTGAGTCTGCCTGGGTGACATTGCGTATTACAATATTGGGCTCAAGGCACCTCAGTTAGCATCTCATGAGCCAGAGAGACAATACAGACAATACAGGGCTGTAAGCTCCTCATGGTCTCCTGGGCTCCACCAAAACTAATCCTGGACCACAGGGTCAAGAGTGAGCTCTGAGCACTAATGATGTAGTTCCACGCCTTTTCCCAAATAAATGGATGCATGATCCTATCCAGTCCATTCAATAGCGATCTTCTGATCTCATTATGCCAAATCAGAGCCCCTGTTATTCCCACCAACTTTGGGCATGGCAGAGCCTGCCCAGTTCTCATTGCCACAGGTCAAGATGTGGGTGGAAGAAGCACACCTTTGCTTCAGTTTTCTCCTTCCTCAAATACAGAAAGCAAGGCCTGCACTGGTCTGGGGCTGGCCCTGAGGATTCACTTAGGCCAGGAGGGTGTGCTACCCTTTGAACCACATCTCTGGGCCCTGCTTTGCCTTTCCTGATGTCAGTGTGGTTTGCATCCAGGTTCTGCTCAGAAAAAGCCAAGGATGGAGACTTTCTTTTTTTAAAAAATATTTTATTATACCACCGTGAGATATACAATTACAAAGATGTTCATGTTTGGATTTCGGTCATACAGTGTTCCAGCACCCATCCCTCCACCAGAACCAAAATTTTAACCACAGTCCTCTTCTGCCCATGGGAACAGAAAATTTCTTCACTGGAATGGACAGATAAAAAGGATGGAGACTTTCTGGGGTGACAGTGGACCCAGCAAGGAATCCGAGTCACTCTGGGAAAAGCACCACCCAGAGAGGCCAGCAGGAAATTCTCAGTGTGGCAACATATGAGCTTGCTCAGCTAATGGCTCTCCCATGTTGACAAACTCTTATGAATGCCGTGTTTCCAGAGGTGGTTAGCAGCTTCTTTGCAGAGGAGCTTGTGCTCAGGAATTACCCCAGGGGGTTTCAGGGATGGAGTGCCAAGCTGTGCAGAGCTCAAAAAGTCACCAACTCAGACCCTACCATCATCCCCATCCTCCTTAAAGAATCTCAGAACTGCCAGAAGAGGACTTGTAACTATTCTGCTTTAAAGCAGTGCTTACCCAAGTCAGGACCATCCTATTGGATGGCCAGGAAAGGCAGGGTCTTGGGCAGAGCCTCTTTGGACTTGCAACAACAAAATCTAGAACCCAGGGTTTAATCCACTGGTTCTCGGCCATTTTCCACCTTGGTCCCCTTACAATCTCTTTTCCTCCCTGTGCTTCTCCTCACCTGGTTCTCTCAGTTAAACCTTCCCTGTAGGTTTAATCCTACTTGTTGAATCCTACTTGGTCATCCATCATGTATGATCTTTTTGATGAATCATTGGATGCTATTTGGTTGTATTTTTGTTGAGGATCTTAGCATCTGTGTTCATCAGGGATAGTGATATCTAATTTTCTTTTTTGTGTGATTTCTCTGTCTGCTTTTGTTAGCAGGGTGATATGTGCCTCATAGAGACTGGGAGTGTTTCTGTTTCTTCAATTTCCTAGAAAAACTTGAAAAGGACTGGCAATAGGTCCTCTTCAAAGGTTTAGAAGAATTCACTAGTGAACCCATCTGCAGCTGGGCTTTTGTTATTGGGAATACTTTAGATTTCTGTTTCAATTTTCTCAATAGAGATAGACCTGTTCAGGTATTCCAAGACTTCTTGGTTCAGCCTTGGGAGATAATAGGAATCTAGGAATTTATCCATTTCTTCTAGGTTTTCTTATTTCATGGCATATAGTCTCTCAATGTAATCTCTGATGATCTTTTGAATTTTGTAGATTCTGTTGTGACATTGCTCTTTTTTATTTCTGATTTGGTTTGTTAGGGTTCTCTCTCTCTGTGAATCTTGCTAGTGGTTTATCGATCTTATATATTTTTTTCAAAGAACAGGTTTTTTGTTTCAATGATCTTTTGAATTATTTTTAAGAGATTTTAGCTATCAATTTCTACTCTAAGTTTTATTATTATTTTTATTACCTCCTGCCTGAGTTGGACTTCTTTTGTTGGTCATTTTCTAAGATCTTAAGACATGAAGTCAAATTATTTATGTGGGCCCTTCCTTTCTGATGAACACTTGCAGAGCTATAAAATTTCCTCTTGACACAGCTTTAGCTGTGTTCCACAAGTTCTGGTAACTTGTGTTCTCATTCTCATTTGTTTCTAGTATCATTTGATTCCTACCTTGATTTTTTCTATGACCCACTGGTTGTTCAGAAGTGAGCTGTTTAATTTTCAGGTGTTTGATTTGATTCTCTGCTTTTGTGTGTGATTAACTTCTATTTTCAGTGCATCATGATCTGAAAGAATAGCTGATGGCAGTTTTTATCTTCTTGATTTTATTGAGGTATGTTTTCTGGGGCCCAGCATGTGGTCTATCCTGGAGAATGTTCCATGCACACTTGAGAAAAATGTGTATTTGGCTTTAGGGGCATAAAAAGATATATATATATATATATAAATATATATACATATAAATGTATATATGTATATATATAACCATCTCTCTTCCATTTCTTCCTTCAAATCCAGTTTTCTTTGCAGAGCTTTAGTTTTGTTGATCTTTTAAGAGGTGACAGGGCAATGTTGAAGTCTCTAACTACAATTATTTTGCTATCAATGTCTTCCCTGAAGTCAATAGCAGTTGTTTTAATTATTTTGTTGTCCCTTCATTGGGTGCCTATATTATTTAGAGTATAATTTCCTCCTGATACACATATCCCTTGATTATTAAGAAATGGCCTTCACTATCCCCTCTAACCTTTTTCAGCCTGAAATCTATGTTGTTGGATACTAGTATGGCCACCCCAGATTTTTGGAGGAGTTGTTTGCTTGAAGAATTGTTTTCTAGCCTTTGACTTTGAGTCTGTATTTGCTCTGACTGTTTATGTGTGGTTTTGTAGGCAGCAGAAAGTTGGATTCCATTTTTAAATCTATTTTGTCACTCTATGTCTTTTAATTGGTGTATTTAGACTGCTGATATTGAGAAAGATTATTGTCATGGGTTTTTGTGCCATCTTTTTGTATAAATTCGTTGTGGGGTTTGTCTTGTCTTACAGTAACCCATTCAGACCTTTTAAAGTTGTTTTTGAATCTATGAAGTTTCTGAGCTGTTGTTTATCCATAAAGGGTGTATCGTCCCTTAAAATATGAATGAGAGTCTAGCTTGGTAAAGCATTCTTTGTGAGTTAGTTCTTTTCTTTGAGTTCTTGTTCACTATATCTGACCACTGTGTTAGGGCTCAGAGGATTTTTGTCTGATAAGTCTGCTGTAGATCTAAGGGATGCCCCTTTTTAATTTCCTTCTTCGATTTTGCTGCTTGCAGTATTGTATCTCTATCTATGGTATTCATCATTCTGATTAGGATATACCTTGTAGCCTTCTTATCAGGATGCCTTTTAGCTGGTACCCTTTGGGCTTCTTGGATCTGACGCATCCTCCAGCTCTAGGAACTTTTCAGTAATGTTGATATATTGAATTGTTACTTCCTCACTGGGGTTGCCTCCCTGTCCCTCTGATTCTTGTGTTATTCCTCTTGAATTCATCCCATAGTTCTCTTCCATGCCCTAGAGTTATTTTGAGGTCTTTTTCCATTTTTTTGCTGTTGCCTGAATGCTTTCTGCATCTCATCTTCAAGCTCACTGATTCTTTCTCTGGCTGTTTTTATTCTACTGTTGAGGGCACCCATTGAGTTTTTCATTTAATTTACCACTTTTTAATTAATGATACTTCTATTGTCATTTTCCATATCCGGTCTTCCCTCTCGTCACAACTCCACCCAGCAGACCAGTCTGTCGATGATCCAGGCTGCAGCAGTTTTTTTTTTCAAAACTGCTGCTAGTGGTCGTGTGGTTTTTCAATAAATGCTTTATTTAGAGGTGACTACAAGAGTATGCCACCTGCACGGCAAGCCTGGCAAGCTGCTCGTGTCGTATTTGATACGCCAAATACCAGTAACATTTATATTAGGTCATTCCCATGACCCAATATAATGGTTTGAGGCTCTTTATGTTCCTGGAGCAAGCAGATGCCTTTGGGTTCTACTAGAATGAGACAGGACATAAGGAGATATTACTGGTGCCAGCTCTAGCAAATAGATGATTAACGGGAAGATAGTGATAGTGATAGTGACTTCTATTGTAGTTTTTATTATTTCTGCTCTCATTTCCCTTTGTTTTTATTGACTGTTAATTCCACTTTTTCTTCCATATCCTTCTATATTTTATTAGGTATACATTCCACTGTTTCTTTTAGCTCATTAAACATCCTCGCCATTTCATCTCTGATAAGAGAGTGTATGTGGGTATTTCTTATTGAGGCTTTAGGATTTTTTTTAATCCATTCTTTGTAGTGAGAATCCGCTTTGTTTCCCCATGATGCTGTGTTAGTCTAGAGGTTGATCCTTGATGTATACCATCAGTGTCTCCCTCTCACTGCCAGGTAGAACCCTGGGAGAGCTCAGTAGATGGTGGTCTCTTCTTTCATTTTCAAGGATATTATCTTCCTCTTTGCTCCGGTGTGTATTGGGTGGGGCCTCAGAGGACATGTTCTTTGGCCTCAACATACTGTTACTTTTAGATTGGGGTTGTATTGATTCTTGTGTTCACTATTATTTTTATGAGTTTTGGAAGCATGTTGATTGCACTAGGCTAATAGCACTTGTGTTTAGGCTCAGATGATTTTCACAATTAGGCTAATTGGCCTAATGTGTTTAGGGTAGCTAGGTTGTCCTTGTAAGAGTCTGGTATAAGAGGCCAACTGTGGGTTGGCAATATGAAGGGGAGATTAACTTGCAGCTGCTTGAGCTGCTGGAACCCCAGGAACCCATTCCCACACCTCCATTCTACCTGCGGAGGGTGGTGTGGGGAGATGCCTAGCTTTGGCACAGGTCTGGAAGTCACAGTATAAGTCCAATTGTCAATTTCTGTACTTCTAAAAACGTAGATGTCCTCTCTAGTCTAGACACATATTTATGGACACCTGGGGCTGCAGAGGAGCCTTTCTGTTAAGTTAGCTTCATCTCTTTTTTCCCCTTTTAATTAAATATTTTATTATACCACCGTGAGATATACAATTACAACATTGTTCATGATTAGGAGGTTTTTGTCACATAGTGTTCCAGCATCCCACCCTCCACCAGTGCCCATTTCCCACCACCAATGTCCCCAATTCCCTGCCCCCTCCCATAGCCTGCCTAAATGGCAGGTTCTTTATCTCTTTTCTCTCTCCCTCTCTCTCTTTTCCTTCTCTTACACATTGTGGGTTGCACTTAGAGGCCTTCATGTGCATTTTTAGCCTCTATTTAATGCTCAGTTCTAGGTTGGTATTAGCCCTTTCAACATTTATTCACCATTGTTCCTTTCTCTGTCTTAGCTAACCTCTGACTCCCACATGTTTGCGGTAATTTCCACTTTTGGTAAGACCTCCTGATCCACGTTTCGCCTGACACTGGATTTTGGTGTAATAATATATATGTATGCGTATATATGTATATGTACATATATATGTACATATTTGCATATATGTACATATATATGTCATGCAAATAAATGCAGTCATTCTACATCTCTCTTTCCTTCTGACTAATTTCACTCAACATGATCCTTTTCATGTCCATCCATTTATAGACAAATTTCATGACTTCCTTTTTCCTAACAGCTGCATAGTATTCCATTGTGTAGTTGTACCACAGTTTCTTTATCCAGTCATCAGTTATCGGGCACTCTGGTAGTTTCCAGATTCTGGCTATTGTGAATAGTGCTGCTATGAAAATAAAAGTGCAAATGGTGTTTCTTCTGTGTGTTTTGGCTTCCCAGGGTATATTCCCAGGAGTGGCATGGCTGGGTCAAAAGGGAGCTCAATTTCTAGTCTTTGGAGGAATGTCCATATTGTTTTCCAGAAAGGTTGTACAAGTCAGCATTCCCACCAACAATGTATGAGAGTTCCCTTTTCCCCGCATCCACCCCAGCATTTGTTGCTTTTACCCTTTTGGATATGGGCCAGTCTCTGTGGTGTGAGTTGATATCTCATTGTTGTTTTGATTTGCATCTCTCTGATGATTAGTGATGATGAGCATTTTTTCATATGCCTTTTGGCCATTCGAATTTCTTCCTTGTCAATGTTTATATTCATCTCTTCTCCCCAGTTTTTAATGGGGTTGGCTGCTTTCTTCTTATATAGCTGTACCAGTGCCTGATATATCCTGGATATTAACCCCTTATCAGATGGGTATTGAGTGAATATTCTTTCCCATTCTGTGGACTGGGTATTGAGTAAATATTCTTTCCCAATCTGTGGACTGTCTTTCTATCTTGGTCACTGTTTCTTTCAATGTGCAGAAACTCTTTAGTTTCATTTAGTCCCATATGTTTATATTTTCTTCTAGTTGTTTTGTTAATGGTGTTTCACCTTTGAAGAAGTCTTTAGCTTCAATGTTGTGGAGGGTTTTTCCTATATTTTCTTTAACGTACTTTATGGATTCAGGTCTGATATTGAGATCTTTATCCATTTTGATCTGATTTTTTGTGCCAGGTGTTAGACACAGGTCCAAATTCATTTTTTTTGCATGTAGTTGTCCAGTTTTCCCAGCACCACTATTGAAGAGGGGTTTGCTTACTCCAGTTTGGACTCTTTGCACCTTTATCGAAGATTAACTGATCATGTATTTGAGGGTGGGTGTCAGGATACTCAACTCTTTTCCATAGGTCCACAGGTCTGTTTTTATTCCAATACCATGCTGTTTTAATTACTACTGCTTTGTAGTAGTTTGAGATTGGGAAAGGTGATGCCTCCCATCTTCTTTTTCCCAAGGATTGCTTTATCTATCCATGGGGGTTTATTATTCCATACAAATTTCAGGAGTGTTTGATCAATTTCTTTGAAGAATGCCATGGGTATCCTTATAGGGACGGCACTGAATCTGTACAGGGCTCTAGGGAGTATTACCATCTTGACAATGTTAATTCTCCCCATCCATGAGCAGGGAATGTGTTTCCATTTCCTCGTGTCCTCTTTAATTTCTTGAAGCAGTGTTTTGTAGTACTCTTTGTATAGAGACCTACAAGACACTTTACACACTTGGTTAAGCTGATTCCTAGGTATTTGATTTTCTGTGGTACAATTGTGAATGGAATCGATTTCTTAATATCCCTTTCTTCTCTTTCGTTATTTGTGTATAGGAAAGCCACCGAGTTTTGGATATTGATTTTGTACCCTGCCACTCTACTATACATATCTATTGTTTCTAAGCGTTTTTGGGGTCGAGAGTTTAGGGCTCTCTAAGTATAATATTATGTCATCTGCAAATAATGATAGCTTGATTTCTTCCTTGCCTATCTGGATGCCCTTAATGTCCTTTTCTTCTCTGATTGTTGTGGTGAGTAATTCAAGTACTATATTGAATAAAAGGGGTGAGAGAGGGCAACCTTGTCTTGTTCCTGATCTTAAGGGGAAGGCTTTCAATTTTTCCCCATTGAGAAGGATACTCACTGTGGGCTTTTGGTAGATGGCTTTGATTATCTTGAGGAAGCTTCCTTCAATCCCATTTTCTGGAGGGTTTTAATCATGAATTGGTGCTGGATCTTGTCAAATGCTTTTTCTGCATCTATCAATAGAACCATATGGTTTTTATTTTTCTCTTATTGATATGATGTATTATGTTGATTGATTTGCGAATGTTGAACCATCCTTGCATTCCAGGGATGAATCCTACTTGGTCATGATGTATGATCTTTTTGATGAGTCTTTGGATTCTGTTTGCTAGTATTTTCTTGAAGATCTTAGCTTCTGTGTTCATCAAGGAGATTGGTCTGTAATTTTCCTTCTTTGTGTTGTCTCTCCCTGTTTTGGGTATCAGGGTGATGTGTGCCTTGTAGAAGCTGTTTGGGAGTGTTTCTGTTTCTTCTATTTTCTGGAAGAGCTTGAACAGGACAGGCAGTAGGTCCTCCTTAGAGGTTTGGTAGAATTTGCTAGTGAACCCATCTGGACCTGGGCTTTTGTGTTTGGGCAGACTTTTAGTAGCTGTTTTGATTTCCTCAATGGTGATAGGCTTATTCAGGTATTGGAGGTCTTCTTGTTTCAATCATGGGAGGTTATAGGACTTCAGGAATTTATCCATTTCTTCTAGGTTCCCATGTTTCGTGGCATACAGGTTCTCAAAGTAATCTCTGATGATCTTTTGAATTTTTGTTTTTTT
Source organism: Cryptotis parvus (assembly GCA_021461705.1). NCBI lineage: Eukaryota > Metazoa > Chordata > Mammalia > Eulipotyphla > Soricidae > Cryptotis > Cryptotis parvus. Next base: position 147,826 of record JAJIBD010020996.1, read on the forward strand.
CTGTTGTGATGTCACCATTTTATTTTCTGGTTCTGTTTATTTGTATTTTCTCTTTCCCTGTCCTTACAAGTCTTGCCAGTGGCTTGTTGATCTTGTTTATTTTTCAAAAACCAGCTCTTGGTTTCATTAATCTTTCAGATTTCTTTTGGTTTCCAGCTCGTTGATTTCTTCCCTAAGTTTCATTATTTCCTTCTTTCTGCCTGGGTTGGGCTTCTTTTGTTGGTCTTTTTCTAATATTTTTAGCTGTGAGGTCAGGTTATTTATATGGGCCCTTTCTAGTTAGCTTCATCTCTTAAAGTTTTTGCAGACTCCAAAGACTGTGGGAGGGAGGGTGTTAGACCAAGAGCTGAAGGCTATTGAGACTTGAGGTTTCCTCCTGCACCTGCATAAGAATAGCTGCTGTTATCTGCTAGGCCACACAACACTGTGCTCACTCAAAGCAAAAGGCAGGAAGTAGTAATAGGGGAGGGTTTTACCTTGCTTCACTCATGAACAACCAGGAGTGTGTAGCAACAGGACAAACTGAGGCTCAGTTTGTCTTTAAATCTTCCCATCCAACTGCTGCTATAGGAATGCCTTTGCCTGTGTGACGCTTTTCTGGAGTGTAGTGTTGCTATGAATCATTATCTGGACTGGAGAGATGAGAAAGCAAGCATCAGAGCATTAGGAAGGATTAGTGTGAGGCTGCAAGGAACACACATTCCCAAATAGTTTTGTGCATATATATATATATATATATATATATATATATATATACGTATGTTAATTTTTTTTTTTTGGGTTGCCTGGCAAGCTACCTGTGTCGTATTTGATATGCCAAATACCAGTAACAATTATAGACCTCATTCCCATGACCTGATGGAATGGTTTGAGGCTCTTTTTTGTTCCTGGAGCAAGCAGATGCCCTTGGGCTCTACTAGCATGAGACAGGACATATGGAGATGTTACTGGTGCCCGCTCAAGCAAATCAATGATGAACAGGAAGACAGTGATACAGTGATGTGTGTATACATTTATATATATTTATTTATATATAATATAGTTTATATATTATATTATTGTGGGTGTACATACACATTAAATACAATTAAAGGAAGAATGAGACTGTGGTTCAGGTGATAGAATGTGCTGTGCACCTTCTAAGTATGATGCTTTGGGTTTGATCGCCCATAACACATTGCCCTCTGAGTGTGGGTGTGGCCCCTGTACCAAGAATAAGAAGAAGAAGAGAAGAAAGAGAAGGAAGAGGTGAAGGAGGAAGAGGAATAGATTTCTCTCTTTTCTTTTTTGTTTCTGTTTTGGATACACCCAGCAGTGCCTAGGTCTTACTCCTGGCTCTGTTCTCAGGGATCACTCCTAGTGGGCTCAGGGGACCATATGAGGTGCCAGGCATTGAATTCGCGTTGGCTACATGCAAGGTAAGTGTCTCACCTGCTTTCTTATCACTTCAAGCCCTCTCTCTTTCATTCCAAATCAAGTGTAGAACCAGACCATCTGCAATAGTCAGTGGTTCCCCCTTATTAGAAGTCTATCATTACTGGCTGTCCATTCACATCATCTTGTAAGGAAGGCTATAAATACTGCCAACCATGTGTTTCTGATTAGACAGGGAAAAGAGAGTAGGCCAAGAAGGTGTGGAATTGCCCTTTCATGTCTTCAGACCATGGACACATGCCTGCACATGAGTCTGGGGCAGAGTTGAGGATGTGGCTTGGCCAATGTTGTCTTTATTCTAAGTGGACTTATTCTAGATGTAAACAGGAGTCATATAGGTCACAGATATTGGGGTGGCAGCTGAGAATTATGCCTACCAATTTGTTGGTTTTATAGTCTACGGGCTACTGTGGATTGAATTTCATCAAAATCTTTTGATTTTAAAAACTAACCCAAGGGTCCTTGGATCCTTGGAGTCTTCAGTTCCACCCCACAAAGCTCTGCTGTGCTCTGCTGAGGATATTCCTGCAATGAGAAGAGACTTCTTCCCAATGCCACCACAAACAACAGTGCTCAGGAGTTGCTCCCTATGGTGGTCAGGGAGAGTATGCCAAGTTGAGGTTCAAATCCTGGGTTTCTGCATGCAAAGTAATGCTCCATTTGGTCCCTTTGAGCAATTTCCCCAGACCTTTGCCCCTTTATTTATATATTTATTTATTTTGAGACTCGGTTGCATGGAGCCGAGGTCAACTCCAGGAAAGCTGCCACAATGACATCCTGCACAGCTCCCAACACTCTTCCCTCACTCTGAATCCATATTGTTTAAGGCTCACAACTCATGCTGAAGCCCAGGTTCATGTCCTCAAGTAGCCAGGAGACCTAACCTGCCCACTCTTAAGAAAGCATGCCCCTACATTGTGACTGTAGTTAGACTGTGAGACCCTACTGGACAGGAGTGGCTGGGTGTGGCCATTGTCTGAAGTCATTTGGGAGGACCTATGGAATGGGCAGGGCTCTTGGCCAGTGGGCAGTTAGGCATCGGTTACAGGACAGGGGCCCAATAGGTCCCTCATTCTGAGCCATAGGAATCTACGTCTGTGGACAGGCCTCTTGTGTTTCAAGAAGGTCAGCTTTCCATTCCTGCTTCTTCCTGAGTATCAGTCTGGCTATTTGATCAATAAATCATGTCCTCTTCCCCAATGCCCTGCCCCAAGTCAAAATACCGAGCACTCCCACCACTTCACCACTGGCCATGGTGGGCCCCTGACAATCAATTACCACCGGAGATGAAATTATTGTTTAATGGCTCCTGGAATGGGCTCCTGCTCTGACATTCATCACAATCAATAATGCATCAGCAGGGACAAAAGAAATTACCTGCCTCCTGCTAAGTGAAAGGGTCCATTTATATGCAGCATAGCCCCTTCACGCCTCCTGAGCAGGTGGGTGTCAGCAGAGCATGGCCCCTCGCTCCAGGGAGATGGCAAAGAGGAGCTTTGGTGGGACAATTTGTGTTGCTAGCCTGGGGCTGCCTAGCAGTGAGCACTTTTCCAACGAGCCACATATCTGCTCCCATCCCATACTTTTTCACTGTTTGATGCATCTCCGTGATTTCTCAAAGAGGCGGACAGGAAACAGTTTTCTGAGAGAGATTTTATAGACCACTGGGCTCCTCTAGTGAATGCTGGCTTGGTCACTCCCCGCTGGATGAATGGCATAGATAAATTTCTCACTCATAAAAAAGGCCTAAACGACTTCAGAGGTTCCCACACTTCTCTGGCATGCAGCCCCTGTTTTAGGGGAAAAAAATCTCTCAACACCAGCTGGGAAATCTGCCAGCTTTAAGAGAATGAACAGAAAAGTCTCCCCCCATTTGCACCTGAGGCTCTGTCAATTCCCTAGAACATTCCAGCTCCCCAGGGGACATAACATTTAGGTAAACACTGCACCAGAGGATTGGTTTTAGGATTAAGGGAAAGATTCTATCTGATACCTACAAATAAGTATTTCCCTTCCCACTTATATTTGGGGAGTATTTTGGGTGTGACTCAGGCTGATAGTGCTGATTGGTAAGCTTAATTTAAATGAGAACAGGTTACGAGAAGATTCATATTTAAATATCAAGTCCTCAAATCTTAGAGAACTTCCATATTACTCAGTTGTTATACATGAGGAAACAGCATGTAATTATTCATTGTGCTGTTCCATCAACACATTCATTTTAATCAACCCAGAATTCCAAATTCAAAGTTTTACTTCCTTTGTCTAATTTATTCTTCCATTCATTGGTCCATCCATCTGTCCATCCATCCATTCATTCATCCTTCATCTAGTTTTTCATTTGTTCTTTCATTTATTCATTCATTCTCTGATTGCTATTAGGTGCTATGTTAAGCCCTGAGGTTATATAGACCGAGATATGAACTATACCCCCTTACCCTGCCTTTCTGCCCATCTGAGAATTTATGTAACAGAAAAGAGAAGAATTCTCAATAGCTAACCTTAGGGTACCACATCTCAGAGACATGGGAAGGTGGTGGGTGGGAAGTGATGCCTTAAAGCTCTCTGCTTGGAGGGCAGGAGTTTGTTGGTGCACAGGGTAGGGAAGGCCCTCAGGGTGAGTGGATAGTCTCAGTGCTGCTTGATCAGGAAGCCCCTGTTTCTGCCTCATTTCCTACCCCCAATCTCAGTATTGTGTGTTGTGCCCATTGTATAGATGAGTAAACTGATCTGACGGAGGCAATGATTTGCCTTAGAAATCACAGTGAGGTTGGAGGAAAGAGCTGGAACCGGCCTCATTTGTCCTGCTTACCAGCGAGGGCATACTAACCTGCCTCCGCACTGTGCCTTTCGGAAATGGGGCTGACTTTCCCTACACCATAGATATCCTCAGGACCTGCCTAGACTCAGCAAAACTAGGGCAAGGAAAGGGTGGGCATGAATATGGAAATGATCCCAAGGTAGCGCCAATAGGTATCAGCAGTGATACCTTATCTCTGAATACTTATCGAGTAAGTGTTAAGAAAGGGGCAGGGGGAGCACCAAGGATACACTGAGAAAGCATCCATCATCCACCAACATGGGGTGTTTCCCAGACATGCTGGCATTTGAGGAGAGCAGAATAGTCATGCCTCATGCCTTCTGATAAACATACAGCTCAGTTCCCTGGTCTTCAGGACACATGGAATCCCAAGACTGTTTAACTTCAGCCTTGCACCTCGTGTCACTTGGCTGGCCTACCTTCTTGGTAGGTGGCCTCTGGGACTCCCCTCAGACAGCAATTCACTTAACCCTTCCCTGTGCAGATGCTTGGGAGTGGAAGTCTGGAGACTTGGCAATAGTGAAGCAACAAGGAGGGAGTCTGGGCAGCAACACTGCCAGTGTAGGAGTGTTTTATTATGATTAAAAAATGTTATTCCTTAAAACAACAATCTATATTGGTAATTACGTGCTGAGGTCCATCAGCTCTGTGCTCTGAAGGGTGCAACATTATTGTCGAGAATACTTGATTGCTTGCTTCCTGTTTTACAGCCTTGGCAGGCACTTTACTCTCTGGTTGAGATAATATTGGGTAAATCCAGAATGAGATGGCTGGTGGTTGATCCCCAAACCCTGGGCAACTCCCCTCAGGGCTTAGCAGTAGCCTCAGACATGAGTGGAAAATGAAGGCCTGGCTGGGAGCGAAGAAGGGTAGGGCTGCAGACACATAGCCACCTCCAATTGCCAGGTTTTCACCATAGTTCATTGATCACTTCCCCCTTTCCCTCCTACTTCCTCTTGTGTTTGACTTCCTGAGACCACAACAGCTGGAAATTCTAACACTGCTTCTTCCCTTCTTCTGCCTCTTCCCTCTCCTTTTCTCTCCTGGATGCAGCCTCCTTCACTCTCTTATGCTTTTTTCAACTCAAGGATGGGGATGATTTTAGTCCTAGTTCCACGATCCTAAAATCAACTAAGTGTATTGTCCTTCTTTCACCAATTTATCAAGGACATCCCTCTGGAAATCTAGATAGAGATCGAACAAGCACACATTCTTTTTATTCTTTTTTATTAGTAGGGAAATATTTTATGGTTTGAGTGTCCCACAGAGGTGTGTGTGTGTGTATGTGTGTGTGTGTGTGTGTGTGTGTGTGTGTGTGTGTGTGTGTTTGAGTGTATGTGTGTGAGATTCACCATCTGGGGGTGGGGGATGGCATTTTCTTTCCTCCCGGCGCAGTGCCAGGGAATTCAGATGAAATAAACATCTTCGTATATTTTATACGCTTGGCCTTTCATTTCTAATGAGTATGAGTATGATCAGGGTGCAAAGTCTCCATATCTTTTGAATTTTAATAGACCTTTCTGGATCATTCTAGTTACTCACCTTCCCACCAGCAGTGTTTGAAAGCATCTTAGTCCCTGAACTCTTAGGAGGGTAAAAATCTCTTTTAAAATGCTAATACTTGAGGAAAGGTGTTTAAGTAGCAGTCAAAATAACAATGCTTAAGATGTAAAGGCTTTTTTTTTCTCTTTTCTTTTTCACAGTTTATAAAGTGCTTTTCCTCATCTGTATGATCTCATCCAAGCCCCATAAAAATCTTGCCAGTTGATTTTGACAAAACAGAATGAAAAGCCTGGGTATAAAATGCCTAGTGAGTAGGTCCAAAGCCTAGTTACGATCAGAAGATGTTCCAGGTTCTGGCTATTAACCACCAAACCCCAGAGCCCATGGCACTAGGCCTTGTCCTCAACCGTCTCCATCTTTTTAAGGCCAAATGTTGATGATTGGCCAGTGACAATCACCCAGTGACAGCCTATCACAGCCCGTCCTCGCGGCCACTTGCGGCTGTAAGGTTCATCTATAAATGCTATATTTAGAGGTGACTACAAGTGTATGCCACCTGCATGGCAAGCCTGGCAAGCTGCCCTGTTTTATTTGATATGCCAAATACCAGTAACAATTATATTAGTTCGTTCCCGTGACCTAATATAATGGTTTGAGGCTCTTTATGTTCCTGGATCTAATAGATGCCCTTGGGCTCTACTAGCATGAGACAGGACATATGGAGATATTACTGGTGCCTGCTCTAGCAAATAGATGATCAAGGGAGGATAGTGATAGTGATAGTGATAGTGATAGTGGATGATTGGATCTAAGTTGCAAAGCAAAGAAGTGTATGTAGGTTCTGTGCTTGGGGCCTCCCCTCTTCTGCTACTGACCTGGTTGGCCTGGTGCCCAACGATTATCTGAGACATGAGGGATTAAGTTTTGCTCCCCCCCACAGGTCTCAGAACTCAGAGGATTACAGTGGTTTGAAGCAATACTGATAGAGGCTCATGGATATAGAGGCATAATGAAGAGGAGAAGTCTGACTAGAAGTATCCTTTGAACGAGTGAAGAAGAGAGTATTTAAAATCTTGGACCACTGAATTCTTTGCACAGTCAGGATTACAGCAATTACAGCAATAAAATTTGAAGAATTCCTTGCATAATTCTTTTTTTTTTTTTTTTGCTTTTTAGGTCACACTTGGCTACGCTCATGGGTTCCTCCTGGTTTTTCACTCAGGAATTAGTCCTGGCAGTGCTCAGGGGACCATGTGGGATGCTGGGTATCAAACCCAGGTTGGCTGTGTGCAAGGCAAATGCCCTACCTGCATAATTCTTGACCCACAGGTCCAGCCATTTTTAAATTTTTTAAAAAGTTTTATGTTTTTATTTATTTTTTATTATTTTAAATATTTTATTATACCTCTGTGAGATATACAATTACAAAGCCGTTCATGCCCAGGTTTTGGTCATATATTATTTCAGCACCAATCCCTCCACCGGTGCCCATTTCCCACCACCAATGTCCCGGACTCCCTCCCTCTCCCCTAGCCTGCCTCTATGGAGAGTTCTTTATCCTCTTTCTCCTCTCTCTCTCTCTCTCTCTCTCTCTCTCTCTTTCTCTTTCTCTCTTTCTTCTCTTACACACTGCGGATTGCAATACATACATCTAGAGGTTATCATGGATATCCTTTTGCCTGTATTCAATACTCAGTTCTAGGTTGGTGTTATCACTTACAATTGTTAGCACACTGTTGCCTTCTCTGTTCCACCCAGCCTTTGACTCCCAGAAGCTTGTAGTAGATTCCACTTCTGAAAAGACCTCCTGATCCATGTTTTGTCTGACCTTGGCTATTGGTATCATAATATGTATATACATATTATGTATGTGTATATATACATATTATACATGTATATACATATTATACATGTATAACATGTATATACATATATACACACATATGTGTATATATACATATTTTACATGTATATATACATATTATACACGTATAATATGTATATACATATATATGTATAATATGTATATACACACATATACAATATGTATATATATGCCAAATACCAGTTATATACCTCATTCCCATGACCTGCTGGAGCAGTTTGACGCTCTTTATGTTCCTGAGCAAGCAGATGCTCTTGGGCTCTACTAGCATAAAACAGGACATATGGAGATGTTACTGGTGCCGCTCAAAAAATCGATGATGAACGGGAAGACAGTGATACAGTGATATGTATCTGTATATTTATGTCATGCAAATAAATGCAGTCATTCTATATCTGACTTTTTCCTTCTGTCTAATTTCACTCAACATGATCCTCTCCATGTCCATCCACTTATAGGCAAATTTCATTACTTCATTTTTCCTAACAGGTGCATAGTATTCCGTTGTGTAGATGTACCAAAGTTTCTTTATCCAGTCATCAATTCTCGGGCACTCTGGTTGTTTCCAGATTCTGGCTATTGTGAATAGTGCTGCTATGAAAATAAACGTGGGGATGGAGTTTCCGCTGTGTGTTTTTGGCTTCCCAGGGTATATTCCCAGCAGTGGTGTGGCTTGGCCACATGGGAGTTCAATTTCTAGTCTTTGGAGGAATGTCCATATTGTTTTCCCCAAAAGGCTGTACTAGTTGACATCCCCACCAACAATGCATTAGAGACCCCTTTACCCTCATCTACGCAAGCACTTGCCGTTCTTGCTCTTCTGGATATGTGCCAATCTCTGTAGTGTGAGATGATATCTCATTGTTGTTTTGACTTGCTTCTCTTTGTTTGTCGGGAACGCCGCTGGGGTCCCCAATAGTGTCAGGACTGAGGTTCTCTTCTACCTCCGAGGACTCCGGGAGAATAGATGAAAACTCACGAATCTGGTGCAGTTCCAAAAAATGGCTTTTAATAGTACAAAAACTCTTCCACAGCACTCCAATATAATGAACAAACTCTAGCTCTGGTCTGAACTTGGACCATACAAAAGAGCCTAAGTCTCCCCACCAAAGAGAGAGGATCTCACCCGAGCTGAGTCCTACCCAGAAGAAGGAGCAAAAGGCCAAAGAGCAGAAAGCAAAAGCCAAAAGCTGCAAGGCTGAGGAGCCAAAAGCCACAGGAGCCAAAAAGCTGAAAGCTAAAAGGCCCAAAAGGCAAAAGGTGAAGGGGCCTCAAGTCAGCCCTTATATACACCAAAGTAATCCAATCGGGAGGGTCATGTCAACAAAGAACTCTAAACAGAGTGTAGTGCCACACCCTATTGCAGGTATAAAGGTTATGCCAAGGTCTAATCCTTTCTACCAGGATTATCTCTTATGTAAAACACTGGGGAGAGGGGGCTGGTATAAAGTAATACATCTTAACTTCGTGAGCTTCATGTAATCTAGATGGTACCCACAAGGTCCTTCTTATTATTATCTGCACCAGGGTGATTCTGAGTATCTTGTTCTGTGTACTGAAAGGGTCACACTCGCCTGCTTAGAGCAAACTAGTATGATCCTTCCTATAGTCTTCCTATAGTCTCAGCGTAGCCAGGGTGGTAGTCTCCTGGTAAATTCTAACTGTCCCACGCTGGGTGCAGTGGGTATAAAGAGGAGCTGTGCCCAATCTAGAAAACATAGAAGTCTTAGTAGATGTATAAGTCAGAAGTTATTCAATCAAGGTGACTTCTGTAACTGCCACACCCTCTAGCAGTGTTTACATAGAAGAGAGGTCTCATTAGATGAACCTTGATTTAAATAAGATTAAGCTGGGAATGGGCAAAACAACAAAGCTCCCAGTTTAGCTAAACATGTCCTCCAACATCTGATGACTAATGATGATGAGCATTTTTTATATGTCTTTTGGCCATTAGAATTTCCTCCTTGTCAAAGTTTCTGTTCATTTCTTCTCCCCCATTTTTTGATGGGGTTGGCTGTTTTCTTATTGTAAAGTTCTATCAGTGCCTGATATATTCTGGATATTAACCCCTTATCAGATGGATATTGGGTGAATATTCTTTCCAATTCTGTGGACTGTTTTTGTATCTTGGTCATTGTTTCTTTTGAGGTGCAGAAACTTTTTAGTTTCATGTAGTCTCATATGTTTATTCTTTCTTCTGGTTGTTTTGTTAGTGGTGCTTCATCTTTGAAGATGTCTTTAGCTTCAATGTCATTGAGGGTTTTTCCTATATTTTCTTCGACATACTTTTTTGGATTCCGGTCTGATATTGAGATCTTTAATCCATTTTGATCTGATGTTTGTGCATGGTGGTAGACAAGGTCTTAACTCCACTTCTTTACATGTAGCTGCCCAGTTTTCCCAGCAGCATTTGTTGAAGAGGCTTTCCTTGTTCCATTAGGTCTTGCCATTTATTAAGTGCTTAACCCTGGGATTATTGATACTGAGTATTTTTTAGTTGAGCTGTGAAGGGGAGAAATTTAGTTTCTCCTTTCAGCAACTTGGGGCAACCGCAACCCCCAAATACTCCTGGAGCTTCTGTGCATGGATACCTTATACCTTCTGACTTTGTTTTATTTTGTCAGTTATATTTTCAAGGTGATTCTCAGGGCTTACTTCTGGCTCTGTGCTTATGGTTCACTCCTGATGGGTCTCAATGGACCATATATGATGCAGGGGATGGATCCTGGTAAGTCACATGCAAGACCAGTGCCTTAGCCATTGTGTGATCCAGCCCAATATCTTCTAACATTTAGAGACCTTGCAGCAGCTGAGTCTATTTTGCACTCCCCACCCTGCAGGATGATTCTCTCCATGTTAGAAGGATTGTCCAGCACCCAGGTCTATCCTGCTCGCACCAAGTTCTTTCAGAAGCCTCACTGGCTTTAGATTGTCTATAAATTCTGGGTCTTTTGTTTTGGGGGTCACACCCAGTCATGTTTAGGGTTTATTCCTGCCTCTATGCTCAGGAGTCACTCTTTGTGGGCTCAAGACACCTTATGGGGGTGTTGGAGATTGGACCTATGTCAATTGCAAGCAAGGCAAATGCCCTACCTGCTGTTTTATCACCCCGACCCTCACAAGTCTGTTTTTAATAGATGTCATGTCTATTCAAGGACATCTTTTCCATGAATTACCATATTTTCTGGCTATATAAGTCAGACATGATCATTGTGAAGGCAATAGTAAGCATCCTAGTGTTGCTATTTATTGAGCCACTAAAAATAGAAGGTGAACTACAAATACAAGTGCAGGCCAGAATTGGGGATTAAAGCTCAAGTCTCACATGTGACTGGTGCCACCTGGTCCCAGACCTCACCAGATGCCAATTTGGAGCCCCCTGAGAACTGCTGTGGTGTTCTAAGTATCCCAGTGCCACTTCTGTAGGTCTCTGCAGTGACCCTCCAGTCAGGCTGACAGAGCATCTCTGGGCTGGCTCCCATCTTCCCTCCCAGACCCGTAGGAGCTGCCTTGTGAGACTGTGACTCCAATTTCTGCTTTTCCTGATATATCAATACATCAGGGTCATTTCTATTCCCAAGCTGAAATAGAGAATCAGGCCCTTCCTTGTCCCTGGAGTTTTGGGGGAGAGCAGGAGGGGAAGGGTTCAAGGCTGTCTGGACACTCCACTCACTGCTAGGTGAGGTCCTGGGGCCTCAAAGAAAGGGTGCCCCCCAGTACCTGCATACACACCTGACATTTTCTCCCCTGGGAAGGAGGGCAGTGGGCTGGGGACCCCTGCCGAGGGCAGACAGGAGGGAGTCTCACTTTGCTATAGGCAGAGGTTGAGGTCTAGGGAGGCTTTGGACCCCAAAAATCTCCTCTGACCTTGTTGGGGTGCCACTGGGCTCCCTGACAAAATCTGGGTGCAGAGTCTGGGGATCCCCTTCTGCCCCAGGGATTCAGCAACTGGTGGATGGAGAAAGATGCAAGAATCCAGCAAAGTTTCAAAAGGCTTTACTCACACTTGTTCTGGTATACAATCCAGTAACAGGAGAACCCCGACTTTAGTTCCTGGCTGGGCCCTGGCCATGTGCAGGTTTAGAATCCTAGGCCAAGATGGTCACCACCATGTGCTAAGGCCCAACAGGGAGAGAGAACAGAGAAAGGAGAGCAGAGGCAGAGGGCAAAGAGGAGGAAGAAGAAAAGGTGAAAAGGCATGCAAGAAAGCAGGCTACAGCTTTTATAACTTTTTAGCCCAGACTGGCCCACATCAAAGATCAATCAGTTCCTCAGGTAACATCTCCCAGGACCTCATCTAGTTCTATTGAAATGTTAATATCACCCCAGCCAAGGCTGCAGGCCCTGCCCTTGGCTTTCCTGTAGATTGGGGAGGGGAGGGCATGTATCTGTATCAAAGGATATTCTACAGCCAGGTATATATTTCTCCAAACCTTCACAAGATTCTCATCTTTACTTCATAGTTGTTGTGTATATTAGCCTTTTGACTTATTAGAGAGCCACACTTGCTTGCTTGGAGGCAAACAGTATTTCTCTCTGGTCTAATTACTTAGAGATCCAATGTGGCTAGTTAAATATACTGGTACGATCTATCTAGTCCCATGATGATTGTGATAGCATGAGAGAAAATATTTATACCAGTTAACATAGAATCCATGGAAAGATATACTGCCATATAAAGTCACAGATTCAAACTGTTTTCTTGCCCATTATCTACAAAGTGGCCTGTAGGAGGTAACTCCAGGCTAGATTCAGAGGCTCTGGGCAAAAGTTTAAAGCAATATGACCCCATTTCCTTTCTTTGGTCATTCAGGTGCCTGTAAAATGAGAAGGCTATCGGATTTGGTGGTTTTCAAACTTTGGTGCATGAACCACCCACAGTGTTCCAACACTCATACCTAGCTCATGTCATCTGGAAATGCCAGGGAAGATTTTAGGGTACAATAGCGTTGGGTGGAAAAAACTGTGTGGAAAATTCCAGTGTATCTGTGTCCTTGGATTTTGAAGGGAAATGTGAGACTACTTTATTTTTATAAAGTGGTCCCTGAATAAGATGGAAGATTGTTGCTATTACATTTAATTTGGTTACTTGGGGAAATCTTTTCCCATCTTGATGATTTTACCGCATTCCTATGGTAAATTTCCAATGAGTCTAATCATAATCCCTGCTTTATTTTTTGGTTTTTCATTTTGAGGATCAAACGACAATACGGTTGACAAAAGTGCTTGTAAACTGTCTGGGACTGATGAGAGAATCACAATAGTCATTATTAACCAGTGGCTTAGTATTTCTGCCTTTCCATTCTGTGAGCTTTGGGAAATTTCTGCATCTTTAATCAGCTTCTGCAGAGGGGGGTTCAGTGACGCCCAGGGAGGGAAGCAGAAGGCTACTCATAGGGTCCTCAGAACTCCTGCTAGAACTCATAGCCAAAGGAGGGTGAAAGCCTCCTAATCTCTGGGTCCACAGATTACTAACCCATATTATACAGACAACATGTACATGTGTCAGGACTAAATGGAGGCCCTTGGATTATCACCCATGCATTCATATTTCTTAGCAGCTGACAGTGACCCTGAAATCCCTAGTAAAAGGCCAATTACCAAATCTTTAGATCATGTCCAGAGTGGCCAGTGGAGAGACTGAAAATTCCAAAAGGGTTTTTATTCCTCCTCCAAAAAAACCAGATGTGCCAATGTTCTTCCTCCCATTGTTCCAATGGAAAGTTCCTTCCATTTTTCTCCAAAACACAGATATTGTTTCTTTTATCAATAATAATATGATGGAGTTCATAGGGACTCTGGTTGTTGTATGATGAGTTCTTGCTAAAATTAGGGGACAAAGCCCGCTAAACTAAGAGGGTTGAAGGGAAACCAAGGGCCAGAATGGATTGGTGGCTCTGACTTGGTCTTATATTCATTTCATTGACAAGGGTCAGGATCTTGTCTTTTGACAATGGACTTGGGCTTACTTTCACAGGGTTCTCTCTGATAATCATCTGGCTGTTATCTGCCTTGATCATATTTGGACTTGGGGTGCTGCCCTGACATCAGGAGCCGTCTCTCTGTACCCTCAACCCAGCAGCAGATTCTATTGTAGGGATAAAAATGGCACCTGAGGTCAAATTTCTTCCCAACAAGTCACAGAGCACTGGGAATTAAAACCATTTGCCTGAGCAACACAACCAATGAAGCAGAGGCTGCAGGGCTGGGGTGGAGAAGGCTCTGGGGTTAGACCTGGGAGAGAAGGAGAAAGAGCAATAGGCAACCAGAAATCCCTGGTGCCCGTGTTTAGCTGTAATCTAACATGACTTTCCCCTCTGTTGGCAAAGGGGGCACGTGGTGTTAACATTCATTATCATGTCATATTCTATTGACTGCCAGAATTTATTATACTTTCTGCCGCCACGCACTGCATACTGACAAAACCCATTCTATTGCCCAAGAAAGGTCTCTGCTTTCTAATTTTCCTGGAATAACAGGGAGGTGGAAGGCCATCAATACCAGAGCAATGAGTGTCAGAGCCAGGCTTGGCAACTTCATTCCAGGAGCCAGGGAAGAGGAAGCAAGAGCTGGTGAGGGAACAACATGTGATTGCCACAGGGAAGAGAAACAACGGGATGGATTCTTGGTTTCAGTAGGTCCAGAGCCCACCCTCCACCTAGAATAGAGGGGGAGAAACCATTTCTACCTTCATATCTGCCCTGTAGGTGGTTTGGGAGGTAGCTCAGCAGTAGAACATACAGAAGGTCCTGGATCCAGTCCCCAACACCATAAAGATAAGGAAATAAACCAGTCCCAGTGATGGTGAGAACAGTGTCCTCACCAGGAAATGAATTTCTAGATTCTTTATTGTGCACTCCCAGGCACTGGGCTAAGCCCATAGGGTTACAGGACTCAGCGAACACATTTTTCCAGAATCCAGCTGTCTGAAGGACTCCAGAGAGAGAGATAGATATAGATAGATAGATAGATAGATAGATAGATAGAGAGAGAGAGAGAGAGAGAGATCATTAGACAAACATTGGCTCTTGCACCAAATTTGGGGATTTTCTGCATAACTCACTTATTTTTTAATTAATGATTGCATTTATTTGCATGACATAAACTTTGTGGAGAATGGGGGGGCTATATCTGATGGGTTTACTTTTGACTTTTGGCCTGGGGTCACTCCTAGGAGTGTTTGGGGGACCATCTAAATTACTGGGGATCAAACCCATGATCAGTAGCATGAAAGGCATTTAAACCCTGAACTATCTCTCCCTGCCCCTCAAATAGCTATTAAAATTATTCATCACTGAATTAAGTGCTAGAAATATGCAAAGTAAACATAATAGAAAGCAACCACTGACGGGATCCGAATGCAGAGGGAATCAGAGAGAATACTGGGAGCCTAGGGTAGAAAGGGCACTGGAGTCAGGGGAAGCAGACTCGGGAAGTGTAACCAGGCAGATGAGTGGCTGCAATGAGGAGGTACTGGAGCGTGTGAACAGGCTTGGAGCCAGGAGGCATGTGAATGAATACAGGGGTGCTGGACCCCAAGCTCTGTGGGTGGAGGTGGATGAGAAGTCACCACTTGCACCTGGCCAAGTGCCATGAGGGGTCTCTGGTGGCCCCAGAGAGGTTGTCCAGGCAGCATTTGCCTCTGCTTCTCTCTCCTACTCAGGACACCCCACCTCTTACTCTTCATCTTATTTTAAAGATGTGTTGGCAACAGTACTTCCACCTAAGTACTGGGTAACCATTCCACAGGAACTACTTTGGATGGAAGCTTCTGGAAATTGGTTGGCTTTCAGCCCTCAGACCCCAAGTAGGATACAGGGAGACATGGATCGTTTCCCCACCACCTCATGTATCACTCTCTGATCCCAGAGCTCATGGGTTACGGGAGAGGAGACCAGAGTGAATGAATTCTGGCTGCTCTAATATGGGGGTGTATCACTGTATCACTGTCTTCCCATTGTTCATTGATTTGCCTTCAGTGGGCACCAGTAACATCTCCATACGTCCTGTTACAAGCAAGTGTAGCCCAAGGGCATCTGCTTGCTCAGGGACAGGAAGAGCCTCAAACCATTCTTCAGTTCATGGAATTGAGGTCCATAATTGTTACTAGTTTTTGGCACAACAAATAAAACACAAGTAGCTTGCCAGGCTCTGCTGTGTAGGTGGTATACTATCAGTAGAAGGCTCTCATCTCGAGCATTTACTGATGAAACTTAAAGGGAAAGATCACGTTTCTCTTGGATAGAGCTCTGAGGAACTCTGGAGTCTGGGTGTTGAGAATGACTGACTGACTGATGTGTGCATTGCTCTGGCTTCTTGTTAGGCTTACAGGGATGACGTGTCAATTAGAATCTGTCTAGAACTGTATACAGTGTATAAATGTGAAAGATCCTGGGAAGGACCTTATCCTAAAATCAGTATTATCTAAGAATAACAGCCAAGGAAGCTGTGGGTCTGGCGTGGGTGGGTCTCTCTTCCGGGCTAGCTGGCATGGAGGTGGAGGAAAGGGCGGAGCACAAATCTCCCCTCTGAGTCCATCCAGCATGGTCCCTCCCCCACGCTGTTTGGGGATGACTATGTGATATAAGAAATCAAGTACCTGAGGCCTGGGCTGTGTCCTGACTGTGTCCTGGCTCCACCCCCCCCAGGATAGAATTCAAACAGACTATTTTTTTAATTGGAGAGAAAGAATTCCAGAGAGAGGGCTGTGTGCATGTGTATGTGTGCACGTGCACACACATGTGTGTGTGTGGTTAAGCATTTATTTCAGCCACAAAGAACATATGAGGAGTCTAAAATATCTTGTATTGGGAGGGGGAATAAAAATGCATTGCTTTAAATTCTGAATAAGTGCTCTTGGGTAGAAAACTGTGAGTTTATTTATGTTAGACTGATTCAGATTTGCAGGGCCCTGAGGATGGGTCAACTGAGGTAGAGTGATGGCTCCCATATTCCCAGTTTCCTATAAACCTCAGGCAAGGGAGAGATGAAAATATCCATTTACATGCCATTTACATACATATTTGCATACTCTAACGGCTCAGTACATAAGATTAAATTCATTAGTAGCTCTGTTGTGTGTGTGTGTGCTAACCAGTTACCCAAGAGGCAGTGAGACGAATTTCAGGCTAAGAAATAGGATTTGGGTTTGGGCATCTACCATGTCTAGCTCCACAACTTGGCTTGAGTTTCAGTTTCTTCATGCAGTGAATTATTGAGACAATAGTAGCTTCCTCTGCTCAGAGTTTAATTCTCAGAATTGTATAATTGTGCAAGTTCCTCGCATGCAAGTGTCTCGCATGCAAGTGTGTGGTGCCAATGGTGTTCTTCCACCACTAAGCATCAGAGCCACCCAGCAGGAAGGGTGTTGGGCACCATGTTGATAGGGTCTCTGTCTTCCTGAGTTTTACTGCTCTGAAACAAGAGAATGGGTGATGGGGCCCAGGGATGAACAAATAAGACCAACTCTCCTCATCATTGTCAGAGTCTCACTCTGTCACCAACTCTAGTTTGGGTGTTTGCAGGCCATTAAGTTCAGAGATGAGGGTAGACATGAATAAAAAGACATTTATGGGGGCCAGAGCCATAGCACAGTGGGTAGAGCATTTGTCTTTGCATGCAGCTGACCCGGGTTCGATCCCTGACATCCCATATGGTCCCCCAAGCTCTGCCAGGAGTAATTCCTCTTTGCAGAGCCAGGACTAAGACCTGAGCATTGAAGGTGTGACCAAAAAAAAAAAACATTTATTCAGGAGCTTAGAAGATAATAGACTTCTCACCCCAAACCACTATCTATCTTCCTGATCTGCATGATGACCAGAGGACCTGCTAATTGCTTCCAATCTTCCACCCCTAAGTGGGCCGCTGGTCTAACTTTAAACATACAAATCCAAGGGACAGTTTGAAGTTATAAGAAATATACATGTGAGGAACACTATGGGGTCTCTAAAATCTGTTCACTCACAGACCTCTTCTTCACTAATATGGACTTCATCTCCAACCATTGCCAGTCCTCTTCTTGTCTTTGGTGTAGATATGACTGTTGTGACTAATGGTGCCTGCATGGAGAAATACATCACAGTTTATACCTCCAGGAGGCAGATACCAAGAAGGAACTGAAGTGACTGAGGCGAAGGGTTGTCCCTTTGAGAGACAGAGGTGAGGGAGCTAGCTGGAGAGGGGAGGCAAGTCTTATCTATGTGTAAGGCAGAGAGGTCTTGGTGACTTTCTAATAATGTCTGGGCCACTTCAAAGAGGAGGTCTGTGCAAAGACTGCCCATAGAGTGATCCCAATTGTGGCTCCTTTCAGGCCCTGTCCCAGATCTTGAGCTTCTAGAAGTCGGGCTTGGGTTCAGGTGCTTGGTCAGATACAGAAGACACTGAGCCAGGAGGCTGTCACTCCCTGCTACTCAGTGCTCCAGCTAACCACTAGTGCACTTTGGAAAGGGTCTGAGTGCAGAATCTCCATGGCTACTGCACATGGCCACTGAGCTTCCTCTTAAAGGAGGCTCACATGCTTAAATGGGTGCTTAGGATTGCTGAAAAATCCCACAACATGACATTCCCTTATTCTATTCCCTACTCCCCTTCCTCACATCTATAGCTCTCACATCAAAGTTCTGAAACGCCCTCATCCAGCACCAGTTCTAGCACCTGCCTGTTAGAGTTGATGCCCCTCTGTCTACAGCCTACCCATCATGTGCCATGGATTTCTCTCCTGCCCAAACAAGATTTTTTTTCTCCTCATCTGATATCTGGATCTTCTCAGAGGTTTCTAGAACTATCCAGACACATCTAGAACTACCCACAATGCACCTGACTAGTGCATTCTTTGAGCAATACCTCTTGAGAGAGCCATCATATTCTTCATCTGTGTTCCCAATCTAATTCTTCCCTTTTTTTTTTTTTCTTTTTGGGTCACACCTGGCGATGCTCAGGGGTTACTTCTGGCTCTTTGATAAAGAATTACTCCTGGAAGTGCTTGGGGACCATATGGGATGCTGGGATCAAACCTGGGTCGGCCACGTGCAAGACAAATGCCCTACCCGCTGTGCTATCGTTCTGGTCCCTGACTCTTTCTTGATCTCAGTTCAGTGGAGCAATGGCTGGCTACACAATTCTGGGGAGCACTTTTGTCCAGGTGCTCTAATGTTTTCCATTTTCCTTGGCCACAGGGTGCACATATCTTGTTTCTCCTTCTTGGAAAACATTCTCTTCTGGTGTTCAAAGAGACAATACTCTTGGTTTCCTCTTTCAACAGTTACTCCTTAGTGACTACCCCTAGGTACTTTACAAGCCACACTAGTCTCTTGCTGTGTTGGAATGTAAGACCAAGTTTGTACACCTTGGCCCTGTCTCGGTCAACCTTCTGTATGTTCTTTTCTCCTGCAGTGGCTTTAGTTTTATACTGGCATCTTTATCTGTAGTCTTTGTTTATTTCCAGATTGTGAATCCAACCATTTCTGCTCAGATAATCAACAGATATTCAAGAAGCAACACATTAAAAATAGAATTGTAACCTTTCTGTAAATTTCTCTCATAGTTATCCAGAAATTGAAATCAACATTCTCATGGTCATCCCTAATTTCTCTTTCTCGGCTTGGTGATGCAACTATTGCAATTACTTCTACCTCCTCCAACTCCATTTTCATTTTTTATTTTTTGGGTTTTGGGCAACACATGACTGTGCTCTGGGATTTCTTCTGGCTCTGTGCTCAGGGATCACTCCTGGCAGAGGTTAGGGGACTCGATGTGGTGTCTGGGGGATAAGAATCAGCTTCCCATTACAGGAGCCAGGGAAGCAAGGCTTGGTGTCTGCCTTGAGTCCATGTTGTGAAAACCCAGCTGACATTCTCTTCTCGCAGTACCATGCCTAACACCATCTCTGGCTACCACTCCTAATTTACCACCTTATACTCAGAATTCTGACTTCCTGGGTATTTCTGGAATACTTTTGCAATGAAAGATATTTACACTACTGAATATAGCCCCTCCCTAACATTCTTGTCAAAACCACCCTCTTCATTCAGGCATCTGTTCACAGGTCAGCATCATCACCTGGCCTGTCCCCTCTTTCTTTGCCACCCAGGCTCTTCTTAGTCCCATTCCTTACCCTTGTCTTCCAACCAGGGTAGAATGATTTTTGTTTCTCTCACTGCTGAGGCCCCTGAAAGAACAGCGGATACATAGAAGGCCCTCAGCATTGTGAAATGTAGAGAAATTCAGGACCCTCCTCTGTTTTCAAGGAGCTCAGCAGAGGCAAGGCGAGATGGGCCAACAACATAGGCGCTGCTCACTCTGTCCTCCCAGGTAGCTTGTTAGCCTTGTCTCGACTTGTATTCATTCCCTCTAATTACCTGTGGGAACTGTGGGGAAGGAAAGTCTCTAAGGAGCAATAGGAAAGAAGCTGAGGTTTCCTTTCCCATCCTTAGAGCGGCGGCACCAACACATCCCTATCACCTACGTATCTCCAGGCATTCACAGCCTGCGGTGTGTACAGGAGCAGAGCAGAGTTCTGGGTTTGCAAAGGCTCTTGTTTTCCACTGGTGCTGTGCAGGTTTGGATGGACTATTCTGAGTGAGCACATCTAACCGAGATGTCTAGAATGGAAATGAGGATAAAATACCAAGGCTCTGCCAGCAGATTGTTTTATTTTTCATCAAATTCCCAGCACAGAGCCCAGTGCGCCTGTCACATAATAGGCACTCAGTAAATACTAGTCAAATAATGGATTCTTTGGGGGATTGTGTATGTGGTGCCTGTAGAATTCTAATGTGAGACTTGATGCTGCTGACAAGATCCATGAGTCCCACTCACAGAGATGTGTGCGGAGGGGGTGCTGCAGAGACAGGCCCCAGATCCATCCTGCCCCCAACGATGGAAAGACGTGAAAGCGGCAGGCACTGAAAGCAGAGACTCAGCTGCAGTTGTGAAAACCAAGAAGCAGTCTGGATCAAAGGTCCTTGGTGGGTGTTTAGAGCACAGCTGGAAAGCCCAGGGAGGCCACAGGAGGAAATGTAGCAGGTGCTCAAAATGCTGGCAGGAGCCGTCTCCTCCTACATCTCAGCTTCTCTCTGTTGCTTCTTGGTCTCTTCCTCTCTCACGTATGTCAGTTTCTACAAACAGCATGAAACACAGCCACCCATTCTCCACGTATCACTTTGACACAAAGAAAGAGACTGGTAGAAGCTGGTCCTTGACCTGATTTCAGTAACTGAGGAGAAGGAGCTGTCATTTTGGGTGGTTATGGATCCACAACCTGAAGGTTGAAGGTGGAGTAGAGTCAGAACAGACAAGTTGGGGGCAGGATGGGGTGGAACAGTGGGGATGGTGGTCTTTTAAAAGCAGGACTCTGTGGAGTGAATAATGATGTGTCTGGAAAGGTGAAGCCAACCCCAGGAGAATCCCTTCGAGAGCCTCCTATGGCTCGAGCTTCCAGGTATTCTTCTAGGTGATCAACTTCTAGAGATAACCATGACTTGGTCATCTTGGAAAGTGTAAACTTAAACTTCTCATGGGGTGGGTTTCTCAGAAGCCCATCCAGGGCTGGCATGTGAATTCCTGGAAATGTGGAGCTTGGGGACAAAAACTAAGATGGTGCATTGGGCAAGAACCCAGGAAGATGGGGCTTCACTGGGACCAAGCCACAGATGTGAGGAAGCAAACTACTGCAGAATGAGACCAGAAAGGAAGCAGAAGCAAAGCACATTGTCATGGTGGAGGTCTGGGGTGCAAATGCTGAAGTCGGTGTCTGGATTCTTACTGGTGCTCTAGGGTCAGTCTTTCTTGCTCTTTTTGTTTGGGGATCACACTCCAGCATTGCTCAGGATTTACTCCCAGGTCTGGGCTAAGAGATCATTCCTGGTGCGATTGGGGGGGCCCATATGGGTAGCCGGTGATCTGACAAAGGGATCAGCAGCGTGCACAGCAGGCATCTAAACCTCTGTACCAACTCTATGGTCCCAAATCTCTCTTATTCTTTCATTCAAATCAGCTGGAGGGGGAGTTTCCATTCTTGCCACAGAGAGGTAGGAGGGAGGGTAGTGGTTACTGTTTCCTGTTGGCAGAGCCTGTGGGATGTGCTCTCAACCCCTGCCCTTAATAGAGCTCTAGGCAGATTAAATGGCTGCTATGCCTGGTTGAAGTCAGATGAGAATTACTTATCCCAACTCAGAGGATGAGGAACTGAGCAGCCCTCTCATTGCACGTGTGGCCGGAGGGGAGTTAGAGACAGAGACTCCATGACTTTGGTTCCATGTCAGTGACTTGTTCCATCACCAGGATTTCACCTGCACTTACCTGAATCTCTCAGACTCCAACAGAGAGCTACAGGACTTTTAGGAGAAATTCACTTCCATGTAGGCACCAAGCAAAGTAACATCCAACATTGTAAACTCTAAATGTGTCTGTTATGGGTCACACATACAGCTCATGTAAAGAAAAGTACACATTTCCAAGTGGAAACTTTGTTATTCTTGGAAACCTTGTCTATGAAGCTAAGCTGTTCTATAATTTTTTTTTTTTTTTGCTTTTTGGGTCACACCCGGCAATGCTCAGGGGTTTCTCCTGGCTCTGCACTCAGGAATTACTCCTGGCAGTGCTCGGGGACCATATGGGATACCGGGATTGAACCCAGGCCAGCTTGGGTCTGCCACATGCAAGGCAAATGCCCTACCCGCTGGTCTATCGCTCCGCCCCTGTTCTATAATATTTAACTAGCTTGAATGAATACTACTGGGGGAATGATTTTTAAAATATTGTTAATGAAATTTTACTACTTAATATAGATGTAGCAATCATTGTTTCATCAATACACATAGTGGGTTGAATGTGACCACACGAAAGATATGTCCATATGATTTTATCTGGGAAAGAGGGGGTAGCAGACATTAAGGATTTTGACATAAGACCATCTGGACTGTTTCACTGCCCTTAAAACCTAAGGCCAGTGTCCTTTTATTTTATTTATTTTATTTTATCATTTATTTATTTATCTATCTATTTATTTATTTATTTATTTATTTATTTTGCTTTTTTGTGTCACATCCGGCAATACTCAGGGGTTACTCCTGGCTCTTTGCTCAGGAATTGCTCCTGGTGGTACTCGGGGACCATATGGGATGCTGGGGATTGAACCTGGGTTGGCAGCTGCAAGGCAAAGACCCTCCCCACTGTGCTATCGCTCTGGCCCCAGTGTCCTTTTAAAAGTCAAGAGAGGACCAGACATATGTAAGAGTGAAGGCCAAGTGAGAACAGAGCAGGGAGTGTAATTATGTGGCCAACAGGTAAGCAACACCTGAAAGGGAAGGAAGGAAACTCCTCTAGAACCTTCCAGAAGAGAAATCATCGGCTGATCTTTTTTTTTCTTTTTTGGGTCACACCCGGCAATGCCTAGGGGTTTCTCCTGGCTCTGCACTCAGGAATAACTCCTGGCAGTGCTTGGGGGACCATATGGGATGCCGGGATCGAACCAGGGCCAGCTTGGGCCGGCTGTGTGCAAGGCAAACGCCCTACCCGCTTCTGAACTTCTGAAGGTCAGTATTGGAAAAGAACTTTCTGTTGCTTTCAGCTTAACTTTCTTTTTTTGCTGATCTGTTAATGCTCACTTTTTGTTTAAAGGAACTTTTCAGAAAATCTTTCCTTCATTTGGTGGTGTTGGTGGGGATGGGGGCGGTGGAGAGGGGACTGTGTTTCTCCCAAGCAGGTGCCAGGAACCACATTGTCCAGCTGGTGATGCTCAGGGCTCCACCAGGAAATGCTCTGGAAACCATGTGGTACCGGAATTAAAAGGGGTCAGTCATGTGCAAACCATGCTTCCTAATTCCTGTACTATCTCTTGAGACCCACTATTTGCTTTCTTTGACCTCTGTTTCCTCAGACAAATTTACCTTTGCTCCAATATTTGCTTTATTGTTGTTTAACATTTATTGACTATGGACATATTCAGGAACTGTCACATGTTCTACGGGATTATCACTCTTGAAATTCTCTATAAACAAATGAGCTGAAAACACATGTGGGAAACCCTAATGATGACAATGATACCTTATATCACAAATCACAGAGTTGGAAAGCAAAGCAAAGTGATTGGGATTTGAATCCAGACCAGGGAGTCAAAAATCCACTGTTGTGACTTCCTACAGGCTTTGTTTAGGAATCTAAAGACCCATTCTTGCTATTTTCAGGTGTTGAGGACACAGCATTGCAGAAAATCAGTCTGCCTCTCTAGGCTTGCTTTCCAAAGTTAATCTGAACAAGCAGGCTGTTACTTGTCACCTGTCTTTTTGCCTCCAGGGCCCTCTCTTGCTAAAAACCAGCTCCTTCCTCCTTGCATCTCTACTCAGCTTCTCAGTGTGCTTCCTTCTGGTTCCACCCTGTGGACCACAGGCCACAAATCTTTCCTGACTCCAAGTGCCATGGCATGTCAACAAGGATGTGTCCAAGTGTCGTGCCCTAGACACCATCTCTGCTTCCAATTAAAGTTGTGACACTGCTACCAGCCTCTGACATTTCCCAGTGCTTTGCTTTTCCATGATATATACAAGATCCAGATTATCATTGTTTTTGTACACAGCTCAAAGCTCAGCTTCGAGATGCTTCCATCCAAGATGGCCAGCTAGTGTTTGAAGGAGTTGGGCCTAGATACTTACTTTTTTGCTCAAAAAAAACCCAACATTTGAAATAGAACTTGAGTAAAGAGAAACATTTGCCCAACATGCTTACGTGTCATTTTTCCTTCGTTAGACTTGGCTGTGGGAACCATTAACACTTGAGCCGTGTTTTATTCTAGGTTTATAGAAAACCACGCAGAGCGATGAGGTGGTGGTGACCTCCCCTGGGACTCCATCCCTCTCTCTATTCATTTGCAGAATCTAAGTACCCTTTCTGTGTCTTTGGCACCAATGGTCTCCTTTGTGCCAACGCCATCATAAGTGATAAAAGTTTTATTTGCAAGCAATCTAACCATACCCTATAACATTGATGATGAAGTTGATGAAGAATGTCTGAGCCCCTGTCCAGGTCAGCTTCCAACTCCAAAGGCCCTCCTGGGGCTCTGAGGTGGATGAGTGAGAGCACATGCTTGTGTGAGTGAGGCCATGGATCCCACCTCTAGAACCACACATAAAACACTCATCATACACCGACACAGGCACACCCCAGAGCTGAAAAGAAACAAGTGAGGCTGGTTTATGTAAATGCTTTTAAAGCATGGCCCTAAGATATTTTTCTTTGGAGCAGCCTTTTGAGCAGTTTCTAGTGTCTTTCTTGTCTGTTTTCATCAAAGCTGTACTTTAATGTCTCTTAACTGTATAGTTTTATGTGTCATCACTGAAGCCCGTTGCCAGATAAATACAGCGGAGAGCTGGCATCTGTCTTCTTTATGAGATGGAAAGGTACAAATCCACTTCCCGTTTGTCCATGTGCTCCATATTTTTGGAATCTGAAGTTGACAGGAGAAACAATAAACCAACTTTGTAAAGTAACAGATTCCCAATAGTTTAAGGCATTGAAGAAGTCCTGACACCCTCTTTATTATGATGTATAGACAGCATTCATTTTGCAGCCACATTTATTCTGCTGTTACCAGTTCCAGGCACTCTGCTGGGTATTGGGAACACCAATGTGACTAAACTAAGGACAGTGCCAGACACCTCCCATTTCGAGAGGCAGGCAAGGGAACCCAAAAAGCTGAGACAGAGCCAGGCCATCATTTCACTGCAATGTCTCAGGAGCACAGAGGAGAGAGAACAGTTCATTGTCTCTGGGAGTTGGATTAACCCAAGCTCGAGCACAGAGCGACTTACTGAAAAGAAAGTGTTGGCAAGATAGATTCTGCCTTGAAAAAGGACTTTATTCTATCTGCAAATAATAGGACAGTTCAGTGGGGGACTGATGCTTCCTGTTGATTTCTTCCTTAAGAAATGAAAATAGGGGGCCAGAGAGACAGAACAGAGGTGAAGGAATTTGCTTCTCATGTGGCTAACCCTGTTTTGAACCCACAACACTGCTTAGAGGCCCTCCAAGCACCTCCCAAAGTGATCTTTGAGCATAGCACAAGAAGTGAGCCCTGAGCACTTCCAGGTGTGACCCCAGAATAAAACCACAAAAGAAAATATTACAAGCTACTCTGCATATCTCTCTCCTAACCACCCCCTGCATACCAAAGCCTGGCCATAGCTTATATGGGAGGAAAAGAGAATAGAAAGGAACTTAGGATGGCTGCCTTTAAATATCTGAGCCATAGTTCACAGAGAGAAAGAGTCTTTGCTTTCAAACACTCTTGAGGGCTATGGTTGGGCCAAGGCAGCTGTGGCAAGGTGGGAGGGTTTAGCTTTAGGTTGTCTTTGAATGAGGGGAAGTAGATTTGCCAGCATACACAGGAATTAGCACATCTAGGTGAGCAGGTCTGCGGAATGAATTCTCTCAGTTCTGTCTTCTACCCCAGCGATCCTTCATTCAGTGACCCTTCAGCAACGCCTTGGCTTGGAACCAAGGAGATGTAGAGGGTGCAGGTTTGAAGACCAAGGATTGCAGACTATAAGTTGAAGACCAGGATTCCCACTTGCATAAAGCATCAAGTGAAGTGAGTCTACCCCTAATCCCTATGGGCCCTTCTTTGTGGCCCTGGAGGAGTGAGGCATAGATATTAGTGTTTCTGTCCTAGCTGACAGCTCAGCAAGGTTCACACTCAGGCTTTGTTTCATTACAAGAAAGAGAGAAGAGGTGGGGGACTGCAGTCTCAGAGGAAAGGAAGGCAGAAGGGCAGCGGAGACTTTATTTAGAAAGCCAGCTTTTACATAGCACACTCCCCAAGGATTTAGAGGCTGTGCTGGAAGGGAATAAATCCCTCCAGCATCAGGGACATAAGGCATTGTCAAGCTGCCTCAGAGACAATGTGATCATAAAGTCTTAGAGCCAAAATACCTCCAGTCACCTCGGTAAGAAAATAATCCGCTCTCGAGTGATGCTTTGAAGTTTAATGGAGTTGCTCCCTCTCCACTATGGGAAATCCAGGGGTGTCCCCAGCTGTGAGGCAAGGCTTCAGAGGGGTAGGGTAGTTGGGGAAGAAAGTGCTTGTCTTCCTTATGGGGCGCATCAGAGAAATGGTTGTTTGGGTGGGACAGGAGTGGCCCCTCTCTGTCACATGGCTGGAATCCACCAGGCAGGGTCAAGTGAATATGAAAGCCAGGCTAGGTTTGATTCAAAAAACAAATCAATGCAAATGTATCTGACCTGGTGAGCAGAGGTCAGGGACCTTTTAGTGACACAGTGATTCTGTCTTTGTTACGTTCATGTATACGATGTCAGGAGGACCATGGCATGAGGAGAGGGGGAAATCAGTCAGCCAGGGCTCCCACAGAGTTTTGGGGGGTTCCTGTTCTGGGAATGGAGCTTCTGCTTCCTCCTGTTTCGCCATGGGACCCCTGGCACTAGAAGACAAGATTCTGCACAGAAAAATAGGGAGGGACTGGTCCCATCTGTACCGAGACACCAGCATCAGTCATGATCTGACCCTGTGGACCTGGCAGTTCTCTGCAACAAAGGCCGGAGGGATGCTTTGGTGCTTAGCTTTGTGAAGGCAACAAAGGGGTTTAAGTGGAAAAGAACTCGAACATGTAAGAAGAACACTCCACGACTCTGTTTACATCACAACGTGGGACCAAGGAAGTTGGGGTTTAAGCTTTATTTCACCAAGGAATTGATAGCAATCTTTACTGGAATAAACACATCAGTTCTAGTCCAGTCTGGATCCTTCTTGGGTATTTCTTATATGGCTCTTAATGCAAAACATCTGGGATGGTATTAATAGTCTTTGCTAAAGGAGCTTCTCTTTTAATGTACTTTTTCCTAAAGGCTAGCTTTTTAGAGATAAGTCATTATTAGCTGAGTTCTATGGGGAGAGCCATTTCTCCCATAATAGGATGGTGGTATGGTACCACCATCTCAGGTAGCTACTTTGACTGAAATGCCTGAGGTACACTAAGCCTGAGAGTCCTTTGATCTGTTCTTGAGATGAAAAAGGCTCTGTAGATAGACAGGAACCAGATCAAAAGAACCTGGTGGATGATATTGAAGAATTTTACTGGGGAGGTCATTGAGGACTGTTAGGCAGAACAGTTAATGAATCTGGAAGCAGAATGTCAAGAGTGGATGACAGAGAAACTAAATTCTAGGTGCCAGTGGGCCTGTTAGCATATTTATTTCTCTTGAGTCTGGACACATTTTAAATACCTTCTAGTGTTGGGAAGGCCATCTGCCCAACACAGGAAGCCATCAGTGAAATACTCCTATAGCATATGGACATTTGAGACTTTCAGGAGTAGAAATGAGCAAAATGGACACAGAATTTTGAGCACAAAAAGGGGTACATGGGGATGTGTATGGATAAATTTTATGTTTTAAAGGCTTGTGAAGAAACCATTATGTAGAAAACCAAAGGTGTCCTTGGTTTGTCTGGAAATTGAGGTGTGTTGACTTGAATCCACAATAGTTCATTGGCCTTCTGAAACTTGTGAGACTTCTCATTTCTTGGAAAACCTTTTCAATAGTTGGGCCACCAAAGGAGATAGGAGGAGGGATTCAATACAAAAATGTTTGCTGGGTAAAGACCCAGATTCCTAGAGAGGAAACTTAGAGGGGATGGAATCATACTGGGAGATCTTCAAGATCATTGGTTCTCTCTTCTCTTGTGACATAACAAGATGAAGTTAAGATAAGCAACCAAAGTTGCACAGTGAAGGATTTCTGTAAAATTTTCAAAGCAAATAAAGATGAGCCTCAGACAAAAGATGATGAGATCCCACCTTATAGAGGTAGAGTGGTTTTCAGGTAAATAATTAGAATAATTTGTTTAAAAAAATAAACTCAACTGGACATTTGATGAACCTACTCTAAAATGAATACTTTGACCCCTGATTATGGTGTCATTCAAGACAAAACACACCAACTACTGAATAGTATCTGTGAGGGTTTGGTAGTGAGTGGAGGTGATTTTCTCCACCATCTTTTGGCATAAAGAGAGCCTTCATTTTCCACTTCTGACCTCCAAATTTGAAGATTCAAAAGTTTCAAATATCTGTGTTCTACAAGAGTGCTTGGCACATGATCTGCTGATGGAAGATATTTGAAACAGGTCCTTTGTTTATCTTCTTGATGAATGATCAATGAATTTCTGTCACTGAAATCTAAAGGATGAATTGGAGTTAATGAGGCAAGGGATAGGTGGTGATAACGAGCTCCCTCTAAAATGTCCAGGAAAGTGAGTGCCACATTCAAAAGCTCATGCACAAGAGATGACCATGCTTTCAGCTGGTGGAGATTATGACATGGGAATGGAATGACAAGAAATTGGTTCATAAAAATCCTTGTAGGTCAATTTAAGGAATTTAGATCATGAAGGCCTTTAATGAATTGTAAATTGAAAAACAAAGTGACATGCTCAGATTTGAAGTTCATCAGTTAATGATGATGGAGGGTTTGAGGGCTGTAAGGGATGATACATAGTAGAAATAATACACATTGGAGGGAAGGCCTTGGCTGCAGCTCTGGAGAAAACCAGGACCCCTAGTAGAAAATACAGCTGGACTAACAGAATTATGATTCTATTTGGAGTGGGAGATATGAAGAGGGAATTTATAATTTGTATATAGTATGTATAGATGCTCAACTTTGTAAACCATGTGTTTAAATTAAGTAAAAACATACGACAAGAGAAAAATTATTACAGAGATTGTCTCCCCATGATTACGGAGGCAGAGAAAATCCCACAAAAAGCTGGAGCACAGGTTAAGTCAGTGGTTTGTTCTGAGTCTGAAGGTCATAGGACCTGAACTGACAGCTGAGTCTGACAGCCAGGAGCTCTGATGGCCAATGCCAAGGGCAGGACAGGATGGGCATCTCGGCTCCAGTGAATGGACCCTGATTCTGCCTTTCCTCTTCTAGGGGACCTCGGAGGATGGTGTGATAGCACCCGAAGGCAATCTTCTTTACTCAGTCTGCTGTTTCCAAAGCTGACCTCTCCAGATTTGGAAGACACCTTTGAATACAATATTTTGTCATGACACACCTCATGAAACCTTTGAACACAGTTTTTGCAGCAGCTCATAGCATCCTCAGAGCATCCTGGTGCCCGGTTAGGTGACACCGTGTCACAGTGAGGACTGACTGTGGGAAGATGAAGGTAATGGTCGTGACTCCAGAGTTCTGCTTTGGTGGAGCCATCCAAGTAGATCCCAGTGTTTGTGCCAAAGTAGGCAAAGGGCAGATAGACTGTACAGTGGGGAAGGTACTTGTCTTAGATGTGGCAGACCTGGGTTCATTCCTGAGCACAGAGCCAGAGTAAGCTGTGATCATCACCAATGGCTCTAAACCAAAAGCTAGAACAGGAAGCAATACCAAAGTGGATAGTAGTTCCTCTGGCGAAGGATGTGGGCACAGTTAGCTGGGGAGATGGGGGCACTTTCTGTTGGTTTCATGATTGGAGGTACATATCTAGGTGTCTGCTCACCTTTATTTATTTATTTATTTATATTTTTGAGAGGGGGCAAATACTTTTGTTAATTTCAGTGATGCCAAGATAAGAAAAGTTAATAGGGGAGTGGTCTGGGGAATAAAGGTCTTCTGTTTTTAGAGATGCTGGGATGTTGAGTCTGAGTTCCGGTGAGAAGCCAGAGAAGAACCCAAGAGAAGCTTTGGTGGGAAATTTGAATGAGGACCCACTTCCTTAGAGATGGAAATTATGATGATAAGGTGAGTGTGCTGACTTACTTCCCTATCCTGGGCGTAGGAGATGTGTTTCCTCTATTTTTACAGCTCAGTGAGAGGTCAGCAAGGCAGTGCTGGGTGAGCTCTGTGTAGCAGGCTGCTAACCAGCAGGTGAATCCCACTCTTTGGAAAGGAAGTATCTAATACTCATCTGTTCCCTAGGTCTTACCCCGCCCCACCCCAACCCTATCAGTATGGCCTGTAGCACAAACTTCTACTATCACTTGGAGCTCTATTATTTCTAGCCACATCCAGCTGAGACATAGCTTTGTCTGTGGTTGTGAAAGCTTTGACTTTGGCACCCTCTCTCCTGTAGGGTTGTCCACAATAAGCTTTTGTCTGTGTGTGTGGGCGGGGCACACACTCTTCTGTAACTTACTCCTGATTCTGTACTCAGGGATCACTCCTGGCTGGATCAAGGGATCATAAGGGGTGCTGGGGATAGAATCTGACTTGGTAGCTGCATCCAAAGCAAAAACACCTTATCACTCTGGCTCCAGTATTTTAAAAATCTTATTCTATCTATCTATCTATCTATCTATCTATCTATCTATCTATCTATCTATCTATCTATCTATCTATCTATCTATCTATCTATCTATCTATCTATCTATCTATCTATCTATCTATCTATCTATCTATCTATCTATCTATCTATCTATCTATCTATCTATCTATCTATCTATCTATCTATCTATCTATCTATCTATCTATCTATCTATCTATCTATCTATCTATCTATCTATCTATCTATCTATCTATCTATCTAATTTGGGGGCCGAGCAAAAGGCCATACTACACAGTGCTCAAGTCTACTATGGTCTCTGTGCTCTGGGGTCATTCTGGTAGTACTCAAGGGACTGTACAAAGTTCTAGGGATTAAACCTGGGATGTGAACTTAAGTAAAAAACTGAATTGGGCCTAAACCAAATTTGTGGGTAATTTATCCAAGGTCCTTACTGGAAATTAGCTAGGAAGATTAAGAGTGTTCTATTCATTCAAGTCAGAAATCTGCAGGATGACAGGCAAGGGACTGACATGGATTTCAAAGGACTTTTAATTTAAAGTGTTTTTATATTAAATTGATGTGAAATTCTTTATTCTTTTAAAAATATTTTATTTAACACCGTTAGATATACAATTACATGATGTTCATGTTTAAATTTTGGTTCTACAGTGTTCCAACACACATCCCTCCACCCCTGCCTATCTCCCATCACCAATGTCCCCACCTCCCTCCCTTTCCTCCAGCCTGCCTCCATGGCAGGTTCTTTTTCTCCTTTCTCTCTTTCTCTTCTCTCTCATCACTTCCCTTTCTTACACTTGTAGATTGTAATATATTCTAGAACATGATTGGTTCCACTAGTTTGATATACCAGGTCTGGACCACGAAGATGGCAGCAATTTTGCGAGTGAGTCTCATCTGGCTGCTTCAGGCCCTACAGAGGTGATGGGCCCACTCCCAAAACCCATCTTGCCTCCTGGAGCCTCATGGTCAGCTGAGCTAGGGGAGAGCCGGATGGCAGCTCTCCCCCCATGGCCAAGAGCCCTGAGGCAGTTCCTGGGTGGGGCCACCAGGCCTACAAGACAGGTCAGAGAGGGGAAGGGGAACCCCAGCTCCATCTCCACGAACTCCTGGTGACTTCCTCCTCCAAGATCCGCCTACCTGGACTTGAACTCAACTGCTCTGAACTGGTCTTGATATCAGTGTCTCTCTTGTGTGAGTTCTGATGAGCTGTGGGGTCCGGGCCATGATAATGACAGCTATTTTTTTAAAATATTTTTTAAATATTTTTTTAAAAATATTTTTTGGGTCACACCCAGCAATGCTCAGGGTTTACTCCTGGCTCTGCACTCAGGAATTACTCCTGGCAATGCTCAGGGGACCATATGGGATGCCAGGGATCGAACCCAGGCCGGCACAGGCCGGCCACGTGCAAGGCATATGCCCTACCCGCTGGGCTATAGCTCCGGCCCTGATAATGACAGCTTTTATGGTGAACGAGTCTCATCTCTCATCCAGCTGCTTCCAAGGCACTACAGAAGTGATGGGCCCACTCCCAAAACCCATCTTGCCTCTTGGGAGCCTCATGGTCAGCTGAGCTAGGGGAGAGCTGAATGTAGCTCTTCCCCGCAAGCGCCTGACTCTCTCATCTTTCTCTCTATCTCTGTTTCTGTCTCTGTATTTCTCTCTCTTATCCTTGTGACTTGCCTTACGGTTTATGATGCAATTATCTATGTGTATATTCAGCAGTGAGTTCTAGTGTGACATTATAGTTCCTCATTCCCCATCAACCTCCCCAGTTTGTTACAACTACAATGATCATTATGGTGTACAGATGTGAAAGAGCCTAGAAGGACCTGGTCCTAGCCTACTTTGTTATCTAAGCCTGTTGCTTGGTTGCACACTGTCACAGCTGTGCATCTGGTCTGCCCCTTGTTCGGTTCATCTGGTTGTGGAGGCTGCGAACCTGTAGCCAGGCCCACCAGCATGGAGAGAGAGGAGCCCAAATCCCTGTTCCAATTCTGGACAGCGTGGCTTCCCCCACATGGCTGCTTTACCCTAGTAGCTACGTTGGTCTCGGCCGGGGACTAGCTGATTCCTCAGAGACTCCATGGTCTGCTCCACGTGGGCCAGGCAGTGCAGCTGTGCATCTGGTCTGTCTCTTGTTCTGTTCATCTCTATTGTTACTATTATTGGCATATCAAATACACCATGGGTAGCTTGTCAGGCTCTGCCATGGCTCTGAATTCATCCCAAGATGCCCATTCTTTTCCTATGTCAAACCATCCACCATCCAGGGTCCACAGGGGAGAGCCCTGGGGGGGTGTAGACAAACCTATCTCCTGTCTGCCACTTGCCAACACAGCTGGGTACTGCAGCCACCCCTCCAACACCTCGAGGGGTAGGATGTAAAAGTCTTTAAAAATAATTATAATCAGTCCTACTCTACAAGCTTGTGTTCTCTCAAACACATTTTCCATTTCTTCGTCTACCCTCACATCCTTCTAAATAAGTTTTGTTTAATAAAAACCTGTCTTCCCTA
Source organism: Cryptotis parvus (assembly GCA_021461705.1). Taxonomy (NCBI): domain Eukaryota; kingdom Metazoa; phylum Chordata; class Mammalia; order Eulipotyphla; family Soricidae; genus Cryptotis; species Cryptotis parvus. Next base: position 181,280 of record JAJIBD010020996.1, read on the forward strand.
CCCCCCAAAATTATTATTGTAGGTAACAAGTTAATATTACATTAACATTTATGGTTTTGGTGAACAAATTTACTTTACCTTCACCACCACCAAAATGTCCCAGACTCCGCCACGATCCTTCCATCACTTTTAGTCCGATCTTCATTCTCCCTGTGTGTCTCCCCACTGCTGCTTTGCTTACCTCGGTTTTGGAACCCAGGCCAAGGGTCTGTCACTGCTTGATACCATCTTGTTTCTCCATATGTCCCAGATAAGTGACTGGGAGCTTCCCTCCCTGCCCTGCTCCGCTGGCACATTTTGCTTAACATGGCACCCTCCAGTTCTAGCCTAGATGCAGGAATGGCAAGATTTCTGTCTTCCTACAGCAGGATTTTACCACTGTGTATAAAGACCACAGCTTCTTTATCATTCCTCTTGACATGAAATTATTAATAAAAATAAAATCCAGCCCCTTAAGACTAGCTTTGAAAGCTGAATCTCCGTTAGGGAATAGTCCTTGGAGCCCAGCTCTCTGCGTGACCTCTAGACTCACCTTTTCCTAAGTTTATTTCTGACTTTTCTTTATTGGGAGGAGGGGGAATGCTCAGGTGTCCCCTAGGGACACTCCTGACTGTACACAGAAAGACATGTGGCACCAGGGCTGTAACCCAGGACTTTACATATGCAAAGCATGTCACACCCTAACATCTGTGGCCTTAGCCAGTGAGCTTCATGGGGGCCTATCAAACTATGGTCCTACTTCCAGAGGCTCCTAAGATCATTCATTATTTCAAATTTTCACAAGCACTCAGTAATTCAAATGAGATTTTATTAGATCACTGTCTTCCCGTTCATCATTGATTTGCTTGAGCGGGCACCAGTAACATCTCCATATGTCCTATCTCATGCTAGTAGAGCCTAAGGGCATCTGCTTGCTCCAGGAACATAAAGAGCCTCAAACCATTCCTTCAGGTCATGGGAATGAGGTCTATAATTGTTACTGGTATTTGGCATATCAAATACAACATGGGTAGCTTGCCAGGCTCTGCCATGCAGGTGGCATACTCTTTTAGTCACCTCTGATCTCCAGCATTTATTGATGAACCAGACGACCCCCCACTCCATGAGGGCTATGATAGGCTCTTCTGCTAGGTGGAGTTCTGACGAGAGGGAAGTCCGGATGTGGAAAATGGCGGCCCTCATGGAGTAGGGGGTTGTCTGGCTTCTTGAGAGGCTCTGCTGGGGTGGCAGGCCAGGACTAGAACCCGCCATCCCTCCTGGGCACCTCGTGAACGGCTGGGCACAGGGAGAGTCAGTAGAAGCTCTGCCCCATGTCTGTGAGTCTCTGGATCAGCATACCTGGGCCAGACGGAAAAGGTACATCCTCATTATTTGTCAAGCACCATGGAGTCAGAGATTATTTCTCACTGGGAAGTTGGCAAAGGCTTTAGGCAAGATGAAATTTTCTCTATTGTTGCACTCTTCACAGGAAGGGGATTTTCTACTACAGTCCCAGGTAACTTGAAAACATGTAGGTATCTTCTTGTTTTTCTTCCAGCTCCAAAGTGTTGTAGAGGGGCCGGAGCAATAGTCCAGAGGGTAAGGTGTTTGCCTTGCGTGGCCAACCCGTGCCGGCCTGGGTTCCATCTCCAACATCCCATATGGTCCCCCGAGCACCGCCAGGAGTAATTTCTGAGTGCAGAGCCAGGAGAAATCACTGAGCATTGCCGGGCGTGACCAAAAAAAAGGAAAAAAAGTGTTGTAGAGTGATGGCTCTGTTGTAGTCACGCCGACTTCTCTCATTCAGTTCATCTTCCTTTCCTACAGTAACTGCAGATTTTCAGTGTCTGATTATCCATCCATCCTATCTTATGCATCAAAGAGCAAAAGCGAAGGAAACCTGACCTGGAGGTCCAGTGGAGAGTGCAAGTCCCGGAAATGCTTCTTCCAGCCATACCACTCCTGGGAATATACCCTGGGAAGCCCAAAACACACAGCAGAAACACCATCTGCGCTTTTTCTTTTCTTTCCTTTTTTTAAAAATCTTTTTATTTTTACAGTTACAAAGATATACAATTAAAAAGTTCATATTTGGGTTTTGGTCATACAGTGTTCCAGCACCCATCCCGCCACCAGTGCCCATCTCCAACCACCAACGCCCCCGGTTCCCTCCCCCCTCCCCCAGCCCTCCTCCATGGCAGGTTCTTTATTTCTTTCCCTTTCTCTCTCTTTCTCTTTTCCCTTCCCTCCAGACTATGGATTACAGAACATACATTAATAGGTTGTCATGTGTATCCTTTTGCCTCTATTTAACGCTCAGTTCTAGGTTGGCATGAGTACCCTCGACAATTGTTAGCACACTGTTCCATTTTCTATCTTACCTAGCCTCTGACTCCCACACGTTTGTGATAATTTCCACCTTTGACAAGGCCTCCTGATATATGTTTCACTTGACCTTGGATATTGGTATCATAATATGTACATATATATTTATGCCATGCAAATAAATGCAGTCATTCAGTATCTGTCTCTCTCCTTCTGTCTAATTTCACTCAACATAATCTTCTCCATGTCCATCCATTTATAGGCAAATTTTATAACTTCATTTTTCCTAACAGCTGTATAGTATTCCATTGTGTAGATGTACCAAAGCTTCTTTATCAAGTCATCGATTTTCTGGCACTCTGGTTGCTTCCAGATTCTGGCTATTGTAATAGTGCTGCTATGAACATAAAAGTAGGGATGGTGTTTCTGCTGCGTATTTTTTGGTTTCCCAGAGTAGATTCCCAGGAGTGGTATGGCTGGGTCAAATGGGAGTTCAATTTCTAGTCTTTGGAGGAAAGTCCATATTGTTTTCCAGAAAGGCTGTACCAGCCGACATTCCCACCAACAATGGATGAGTGTCCCCCTTTTCCCCACATCCAGGCCAGCACTTGTTATTCTTGCTCTTTTGAATATGTGCCAGTCTCTGTGGTGTAAAGTGGTATCTCATTGTTGTTTTGATTTGCATCTCTCTGATGATTAGTGATGATGAGCATTTTTTCATATGTTTCTTGGCCATTCGAATTTCTTCCTTGCTGAAGTTTCTGTTCATTTCTTCTCCCCATTTTTTGATGGGGTTGTTTGTTTTCTTCCAGTTCTACAAGTTCTACCAGTGCCTGATATATAAGATGGGAGGCATCACCTTCCCAACTTCAAACTGTACTACAAGGCAGTAGTAATTAAAACAGCATGGTATTGAAATAAAAACAGACCTGTGGACCTATGGAATAGAATTGAGTATCCTGACACCCAACCTCAAACACATGATCATTTAATCTTTGATAAAGGTGCAACGAGTCTAAAATGGAGTAAGGAAAGCCTCTTCAACAAGTGGTGCTGGGAAAACTGGGCAGCAACATGTAAAAAAATGAATTTGGACCTGTGCCTAACACCATGCACAAAAATCAGATCAAAATGGATTAAAGATCTCAATATCAGACTTGAATCCATAAAGTACATTGAAGAAAATATAGGAAAAACCCTCCAGGACATTGAAGCTAAAGGCATCTTCAAAGGTGAAACATCACTAATAAAGCAACTAGAAGAAAAGATAAACATATGGGACTACATGCAACTAAAAAACAGTGACTAAGATACAAAAGCAGTCCACAGAATGGGAAAGAATATTCACCCAATACACATCTGATAAGGGGTTAATATCCAGGATATATCATGCACTTTTTATTTTCATAGCAGCACTATTCACAATAGCCAGAATCTGGAAACAACCAGACTGCCCAAGAACTGATGACTGGATAAAGAAACTTTTGTACAACTACACAATGGAATACTATGGAGCTGTTAGGAAAAAATGAAGTTATGAAATTTGCCTATAAATGGATGGACATGGAGAGGATCATGTTGAGTGAAATTAGCCAGAAGGAAAAAGACAGATATAAAATAAATGCATTTGTTATTTGCATGATATAAATATATATAAGTATATAATACTATATATACATATATATATATATATATATATATATATATATATATGGCATGATGCCAATATACAAGGTTTACAAGGTCAGGCAAAATACGAACCAGGAGGTCTTGTCAAAGGTGGAATCTACCACAAATGGGTGGGAGTCAGAGGTTAAGTAAGGCAGAGAAGGGAACAGTGTGCTAATAATTGTCGAAACTGAAAATACCAGCCTAGAACTGAGCATTGAATATATGCAAAAGATACACATGATAGGAGCTTTTATTTGTTTGGGGGCCACAACAGAATTTCTCCTGGCTCAGCACTCAGGTATCACTATGGGGTGCTGGGATCAAATCATGGTCAGCCTTATGCAAGGCAAGTGTTCTAGCACTGTGCTACCTCTCTAGCCCCTGAGGAGTGTTTTTAAATGAAGGTATTTTTTTAAATTTTTAAAAAATATTTTAATATACCACTGTGAGATATACAACTATCTAGATGTTCATGTTTGGGTTTCGATCTTACAGTGTTCCAGCACCCATCCCTCCACAAGTGCCCATTTCCCACACCATTGTCCCCAATTCCCTCCATCCTCCAATAGGCTGCCTCTATGGCGGGTTCTTTATCTCTTTTATCTCTTTCTCTTTCTCTCTTTCTCTTTTCCTTCTCTTACACACTATGGGTTGCAATACATACATTTAGCAGTTATCAAATCATTTTGCCTGTATTCAATGCTCAGTTCTAGGCTGGTATTATAACTTTTGACAATTATTAGAACACTGTCCCCTTCTCTGTCTTTTTCTAACCTCTGACTCCCACATGTTTGTGGTAGATTCCACCTTTGACAAGACCTCCTGATCTATGTTTTGCCTGACCTTGGATATTGGTTTCATACTATATAAACATATGTCTATATCATGCAAATAAATGCAGTCATTCTATATCTGTCTTTTTTCCTTCTGACTAATTTTACTCAACATGATTCTCACCATGTCCATCCATTTATAGGCAAATTTCATAACTTCAGTTTTCCTAACAGTTGCATAGTATTCCATTGTGTAGATGTACCAAGGTTTCTTTATCCAGTCATCAGTTCTCGGGCTCTCTGGTTGTTTTCAGATTCTGGCTATTGTGAATAGTGCTGCAATGAAAATAAAAGTGCAGGTGGTGTTTCTGTTGTGTGTTTTTGGCCTCCCAGGGTATATTCCCAGGAGCGGTATTTCTGGGTCAAATGGGAGCTCAATTTCTAATCTTTGGAGGAATGCCCATATTGTTTTCCAAAAAAGGCTGTACAAGTCGATATTTCCACCAACAATGCATGACAGTTCCTCTATACCCACATTCATGCTAACATTTGTTGTCCTTGCACTGGATATGTGCCAATCTCTGTGGTGTGAGATGATATCTCATTGTTGTTTTGATTTGGATCTCTCAGATGATTAGTGATGATGAGCATTTTTATATGCTTTTTGGCCATTCGAATTTCTTCCTTGTCAAAGTTTCTGTTCATTTCTTCTCCCTATTTTGTGATGGGGTTGGCTATATCCTGGATATTAACCCCTTATCGGATGGTTATTGAGTGAATATTCTTTCCATTCTGTGGACTGTCTTTTTTATCTTGGTTACTCTTTCTTTTGAGGTGCAGAAGCTTATCAGCTTCATGTAGCCCATATGTTTTTCTTTGCTTCTAGTTGCCTTGTTAGTGGTGTTTCATCTTTGAAGATGCCTTTCGGGTCAATATTGTAGAGGGTTTTTCCTATATTTTCTTCTCAACATAGTTTATGGATTCAGGTCTGATATTGAGACCTTTAATCCATTTTGATCTGATATTTTGTGCATGGTGATAGACAACCAGGGTGTGATAGGATCTTCTGCTGCTCGGTGGAGTTCTGGCGAGAGGAAAGTCCGATTTGGAAGATGGCGGCCTTCATGGAGTGGGGAGGTATTGTCTGGCTTGTTGTGAGGCCCTGCTGGAATGGCCAGGGTTAGAACCCGCCATCCTTCCTGGGTGCCTTGTGAGCGGCTGGGCACAGGGAGAGCAAGTAGCAGCTCTGCCCCATGTCTGTAAGTCTCTGGATCAGCATACCTGGGCTGGATTGAAAAAAAAAAAAACTGCTGCAGGGTGGGTGTTGATGATCCGGGCTGTGATAGGATCTTCTGCTGCTGGGTGGAGTTCTGATGAGAGGAAAGTCCGATGGGGAAGATGGCGGCCCTCATGGAGTGGGAGGGGTCCGCTGGCTTGTTGTGAGGCCCTGCTGGAATGGCGGGCCAGGGCTAGAACCCACCATCCCTCCTGGGTGCCTTGTGAGCGGTGCCTCGTGGAACCACTTGCGGCCACGCGGTTCATCAATAAATGCTGTATTTAGAGGTGACTACAAGAGTATGCCACCCACACGGCAAGCCTGGCAAGCTTGCTGTGTCATATTTGATATGCCAAATACCAATAATAATTATATTAGGTCATTCCCATGACCTAATATAATTGTCTGAGGCTCTTTATGTTCCTGGAGCAAGCAGATACCCCTTGGGCACTACTAGCATGAGGCAGGGCATATGGAGATATTACTGGTGCCCGCTCAAGCAAATAGATGATGAATGAAAAGATAGTGATAGTGATAGTGATAGGCAGAGGTCCAAATTCATTTTTTTGCATGTAGTAGTCCAGTTTTCCCAGTACCACTTGTTGAAGAGGCTTTCCTTGCTCCTAAATGAAGCTATTTTATAAGAAGTGATTGTTGAGTTTATTCCTTTTGGAGAGTTACCAAAGTGCAAAACATGCAAAAAAAACTTTTCTGCAGCTGTCCCCTGAGGCATGTCCTGTGATTATTCCCATTCTAAAGATAATGAAAGGAGGCAGGGGGGAGAAGAAATAACTTTCCCAAGATTACCAGGTCAATTAGGGAAGGATCCGGAGGCAGCTGTCAGCCTCCAGGGCTCTTGCTCTTAACTACACTGACAAACAGTAAAGAAACCCAGAATATGGGCCAGCAAGATCTTCCAGTGAGTGGGGTCTTTGCCTCACAAATGGTTGACCTGTGTTTTATTTCCCAGTACCTGGTATGGTCCCCAAGACCTGCCAGGACTGACCCGAGAGCAGAGTCAAGAGTAAGCCCCTGTGCACTGCAAAAGAGACCCAATACCTCAGCCCCCCATTAAAGAAACACAGAATATGTCTACACATACAGAGACAGACGATATAGAGTTAGGAGATCTAGGAGCAAGCCCAGAACTAGAGGCATCTGGGGTGTCCTGCAGCCCAACCAAAGCTTCAGAGATGCCCATAGTAAGCACTTAGTCTTCCCACAGGGCTCAGCCCTCTTCTGCTCCTGGGTATCCTTCAGTTCATGAAGGCAGCTTCACTATGTCCAGGCAGGCACTCTGAGGGTCCCCCTGGAAACCCAGCCCCTGGATATCCAGAGCAGATGGGGAGAGAGGAAAGGAGCCTTTTGCTCCAGCAAGGCTGTTGTCTGGGACTTTCGGCCTGAGGCATCTGCTCTGTCTGGGAGATTGTCAATAGGAAATTGTGTGAGGGGTGGGTCTTCCTCTGCAAAGAAGCATGACCCAACTCAGCACTCCTAAGCAGAGCAAATCCCAAAATGCGTTTTGGTATCGTTGCCTCATGTGATGGTGACATAGGCTGCTCTGTGGAGCAGCCAGCAACAGCTTGGTTCCTTAGCTAAAACGCACAGGCAGCTCTCTCTCTCTCTCTCTCTCTCTCTCTTCCTCTCTCTCTCTCTTCCCCCTCTCTCCTTCTCTTTTCCCCTTCTCTGTCATTCTCTCTCTCTGCCTGTCTGTCTTTCTCTTCCTATCTCTTTCTGTCTCTGTCTTTGTCTCCCTGTCTCTGTCTCTGTCTCTCTCTGTCTTTATCTCTCTTTCTCTCTGTCTTTGTCTCTCTCTGTCTCTCTATCTCTTTCTAGTTTTTGAGTCACACCCAGTGATGCTCAGGGGCTACTCCTGGCTCTGCACTTAGGAATTACTCCTGGCGGTACTCAGGGTACAATTTGGGATGCTGGGGATAGTACCCTGGTCAGCCAGATGCAAGGCAAATGCCCTACCTGCTTTACTATTGCTCCAGCCTCTCTCTGTCTCTATTTATCTCTGTCTCTCTCTCTGTCCCTTAATATCTGTCTGTCGGTCTCTCCCACTTCCAACTCCATCCCTCCCTTTGAAGCCTATTTCTGATTTAACCTAATCATGGTTCCTGCATCCTCTCCTCCGATCAGTCTGCAATCCTTTGGAGACTACAACCTGGCCTTTGGTAGCACCTAACCTCCCGCTTTCAGATGGGAAGGAAGGAGCAGCATCGCTGAGAGGTCAGGAACTCTGTCATGTGTGGATGACATAGCTAGGATCATCTGAAATATTGCAGGTTCAGGAGAAAAATGTTCTCTTTCCCTTAACCAGAGGAGGAAGACTGGATTTATTGCCCACATTTAGGTTTAGGTCCTGAAGGGACCTTTCCATAAGAAAAACGCATCCGATAGAGTTCAACCATGTGATTGCAAAGCATCTGGTCTTCTTGTTAGCTAAACTTCACCTTCATCTTCACCTGTTCTTCACCCTCATCAGGGGAAGGCCATTGTCTTGCCATGAGGCAACAGGCTTCCCATTCTGAGCTCTGGACTTAGGCCCCCGTGACCACTGGCCCTCTGATACTTGTATCCTCTGTATATATCTTTGTATTTTCATTTATGCTCAAATTGGCCTTTCTCTTAGGCTAATCTAAGGTCATAGTTTCAATGTGCTGAAGAAGCTAAAGGGGAGGGAGGTTTTCCCTCTACCCCTATAAGTGGGTTCATGCAAAATGCTCATTTAAATGAGTAAAATATTTTTATAGGGGCTACGTACACTCAGGGTCTGGAGGCAAGCAGGATGTCCTATTCAACAGATTCTAGGCTTGACCACACAGAGCCACCCTGTGGTTGTACCCGGTGGTGCTGGCGGAGGTGTGCAGAGCAGTGACAGGGATCAAACTCAAGACCTTCTAGGCCTGTGATCTGCCCCTTGAACCACATCCCAGGTCCACAGTCCTACTTTTATTTTCTACACCCTCCTGCCTTCAGTTTTATCTCTCCAACGATCTCCTGAATTATTCAATCTGATTAATATTTTAAGAATCAGATCACATCATAATTCAGTGGTAATATAATCCTCCAGAATCTTCTATTAATTAACTTGGTGATTTAGCAACACTGGACTTTATATTCATTTTATAGGGCTTGGGAAATATTTCATTTTTATCCTCATCTTATTTCCCCACCCCCTCATCTGAAATAATTTCTACTAGCGTCCATGTAGCATTTTTTATCCCTCCTAATCAATATTAATTTCATTCAAGATCGTATTTTGAGACTGAACTGTTTCCTGGGTTCATATTTAGAGATCAAGTGGTAGTTTGTAGGATGTATGCTTCCAAAGAAAATTTCTGATGAAGAAAATTGTCTGCCAGCCAGAAAAACGATGCCAACCCCAGAGAGTCTCAGCACCCCCACTCTGAGCAATTTCGACCCCAGGGAATAGACGATTGCTCTGTGAAGTTGGTTGCTGTAGTTTGGATGAAGAAGTCATGGGGATCGTAGAGGAGGCGAAAGGGCCCATCACCCTGAAACACTGTGTGGTCGACAGTGAAGGGCCTGACATTGAGATAATTCTCTCTGAATCAGCTGCTACGCTGTGGGGAATGAAGTGTTTAGGAACAAAACAATTTGTGGGAGGGGCAAGCGGGGAGCAAGGATGGCAGACACCTATGAGCAGCCCAAAGTAGCTTTTCAGAAATTGTGCAGTGATTTAAGAACACATTTTTGGGTACTTACAGGATAGGTTTTTCCACTGCCAATTTGGATTCTAGGAGCCATAACCAGTGATGCTCTGGGGAGTATTCCTGACTAAGTGCTTGGGGATACTTGTGGCAGTGCTCTTAGGAGAATGTGTACTTTAGGGGATAGAGCTGGGGTAGTGTGCAGTGCTAGTACCTTAAGTCCTCTATTATCTCTCCAGGTCCCCAAGTACTTTCTTAATGCAAGACATTCTGTAGAAATTCAAAAGATTTCAGTAGAAATTTTCATAATTAAGATTATTAATAGGGTGAACTTAATTTATCATTTGAAAAAGTCAAGAAATTGGTGGACAATTACAGAAATAAGAAATGATGGCTGTTGTTTCTGGAATCAGTATTCTGAAAATTCAGAATAAGCCTTTTTTCTTTTTCCTCTTCCTTGACTTTTTTAATTTTTAGGTCATCCATTGAGTAATTATTGCAAGGCACATGTGGGAGAGATAGAGGAACCAGAGATAGCTCCATATAAAGAGAATGCAAAGTGCCAGGTGGGCGATTCCAAAAGAGGGGCTTCTGATTCATAGCCAAGTCAGGAGGGAATTGAGCTGGGGGAGGAATTCAGTCCTGAGACTACAATGGGTGCCTCGTCCCTTCCTCCATATATCTGTGTTAGTCTTCGTCCCTCTCCCCATTCTCTGCTACAGCAAAATGGAAACTTTTCTTTCAATTATTCACCTCCTTCCTCCCCTTTTTCCTTTCCCCTCATTCTTTTCCGCCTTCTCCTTCCTGGCTCCTTTTACTCCTGCTCTTCATGCTCTCCAGATCCTTCTAGAATACATCTTATTCTTAAAAATTACAAGTGTTCTTTTACACGTAGCTGCCCAGTTTTCCCAGCACCATTTGTTGAAGAGGCTTTCTTTGCTCCACTTAATATTTTTTGCTCCTTTATCGAAGATTAAGTGGTTGTATATTTGTGAGTGCGTTTCAGGATACTCAGTTCTATTCCATAGGTCTACGGGTCTGTCTCTATACCAATACCACACTGTCTTAATTACAACTGCTCTGTAGTAGAGCTTGAGGTTGGGGAAAGTGATACCTCCCATCTTCTTTTTCCCAAGGATTGCTTTAGCTATTCGTGGGGTTTTATTATTCCATACAAATTTCAGGAGTGTTTGTTCAATTTCTTTGAAGAACATCATGGGTATCTTTATAGGGACCGCATTGAATCTGTATAAAGCTCTAGGGAGTATTACCATTTTGATAATGTTAATCCTTCCAATCCATGAGCAGGGAATGTGTCTCCATTTCCTCAGGTCTTCTTTTATTTCCTGAAGTAAAGTTTTGTAGTTTTCTTTGTAGAGATCCTTTACATTCTTTGTCAAACTGATTCCTAGGTATTTGATTTTCTGTGGTGCAATTGTGAATGGGATAGTTTCTTTAATGTCCCTTTCTTCTCTTTCGCTGTTTGCATATAGGAAGGCCATTGACTTTTGGGTATTGATTTTGTACCCTGCTACTCTACTATAAGAATGTATTATTTCTAGGAGCCTCTTGGTAGAGAGTTTTGGGTTTTCCAGGTATAATATCATGTCATCTGCAAATAGTGATAACTTGGCTTCTTCCCTTCCTATCTGGATGCCCTTAATGTCTTTTTTCTTCCCTGATTGCTATGGCAAGTACTTCCAGTACTATATTGAATAGAAGTGGTGAGAGCGGGCAGCCTTGTCTTGTCCCTGATCTTAAGGGGAAGGCTTTCAGTTTTTCCCCATTGAGAATGATGCTCGCTGTGGGCTTGTAGTAGATGGCCTGGATTATCTTGAGGAAGGTTCCTTCAATCCCCATTTTACGGAGAGCTTTCATCATGAACGGGTGTTGAATCTTGTCAAATGCCTTAGACCTCCTTCTAACGCCATGCACAAAAGTCAGATCAAAATGGATTCTAGATCTCGATATCAGAAATGAATCTATAAGGTACATCGAAGAAAACATAGGAGAAACGCTCTACGACATCGAAACGAAAAGTATCTTTAAAGACGACACACCACTGACCAAGCAAATGGAAGCAATGATAAACAAATGGGATTATATAAAATTGAAAATCTTCTGCACCTCAAAAGAAACGGTGACCAAGATACAAAGACAATCCACAGAGTGGGAAAAGATATTCACCCAATACCCATCTGACAAGGGGTTAATATCCAGGATATATCAGGCACTGGTAGCACTCCACAAGAAGAAAACAGCCAACCCCATCAAAAAATGGGGAGAAGAAATGAACAGAAGCTTCCAAAAAGAAGAAATTCGAATGGCCAAAAGGCATATGAAAAAGTGCTCTTCATCTTTAATCATCAGGGAGATGCAAATCAAAACAACAATGAGGTACCATCTCACCCCACAGAGACTGGCACACATCCAAAACAGCAAGAACAACCGGTGCTGGTGTGGATGTGGGGAAAAAGGGACTCTCATCCACTGCTGGTGGGAGTGCCGACTGGTCCAGCCCTTTTGGGAAAACAATATGGGCATTCCTCCGAAAGCTAGATATTGAGCTCCCATTTGATCCAGCAATAGCACTCCTGGGAATATACCCTAGAGACCGAAAAACACATAGCAGAAACACTATCTGTACTTCTTTATTCATCTCTGCGCTTTCACTATAGCTAGAATCTGGAAACAACCTAAATGCCCGAGAACAGAGGACTGGCTAAAGAAACTGTGGTTCATCTACACTATGGAATACTATGCGGCTGTCAGAAAGGATGAAATTATGAAATTTACCTGCAAATGGATGGACATGGAGTCTATCATGCTGAGTGAAATTAGTCAGAAGGAAAAGGACAGATATAGAATGACTGCATTCATTAATAGGATATAAATAGATACCAGTGTTTTAATAAATATGGGAAATGGTAATGGCAGATTAAAACTCACCACTGAATATACACAAAGAGACTTAAGTCATAAACTCTAAATATCTGCAGGGCTAGCCACAATGTGTAAAATAAGAGGGAGAGAGATGCAGAGACAGAGAGAGAGAGAGAGAAAGAGAGGAAATGGGGTACCTGCTATTAAGGCGGCCTTGGGGGGGGGGAGGGGAGGGGTACATTGGTGGTGGAAATGGGGCACTGGTGGAGGGATGGGTGCTGGAATACTGTATTACCAAGAACCAATTATGAACACCTTTGTAATTGTATGTTTCACGGTGGTATAATAAAAAAATTAAAAAAAAAGAAAAAAATTACAAGTGTTCCTTAAACTCTGTGTGTGTGTGTGTGTGTGTGTGTGTGTGTAGGATAAGGTAGATGGATGCACACACCCCTGAATCTTCTTACTTAGATTGGGAGGTATCCATGAAGCACATTTTAATAGCCTTTGGTAGTAAGGGTTTGTTATGGTATATTTTATATTTAATTTCATCCCCAAAGCACCCAGTTGGATAAGTCCAAATAAACACCTTCTGTGCTGGGGTAGCATGACTGGTAAGGAACAGGACTCCTTTTATTCCAAGCCTGTTGCTCTTCCCTCAATCCCCACCCTGCCTCCACATATTCTAGCTCCCTGAATTATTCATGAGTCACCCCAAAGCTCTCATTCATTCACTCTTGCCACTCAGTAACTCATTTTCCAAATAGAAGCCCCAGTGGCCTTTTAAAATGCAGATTTGATCTTGCTATATCACACATAAATGACTGCTTAGCTCAGGGGATGAAGACCAACATATTTCATGGGCCCACAAGCCCTGTAGGGCTAGCTTCTTGTCTCTCTGGCTTCCTCTGGCGTTTTCAGGCTCTTGTTCTCCCCGGCCGGGCGGCTGGCCCATGCCCCATTCTGATCTTCCAGTTTCCTGTTCCCTTGGCTCAGGATAATCTTCCTGGCTTCTTTCCCCACATTAGGGTATTGGCTCAAACATTGTTTTATTTTATTTGTCTTTAGCATGACCAAGTCCATACTGGACCCTTCCCTCTGGGTCCAAACCCTATCATGTATCTTCCCAGTACCCAGTACAGATACTACACTCGGGAATGTAAAATGTTGCATTGACTTTACAAATAGTGAATTCAGATTGATCTCCTTCAGTAGACTTTAAGTCCTATGAGGCCAAAGACTTTTTATTATTTAATTTATAATGGTAAACAACAGGTGTCCCAACAGTTCCTTGGACCTTGACAGTGATGGTAGGTGTGAAAAACATGATTCTCTTCTGTGCCTCATCAAGACAAGTTTGGCACCTGGCCAATTTAATGGTTTGACCACCAAGGTTCAATATGAAAACTGAAGAAGTTCAAAATTACCTTGTAAAAGGTAATCTTGAGGCCCTGACTTCAATTCAGCACTGCAAATAATATCTTTTAAATGAGAAAAAAAAAGGAACACTTTCTTTAGAAAAACTAACTGGGTACATTTCTCCAAGAATGCATCAAATACATGTTTAGAAATCAACTCAGGCCCAATTAGAATATTCCTGATCTTTTTCTTTTCCTACTTCATACAAAGTTTAACTGCCTGTCCAAATGGTTTAACTGCCGACTCAACTCAGCTTCAACTCTCTCTGAGCAGGGATGGAATTATACTTTTTATTTGCTTGTCTACCTTCTCACATGATTTTGGACATGATAGAGATGTGGTGAATATTTGTGGAATGATTGGCTTTGCAGTCATAAGACTGGCACAAACTTTGTATTTTTTTCAAATAGGGCCTACTTATGAAAATCCCCCCCACATTTTATATAAGCATTGTGGCTTTGCAAATGTATTCATGATGACTTGTTATAGGCATTCAGTATTCCAACATCAACCCCACCACCATAGACTTCTCTCCACTATAGTCTTCAATTTTCCTAAGCACTTTTCAAGCTGCCCACATAGAAGCCCAATGCTTTATTTAAATTGCCAACAGAATGACACTTGATCCTTCCTATCCTTGTGGTCCTAGGCAAGTGAGCCATCATTATGGTCTTGATTCGCACTTCATTCTGATTTAGATGCCGATCTTTGCAGCCACCAGTTTGTATGCTTTCATCAGAATATTTTCATTCAGAATTTGTTTATTGTAACTTTGGGGGTAGGGCCAGATAAATAATATAGTCAGTAAAGTCTTGCACCTGATTGACCCAAGGTTTGTATTTTTAATTTTTTTTTGTTGAATCACCATAACATATACATTTACAAAGTTGTTTGTGATTGGGTTTCAGTCATACAATCTTCCAACACCCGTTCTTTCACCAGTGCACATTTCCCACTACCAATGTCCCCAGTGTTCCTCCTGCCCATCCCCTGCCTACCTCTATAGCAGGTACTTTCTCTCTCTCTCTCTCTCTCTCTCCTCTCTCTCTCTCTTTCTCTCTTTCCTCATTCTTTCTCCTCTCCTTTTGGCATTATGTTTTTTACTATAGGGACTGAAAGGTTACTTATTTGTTCCTTTACCTACTTTCAGCACTGAGTTCTTGTCCAGAGCAATTATTTCCAACTATCATTGTTGTAGCAGTCTCTTCTTCATCCTAACTGCCCTCCACTCCTTTTGTAGCAAGTGAACCCGTCCTCCGGGCCCTTGTTTCTACTGTCCTTGGATATTAGTCTCATATTGTGCTTTCTTTTTCTTAATATGCCACAAATGAGTAAATTCCTTCTATCTGAATGAGCTGGTTTTGATCCCCAACATCCATGATCCCCTAATCCCCAGAATTGATCTCTGAGCACAGAGCCAGGAATAAGGCCTTAGAACCACTTATTGTAGTTGCCCCCTCAAAAAAATCCCCTCCCTCATATTGCATCATACAAGACCTTTGTATATTTTGACTGTCAATCTCTTATTGGATTAATGAGTTGGAAATGTTTTCTCCACTCAGCCATTTCATTTGTCTATGATTTCCTTGATTGTGCACATTTTTCAATTTAACGCAGTTCCAACTTATCTATTTTTGTATATGCTGCTTTAGTTTTTGTTATGTTAGATTAAGAAAATCATGCCAAAATCTTTCCTAAGAAGTGTACTGTCTACATTTTCTTCTAGATATATGGGTTCCATTCTAATGTTCAAGTCTTTAAGCTATTTTGCATTAACTTTAGGGTGTGGCATAAAGTGCCAGTTCAGTTTAATTCTTTGCATATTACTGTCCAGTTTTCCCAGCACCATTTCTGCCTCTTTTGTCACAAATTGACCATATATGCATGAGCTTATTTATAAACTCTGTTCTAGTCATTGTTTGGTTCTAATGACAGTGCCAGAGAGTTTTAATCACTGCAGCTTTATAATTTGTTTTAAAATCAGGGCACACCATGACCAAAACTAGTTATTCTCTCTCAAGATTGCTTCAGACTATTCACAAGGTTTTTCACAATTCCATGCAACTTTTTTATGAAAAATGAGAAATTCATTGAAATTTTTTTGTTCAGAGATTCCATTGAATTGTAGCTTGCTTTGAATAGTAGGTGATTTTAATAATTTAATTCTTCTAACCTCTGAGCATGGAGTCTGTTTTCATTTATTGGTGTATTTAATATCTTTCATTGTTGTCTAATTTTCAGAATACATGTCTTTCATCTGTTTAGCTCATTTATTCTGAGGTACTTTATTCTTTCTGATGTGACTGCTTTCATCTCTTTGAAATTTTATTTCTGACTGACAGATGTGATCATGTGAATGGGTGGAGCCCTAAGTTTAGTGAATGGGTGTATAGGTACATGATAGAATGGAGGCGAGGCCTCTCTGCTTGACCCAGATCAGAATAAACAATACGTTTGTACCAGTTCCCCCATAGCCTGTGACCTTTCTGACACGATCCTGAGTCAGATGGCAAGGGGATGAAGCTGACAGTGAAAGTCACTGCTTGGAGGTCACCTCCAAGTTCCCATTCGTTTCAATTCTTCTGAGCATTTCTAGGAAAAATGTGTTTGGGGCTTAAATTATTTAGATAATTGATCTGCATCTCCATTTTACTTGCCCTCGAGTCAGAAAGCACTGCAGGGCTCATTGCAAAGTTGGCTTCTGGGACCCACGATTCTTTCCCTGGGTTATTTATTGGAAAATGCTGAAAAGCTGCACTACAATCTACAGCCAGCTGACCTTCCTATGTGAGATTGGGTCCCCTTGGCCAGAATGGGGGGATGAGGGCAGGACCAGGGCTCTGTGGCAAACATGGAGGCTCTGAAGGGCAAGTTAAAAATTAAAAAAGAAAGAAATCACAAAGCAAATAAATAAAATACAAGCCGAGAAAGTAGATTTCGACATTAAAGCAAATACGTGTTACGAAAGAGGGAAGTCTCTGGTTTCTGCTTCCTTGGTGGATTCACTGCCTTTCCCTCTTGACTCTCGTCTGTATTCTGAGGAAAACGGAGGGGAACATTCACACTGATTTTTGTCATGTGAAAGATGCTTAATATGGTAATCAGCCCCTTTGGAGGGGGAATGTATATAGCCTCTCAGCCCCAGCAGCAATGATTATACGATCCCTAATTGTCTCTGGTGTCGGCTCAAACCAGAAAGGATGAAGGAGAGAGAGGGTGGGGGGGAACCTCACCAAAGGAAGAAATTTTAATCATGCACCAAGAGGCATCCTGAACTTCTCAAACCAGGGAGAGAAACCGGGGTGGGGGGGATGGCCCAAATCCCAGGGCTGCACCTTGACACTTTCTCAAACGGAGTTTTGATCATCATTTCTGTTTTGCATTTCCCTAGCTTGATTTCCCCCTCAAGGATTCAGGCATTTGCTTGGGAACCTGTGCGGAATCCTTAATCTGCTGGTTTCTCCACATGCCCAAAGGTGTTGATGCTAAGGGGGTGAGGGACCACCAACCCTTGAGCAGGAGTGCAGAGGACCCTGTGACCCACCTCAGGTGACCAGCAGGCCAGCCCACTGCTTTCCCTACATTTGGGTTTCACAGTTTTTCTCCAGCCCCTTTCGCTTTCTGAGGCTTTTGCTGAGGAGAGTGGCTGTTAAAACAAGCCCTGCAGAGGTCTCGGACCAAAGTCATAGGCCCTTTACTCTGTCCTCTGAGCTCTCCATAACTGGATGGAGACTGTGCATTTAGGGTCAAAGAAACTGTCAGCTGTGCCACTCAGAAAGGACAGTGGCTCCCTCAGGGTTTGGTTGCTTCTGGGACGTGGCGGGAAAAGGTGGACAGCTACAGAGAGAGAACTAAAAGAATGAGGGGATTTCATGGCCTGACCAGTGTTTTGAACCATTTCAGTAGGACATGGAGCTTAGGGGTCACTGGGGAATACATCTCTCCCAGAGGGAAGTTATTGGGGGGGAATGGAAGAAGCTGGTTTCTAATTGCTTGTGTCTGCTTCCTTAGGAAGGCGCAGTCATGCCCAGGGACACAGCCCTGATGCTGGGAGATTCTTGACATGTTAATGATCTGCTCCTTCCACACTGCCTGCCTGGGCCTCTGGGCTGCTTCCCATCACTGGTGATTAAGGAAACAAACATAGGGCTGGGAATAAACATTATTTTGAGTACTGGTGCTGCGGTGTATTATACACACACACACACACACACACACACACACACACACACACGTCGGCCCTGGAGAGGGAGAACAAAAGGTCTCAGGGGGAAAATCTAACCTTTGAATTCCTTGAATTCATTGAAAATCTGCTGGAGGAGTTTGGGGTGTGCCAATTGTCATAACTCTACATTGCAAGCTCTTTTGGAAAAAAAATCATTTTCTGGCTTAATTGAGAAATGATGAATGTGTAAATTGCAAGACTCTCTTGCTTGGCTCAAGGGAAAGAGATATTTGGGGTTGGGAAAGGGACCCTTGAGGTGAGTTCCAGAAATTGCTTCAGAAACATTCTTTTGTAGGGACCCAGCATTGTGTTCAATGCACATTTGAAGGCAGTGGCCCCAGGGTAAATGCAAAGGACTGTGTTTCTGAAGTTCCCAGGGAACTGTGGGGCCTGGCTCTGGCCTCCAACTACCACGCTGTTTCTCTTGCTCCCTGTCTAAAGCTGTATTCTACTAGCCTGGGCAGGGAGCACCTGTCTCATACAACCTGGATCCTTCTTAGAGATGGATGACTTTGTATCCCATAGGCTTTGGCTCCTTCTGGAAATGACACTCAGCTCACCCAGGATGGTCTGACTCACCTGCTGCTTCTTCTTTGACTCCCAGTCTGATTTTCCTGTGGCCGAAGCTACCCTGAGTACACAATCCTCCAATATCCTTAAAACACTCATTCAGATATCTCCACTCCATCTTTCCCCTCATTCTCCACCCCTGGGACCAAGGTTAGAGTGCTAAGGCCACAGTCACTGAAAGGCAGGGTCAACGCTAACTCCATGGCCATTGGATGGCAGAGCTCTAGCACTAAGGCCAAGTCACTGAATGGCAGCTCAGGGCCCATCTACCAAAACTTACTCACTCTTACCTACTAGTCCAGGGTCTGACCTGACCCATATGACTCATCACTGACACTGAACCAAGTACAGAACATCCATCCAACAGGTCCCTGCACACAGGCTAGACTTGAAACCCCACTGTTGGCTCCCCTTGTCATCCAAACAGACTTTGTCTTGTCCTGGGTTGACTAAGACCAAGCAGGGCTCCCCAAACAGCTTCTCTACAGCTGGGAGGGTCATGCAGATCTTCACCCTGTTACCAGCTTCTTCTCAAACAGATTTTTGTTGTTGGTGGTGGTAGTTTGTCACACAAGTGCCTTCAAGGTTCCAAGGGAAAAGAAAACGAACCAGGAGACGCTCATTGCCTGGCAATTTGGTCTCTGCCTTTGTGGGCCTGACATCCTTCAATGGCTGTCGAACAAGAAATAAGAAGCCTCAAGCTGTGGAAGGGAATGACAAAGGTCAGCCAAGGTCAACCCCAGTGGGGAGGTAGCCTGAGATCCTGGACAGTGTGGTCATTTATGAGGAGCTGGACTTTGCCTTTACATGCTTAGAACTGCCTGGTCTAAGTTCTCAGAGCTGGGGTCAGAATCACTTCCCAGCCGACCTCCAGAACAGGGAGGCATTTTCTCTGTTAGCTCTGCTGTACTGGGAGACTGATTTATGGTCAGATCCTCAGCCAGGACACATCTCCCAAGTTATTTTTTTCTATTGTGAGAAAACTTTTAAGATTTATCCTCTGGGGACTAGGTGGCACAAAAAGCTGCAAGTTTTAACCCCTGGCACAGCATGCCTCCCTCCCCATAGTCCTGGTGACTCCTGAGCACCAACAGTGTGTCCCTGGTGTCTCCAGCACCACAGGTTTTTTTAATTAAAATTTTTTTATCATACCACTGTGAGATATACAATTACAAAGATGTTCATAATTGGGTCTAAGTAATACAGTGTTCCAGCATCCATTCCTCCACCGGTGCCCCATTCCCACCACCAATGTCCCCACATTCCCTCCCACCCACCCCCCAGCCTGCCTCTATAGCAGGCACTTTTTCTTTTCCTCTCTTTATCTCACACTCTTGTCTCTCTCAGTCTCTGTCTCTATATCTCTCTCTTCTCTTATACATTGTGGCTTGTCCTACAGACATTTAGGGGTTTATCATGTAAGTCTCTTTTGTGTATAGTAAATGCTGAGTTCTAGTCTGGCATTAACATTTCCCACAATTAGTAGAACACTGGTATATATTTATAGCCCATTAATGAATGCAGTCATTCTATATCTGTCCTTTTCCTTCTGACTAGTTTCACTCAGCATGATAATGTCCACAGTCCATCCATATGCAGGTAAATTTCATGACTTGGTCTTTTCTGACAGCTGCATAGTATTCCATTGTGTAGATGTACCACTGTTTCTTTATCCAGTCTTCTGTTCTTGGGCACTTAGGTTGTTTCCAGATTCTGGTTATTGTGAATAGAGGTATGATGAATATAGAAGTGCAGATAGTTTTCTGCCATGTAATTTTGGATCTCCAGGGTATATTCCCAGGAGTAGTATTGCTGGATTGAATGGGAACTCAATATCTAGTTTTCGGAGGAATGTTCATATCGCTTTCCAAAAAGGGCTGGACCAGACGCCACTCCCACCAACAGTAGATGAGAGTACCTTTTCCACTGCATCCATGCCAGCACCGGTTGTTTTTGCTGTTTTGGATGTATGCCAGTCTCTGTGGTTTTAGATATCTCATTGTTGTTTTGATTTGCATCTCCCTGATGATTAATGATAAAGAGCACGTCTTCATATGCCTTGCCTTTTTTTCTTCTTCAAATTTCTTCTTTTTTGGAAGTTTCTGTTCATTTCTTCTCCTCATTTTTTGATGGGGTTGGCTGTTTTCTTCTTGTGAAGTTCTACTAGTGCCTGATATATCCTGGATATTAACCCCTTTTCAGATGGGTATTGGGTGAATATTCTTTCCCACTCTGTGGATTGTCTTTGTATCTTAGTCACCATTTCTTTTGAGGTGAAGAAGCTTTTTAGTTTCATGTAGTCCCGTACATTTATCTTTGCTTCCAATTGCTTTGTTAGTGGTGGTCCTTTTTTGAAGATGCCTTTAGTTTCAATGCCGTGGAAGGTTTTCCTATGTTTTCTTCTATGTACTTTATGGATTCAGGTCTGCTATTGAGATCTTTGATCCATATTGATCTGACTTTTGTGCAAGGTGTTAGACAGAGATCTAAGTTCATTATTTATATGTAGCTGCCCAGTTTTCCCAGCACCACTTGTTGAAGAGGCTTTCCTTGTTCCATTTCGTACTTTTTGCTCCTTTATCACAGATTAGGACAGATATTTAATGATGGGTATCAGGATACTCAAATATTCCATAGGTCCACAGGTCTGGTTTTTACTTCAATTCCATGTTGTTTCAATTACTATTGCTTTGTAGTACAGTTTGAAGTTGGAAAGGTGATGCCTCCCATCTTCTTTTTCCCAAGGATTGCTTTAGCTCTTCGTGGGGATTTATTATATACAAATTTCAGGAGTGTTTGGCCAATTTATTTGAAGAATATCATGGGTATGCCAATAGGGATCACATTTAATCTATATAGGGCTCTAGGGAGTATTACGATTTTGACAATGTTAATTCTCCCAATCCATGAGCAAGGAATGTGTTTCCATTTCCTCATGTCCTCTTTGATTTCTTGAAGCAGTGTTTTGTAGTTTTCTTTTTATAGGTTCTTTGCATTCTTAGTTAAACTGATTCCTAGATATTTGATTTTCTGTGGCACAATTAGCACCACCGTTTTAGGAAGCCAAATATTGCTGAGTCCTAGCACTGAACCTTCTATCTCGTAACTGAGACTACTGAGCATTGTTTGGTAACACCTCTCCAAAAATGTTTGTGGTCTTCTCAAGTTTTTCATCTGCTTTTGAGCTACATCTGGTAGTGCTGGGGGTGTTCTCTCCCAGTGATCCTGGAGGACCATGCAATGCCTGGATGGAACCCAGGGCTCCTGCTTGAAAGGCTGCGCTTTGGCCGTTGATCCGTCTCTCTGGCTCCAGCAAGGATCATCAATTTTCAAAAATGCGGCCTTGTATCATTTATTCTAGTTATCTCCCTACATGACATAGCTGTGACATATATTGTTCCACAGACACCTACTCTCAGCTCAAAAGTTGAATATACTGTGTCCTTACCCACTTATCCCCAGATGAATTACCTTGTTTGTAATTACTTGCTTCACAGTGCCCTTCCCTGAACATGGGAATTGCTTTTGACTCCTCCAGCTTCCTACCTTCCTGCCTCTGGGCCAGTTATTACAGTGGCCGCCTAAGTTCATCTTTTTTTTAATTTTTTATTTTTTACAATTACAAAGATATACAATTAAAAAGTTCATATTTGGGTTTTGGTCATACAGTGTTCCAGCACCCATCCCACCACCAGTGCCCATCTCCCACCACCAACATCCCTGGTTCCCTCCCCCCCCCCAGCCCCTCCTCCATGGCAGGTTCTTTATTTCTTTCCCTTTCTCTCTCTTTCTCTTTTCCTTCCCTTCCAGACTATAGATTACAGAACATACATTAAAGGGTTGTCATGTGTATCTTTTTGCCTGTATTTAATGCTCAGTTCTAGGTTGGCATTAGTACCCTCAAAAATTGTTAGCACACTGTTCCATTTTCTGTCTTACCTAGCCTCTGACTCCCACACGTTTGTGATAATTTCCACCTTTGACAAGACCTCCTGATACATGTTTCACTTGACCTTGGATATTTGTATCATAATATGTACATATATATTTATGTTATGCAGATAAATGCAGTCATTCTGTATCTGTCTCTTTCCTTCTGGCTAATTTCGCTCAACATAATCTTCTCCATGTCCATCCATTTATAGGCAAATTTTATAACTTCATTTTTTCCTAACAGCTGCATAGTATTCCATTGTGTAGATGTACCAAAGCTTCTTTATCCAGTAGTCGATTTTCGGGCACTCGGGTTGCTTCCAGATTCTGGCTATTGTGAATAATGCTGCTATGAACATAAAAGTAGGGATGGTGTTTCCGCTGCGTATTTTTGGTTTCCCAGAGTAGATTCCCAGGAGTGGTATGGCTGGGTCAAATGGGAGTTCAATTTCTAGTCTTTGGAGGAAAGTCCATATTGTTTTCCAGAAAGGCTGTACCAGCCGGCATTCCCACCAACAATGGATGAGTGTCCCCTTTTCCCCACATCCACGCCAGCACTTGTTGTTCTTGCTCTTTTGAATATGTGCCAGTCTCTGTGGTGTAAAGTGGTATCTCATTGTTGTTTTGATTTGCATCTCTCTGACGATTAGTGATGATGAGCATATTTTCATATGTTTTTTGGCCATTCGAATTTCTTCCTTGCTGAAGTTTCTGTTCATTTCTTCTCCCCATTTTTTGATGGGGTTGTTTGTTTTCTGCCAGTTCTACAAGTTCTACCAGTGCCTGATATATCCTGGATATTAACCCCCTTATCAGATGGGTATTGGGTGAATATTCTTTCCCATTCTGTGGACTGCTTTTGTATTTTAGTCACTGTTGCTTTTTGAGGTGCAGAAGCTTTTTAGTTTCATGTAGTCCCATATGTTTATCTTTTCTTCTAGTTGCTTTGTTAGTGATGTTTCACCTTTGAAGATGCCTTTAACTCTATAGGGTTTTTCCTATATTTTCTTCAATGTACTTTATGGATTCAAGTCTGATATTGAGATATTTAATCCATTTTGATCTGATTTTTGTGCATGGTGTTAGACACAGGTCTGAATTCATTTTTTTACATGTCGCTGCCCAGTTTTCCCCAGCACCACTTGTTGAAGAGGCTTTCCTTACTCCATTTTAAACTCTTTGCACCTTTATCAAAGATTAAATGATCATGTGTTTGAGGTTGGGTGTCAGGATACTCAATTCTATTCCATAGGTCCACAGGTCTGTTTTTATTCCAATACCATGCTTTTTTAATTACTACTGCCTTGTAGTACAGTTTGAAGTTGGGAAAGGTGATGCCTCCCATCTTCTTTTTCCCAAGGATTGCTTTAGCTATCCTTGGAGGTTTATTGTTCCATACAAATTTCAGGAGCGTTTGGTCAATTTCGTATCATAAAAATTTTTTAAAATTAAAAAAAATATGAACTACAAAGTTTATCTTTTTTAATTTTTAAAATTTTTTAATTATACCATCATGATAACATTACAAAGATGTTCATAATTGGGTCTCAGTCATATATTGTTCCAGCACCCATCCCTTCACCAGTGCCCCATTCCCACCACCAATGTCCCCACATTCCCTCTCCCAGCTCCAGAGCAGGCATTTCTTACTTCGCCTCCCTTTCTCTTAGTCTCTCTCCGTCTCTCCTTCATATTCCCCAATCCTTATTATATATACCATGTGACATATAGAATTAAAAGGATGTTCATAATTGGGTCTCTACAATACAGTGTTACAGAATCCATCCCTCCACCATGTGCCAATTCCCACCACCCAATTCCCAAACACGCCCACCCAAACCCTGCCTGCCCCCATTGCAGGCACATTTTACTTCTCTATCTCTTTGTCTATGTCCCTGTATTTCCCAATCTCTCTTCTATTACACTTTATGGCTTATCCTATGGGTACTAATAATGTATGATGTATCTATCTGATTATTTAATAGTGAGTTCTAGTGTGACATAATTCCTCATCCCCATAACCTTTCCAATTTGATGCAAATAGAATGATCATTGAAGTGTACAAGTGAGAAAGAGCCTGAAAGGACCTGACTAAAATACATTGAGTGTAAGATTAAACCGAGGCTGCAGAGCCGCCGCGTGCCTGTGCAGTCCTGGATCTGGAGTCTCTGTCTTGCGGCGGTTGGCTGTCGTGGCAGGGAGCTCATGGCCACACCCACTGAGCCCAGAGGCTGGGGACTGAGTGGAGGCCCTCAATCCTTGCTCAGAATCCAGCAGGCATGGCCGCCTGCATGGCAAGCAGGCCCTAGGAGCTATGTAGGACATGACCAGGCGCTGGCCAAGCCTTTTACTAAGTTCATCTTTATTTTTTTATAAGTATTTTATTATACCACCGTGAGATATACAATTACAAAGTTGCTCTTATTTGGGTATTGCTTTAACCTTCTGTTTTTCCCCTTTGACTTCCTTTCGGTATGACCCTGGCCGTACCGCCCTACACTTCACTTTCTCTTCCGTAAAATAGAAATGTTAATAGAGCCCTCCTAATAGCGTTCCTGTGAAAATTAAATTTGCAACACTTTTTATTAAGGTATAATTGACATATAACACTATATTAGTTTCAAGTGTATAATGATTCAATATTTGTATGTTGTAAATTACTTACCAAAATAAGTCTAGTTAACATTCATCTTCATATACAATTGCAGAGTTTTTTTATTTATTTATTTTCGATGAGAACATAAAAGATGAATTCTTGGCAGCTATTAAATATGTAATATAGGATTGTCTATAGTTTTTTTTGAGGTATTTATTATTTATTTTTAAATATATTTTATTATACCACCATGAGATAAACAATTACAAGAATGTTTATGTTTGGGTTTTGGCCATACAGTATTCCAGAACCCATCCCTCCACCAGTGCCCATTTCCCACCACCAATGTCTCTGATTTCCTCCCCCTCCCCTAGCCTACCTCTATGACTGGCTCTTTATCTCTTTTCTCTCTTTACTTTCTCTTTCTCTCTTCCTTCTCTTACATATTGTGGATTGTATATATATATACATTATATATATGCATATATATGTATATATATACACTCAGAGGTTATCATGTGTATCTTTTGCCTGTATTTAATGCTAAGTTCTATGTGGTAATAGCACTTTCGACAGTTATTGGCACACTGTTTCCTTCTCTGTCTTACCTAACCTCTGCTCCTATACATTTGTGGTAATTTCCACCTTTGGCAAGACCTCCTGACCAACCTTTCACCTGACCTTGAATATTGGTATCATAATATGTATATATATGCATATATGCATTTATTTCATGCAAATAAATGCAGTCATTCTATATCTGTCTCTCTCCTTCTGGCTAATTTTACTCAACATGATCCTCTTCATGCCCATCCATTTATAGGCAAATTCCATAACTTCATTTTTCCTAACAGCTGAATAGTATTCCATTGTATAGATGTACCACAGTTTCTTTATCCAGTCATCAATTCTCAGGCTCCCAGATTCCTCCCAGATTCTGGCTATTGTGAATAATGCTGCTATGAACATAAAAAGTAGGGATGTTGTTTCCGCTGGCGTGTTTTTGGCTTCCCAGAGTAGATTCCCAGGAGTGGTATGGCTGGGTCAAATGGAAGTTCAATTTCTAGTCTTTGGAGGAATGTCCATATAGTTTTCCAAAAGGCTGTACCAGCTCGACATTGCCGCCATGAATTGTCTATAGTTTTAATGGTGAACGCCACACCACCTGACCTTTCTTATCATACTTTAAATTAATTAATTTATTTTGATTTGGGGAATACCTGGAGGTGCTCAGAGTTTACTCTGGGCTCTGTACTCAGAGATCATTCCTGGTAGTAACTTGGGAACTTACATGGTGCTGGGGCTGGGATAAAACTGAGGGCCACACGCAAAGTAAGTCTCTTACTTGCTACACTATCTTTTCAGCCCCAATTTTTATTCTTTTCATGACCAAATAATATTCTTACATACATATATAGGCATGCATCTTTTTGTGATCTTTTAGCTAACAAGGAACTTCCTGTGTGACAGTGGCCTCAGCAAATGAGCCCTCGTGGCCTTGACTGGCATTGAATAACACCACTAAGATCTGGGTAATGACACTCTGACATTAGTATGGTGGTGAAATTGTCTAGTGACATTTCTCAGACCTTCTACTGCAGTGAAATGAAAAGCCACATCCTCCGCACTGCCTCTTCCAGTCTGCCTGTCATGGACACAGATCATCTCCTTAACATCAATGTGCCAAGGATTGCTGCAGAGAGGATCCCAGAACAGGGACCTTTGGAGCCAGCATTTACATTTAATTCTAATAAAGATGCAGGAGTGAAATTGTGAGATCATGAGAATATCTCTAAATATGCAATACTTTGCAATGGATAATGTCTGGAACGTAGAAAGAAAGCTTATATATATATATATATATATATATATATATATATATATATATGTTATTAGTAAAGATCTTTGCCAATAGACTTTCTCTAAACATCTGTGCCATGACTACTGGGCTTTTTTTTCCGTTTGTCCTGTTTGACATGATTCTCTCTAGAGCTACTGGAGGGAATGATTTGACACACCAAAGGAATCAGAGCATTTCTCTGTGGAAACTCTTCAGTGACTCACCATTACCTACTGGAGAAGTCAATCGTTACTTCAGAAGGTAAATGAGGCCCTGGAGGTACAGCTACTTTCCCCCTTACCAGTCTTGCCCCTGGCATTCTCTGACTCAGAGCGATGTTCTGTCTACACTAGTGTGTGTCCTGCATAATCACTTAACCATGGAGAGGAAGAGGGAGGAGCAAGCCCCCTACATACATAGGATTCTTTCTCTCAGGTGTGCCCTGACTCATCTCTCCCTTCACCGGCTGACCCTAGTCAGGGAAGATGTGATTCTTGTTTCACTCCCATATCCTTGTGCCCCCCACCTCTACAGACATGCTGAGATGCACTACTCAGTGCTCTCCATATATCATAGGCCTCAGCTGTCCATGGGGCCACACATCTAGCTCCTCTGCATGTATCATGCTTGGATACACAGCAGGTGATGCATCATGGAGTAAATGACTGAGAAACTTGCTGTGCTCATGGTCTCCTATGTTCTGGGACAGCTCTTTTTACCTGTGTCCAAGGAAACCAGGGCTTTGTGACTATGGTGTATCAGGAAAACAGGCGAGCAGGTCTACTGAGTTCCCTCCAGGGCTCTCTGTTCTGGTAGAGTAGTGGGACACACACCTTCCAGGAGAGCCAAGTCAGCCTGTGACTGCCAGCAAGCCATGCTCTGAACACAATGGACACTGGAACATCAGGAGTGGTAAAGGCACCAGGGACCAGTGGTGAAATGTGGGGCTCTATGGACTGGGCCATGGTCTAGGGCGTCATTTGTTCACTTTTTCCCAACCATAGCCCCCCTTCAGGCTTTTCCTGCCTTGTGCCATAGCTCCTCATTTACATAAATTTTATCTGTGTTCCCTTTGGACTATCCTGGGGGCCCCAGGCAACCTATGGCCCCAAGCTGAGAAACACTTTAAGAATAAAGTGTGGGGCCAGAGTGATAGTCCAGTGGGTAGAGCATTTGTCTTGCATGCTGCTGACCCAGGTTCGATCCTCGGCATCCCATATGGTCCCCTGAGCACTGCCAGGAGTAACCCCTGAGCATTGCCGGGTGTGACCCAAAAAAGAAAAATAAAAAGCTTGGGGCTGTTTAAAAAAAAAATAATACAGTGTAGATAAAGAAAAATCAAAAGAATAAATTTGGGGACCTGAGGTGACGGAGCGCAGGGGTAGGGAGGAGTTCAGTTTAGAGAGAAGCTTGGGTCCAAAGTGCCCCACCACAGGAGTGGGGATGGGGGCTTGAACAGGCTCTTCTGTCCAAGACTACTTTGTTTCTGACCAATACAGGAGAATGACTTTCCGTCCAAGAGGCCATGGACTGGAGCATATCAGAACTCAGGACAGTGGCCTGATCTCAGGTTTCTGAGTGCCACAGCAGGATGCAGCCTGGGCAGAGAGTGGCAAGGGTTGCACCCATTACCCAGAAGACAATAGTGGCCGTGCCTGGACGCTGTCTTGGTTTTAGGATAGTTGTGAGTTGTAAACCTTCTTGGATGTAGTTGCTGCTACTGGTGGTTACTCATGATGGGGCAGACAGGAAGGAGTTCCCCAAACTTTGTTGGCTTAAGGCCCTCAGCACCCCCTGGAAATCTATCTTCTTTGAGTGAACAATCAGAAGGTACAGCTTTAAGGCTTTGAGGCTATTACCCTCTCTGGATGGTTCCAGAACAGACTCCCTGCCCCCTCACCCCCATCATATAG
Organism: Cryptotis parvus; assembly: GCA_021461705.1. Classification (NCBI taxonomy): domain Eukaryota; kingdom Metazoa; phylum Chordata; class Mammalia; order Eulipotyphla; family Soricidae; genus Cryptotis; species Cryptotis parvus. The sequence goes on from JAJIBD010020996.1 coordinate 210,360, forward strand.
TCCACTTTGAGAAGCATTGTTTAGAAGGAATTTTACAAGGAAAGCAAGGCACAGTCTCAAATGAAACATGAGAGGTGTCCAGATGCTAGGAATTCTGCCAATGCAAACAACAGATTTATCTTTGCTTGGAAGGAGCAAGGTTTTCAGTGGGGGAGATGAAGATGCCCCCAGGCAGTGCTCAAGGACTCGAAACTACTCCTGGTAATTTTTGGCCAGCCAAGACCACTGGAATTGAATGGGAGGAGTATGGAACCACTCAAAGCTGCAGACTTGGGACTTCTAAAGCCACACCCAAGCAGTTCTCAGGGAGCCTGGGGAAACTGCCAGCCTGCTAATCAGAGAGCCCTAATTAGAGTGGGAGTTGTGAAGGAAGGCAAAGCCTCTAATGCCTGTCTCTGGGACCCTTTGCACTTCCCTACTTTTCTCAAGATCTCTGATGGGCTGAGCACCTCTCCTGCAGGGCTGTGGCCTGCTCCAGTGTGCTCTGGGCCCTCTGCCTGCCGGATCCTGACTTGAGTGCTCCAGAGTGACTCTGGACTGTCTGTCACTTGTTCTGGGTTCTGATGCTGGGGTCTCACCTCTTGCTGAGTGCCCTGACCCTAGAAGACAAAAATCTTCACCTCCTCCCTGTGCACTGGCAACAAAGTCATTTATCACTGCATTTTTACAAATCCTCATTAAGGCAAATTAAGGCAACAAAGCTGGCAATAGAGGGTTTGAGGTGGGGGAATAGTGTTCATGAAATATTTATTAAAACAGCCATTGTAATAAATATTTGAAAGCCAGTTATTAACGTTAAATCATATCAGTGTCAGGCCTACGCTATCTGCCGACTGGTCCCGCTAATTGAGTGTCAGGATCAGGCTCTTTGTCTTCCAGCAGGTCAGTCTGAGTGACAAGTCCATGCTGCTCATGGCTTCCTCCAAGTGTCTGGAGGTGGCTCCAGAATCAAGATGATCCTGGCTCGTGGGGTCCTGGGGGATGCTCCAGGACCTAGGTCCTGGCAGCAGAGCTCCGGGGAACTCTAGAACTGAGATGGTTTCAGCACCCAGAGCTCCTTATTTCTCTAGAACTGGTATGGTCCTGGTACATGGACTTCCAGGTGTACTACAGAACCAAGGTGATCCCAGCCTGCAAAGTTCCTGGGATCAGCAGAACTGAGATGACCCCGACGCGCAGAGCCATGGCGATGGGCCCGGAATGTGGAGTTCCTGGAGGACTTCAGGCTTTCACTGGTTCTCGGCCTGCTCTACAGGAAAGGGCCTGAAGACAAGTGAATTTGTGAAGCCAGCCACAGGACTGGCCTTATGGGAGGTCCTGAAACAGAAAACTAGTTTAACTGGTCAAGAACAGGTTCTGTATGTTTGCTTGTACAAGCCCCTGGGTTTGATCCTCAGTCCTGTGTGGTTCCTGAGCATTGCTGGGCGCAAGTCCCCAGTAATTTACCAAAAGGGGTAGGTCTGGATTCGGTTTGATGTCCTCGCTACATGTCTGTTTGTTCTGCAGTTTAGAGTCCATGTAAAATATTTTCTAACAGATACCCATTTGTAAATACCAGAATCTAAAGATTCCCTTACGTGCCACTGAACCAGTTTCTTCCTCATTCCTCATGACCACCAGCCAAGTGACCTTCCACCTGGACCACAGGTAGTTGGCTCTGCACATCTTTAAAAACACCAGCTACAGGCAAAGTGGCAGCCAGATCAAGTGAAGGGCAAAAGCAGCAAATGCACCTGAGAAGTAAGACTTGGACCTGTTCAAAGGTGGGGAGCTTAGGCTCCTCTCCCTGAAATAGGTTCTGCTTTCTGTGTGCTGCTGTTGCCAAGCCCCTCAAAGACGCCATCACAACATCCCAGCAAACTCACTAATAATAAAGCTGTTCAAACCTGATGAGGGGGCAAAGTCAATGATTATTTTTCAATACAATGTAAGCTGAATGATTTGCCAATGGGGCAAGATAATTATCCCGGGAGCTTTCGTGAAAGAGCGAATAACTGTTCATTCTATAAACTACCATCTCATGCAAAGCAAAGCAAGAAAATAAATCTTACTGTCAGGATAATAACAGATACAGTAAAATCAATATTGATTATTTTGGAGAAAATGGCAGTAAAAATGTTAAGTTGGGAGTCTGAAATTATATGGAAAAGCTGGAGTTTAAACACAGAGTATGGCTCAGGAATGCATATAAAGCATTTTCTGAGCACCACAACGGATGTTTTATTTCTAGTGCCAACACACCCTTGTTTTATGAGCAGAGGCAGCTGCACGTCTTGGGGCCTCAGAAAGGGATACAAAGGGATAGACCCAACAGATTCTATTAATTGGAATCTCATGGGGTGTGTAAATTTACCAACTTTGGGGTGCTGTCGTATTTCCCCAGGGCTGCGCGGAGAACAATGGATATATGTGCATCCTTCATGTGGATATGAATGGAAAGAGGAAACAAAAGAGCTGAAGCGGCCCGAGGGAAAAAAAAAACATTAAAGAGGATGAACCCTGCCCTGATGGCCAGAGGACCAGCAGGCGTTCCTGGCTTGGCCCTGAATCCGGGCTCTCTCTGAGGGCTGAGGAGCAGTTTATGCAGGGCAGCTCCATGGCTGAGCAGAAGGCAGAACCAAATGCAAGAGAATGGACTCTGAGAAGCGAAGGAAGCCTGTGCGTCTCAGTCACAGGACAGCACGGTCACACAGAGCCATGCTGAACTCAGTTCCCTGCATCTGCATTTTCTTCTGTTTTTCTTCCAGCTCAGCTGACAAAGTGGACTGGGAAGGGGAATGAGGGGAACAGACGTGCCAGGATGCATGTGAGACTCAAATCAGCAGCAGTAATGGCTGCAGCTGGTTGATCATAGGCAGCTGCCGTCTGGGATTGCCCTCCTGCCTCTGGTCAGGTGGGTGGTGCGGGTACCCTAGGACTCATTTTCTCCAGTTCCTGGGTCCTCTTTTCCAAAGGAAGGAGGAAAGATGCCTTAGCCACCAGAACCTGGAGACTGTGATGCTTCTAAATTGGGACCTGTCCTCTTCTGAGCTCAATACCCCAGATATGCTTCCAGTTCCCCAAATCGAAGTTCTATGAGGGGCGGGCTTCCAAGCAGTGCCCAGTGGGCCCAGAGGTCCCAGCACCTGTTCTCGGGGGATGCTGGAGACACTTAGGTCATCTCCGCTGCGCTGTGGGTCTTTCAGGGCTGTACCCAGTGATGCTCAGGGACTAGGGGGTGCTGGGAATTGAACTTGGGTCCTAACTGTGTGTAATCTCTGGGCCCAATCAAAGCTTCTTTGTAAGTTATGAAGTCCTTTATAAGTTATAAATTGTTTTATTGAAATAAATTTATTTTGAGAAATGCATAAGGGAAGGGAGAAGAGATAGACAGAAAGAGTGAGAGCGAGAGAGAGAGAGAAAGAGAGGAGAGAGAGAACATAGGCTTCTCTGGAGTAGAATAAGCTGTAAATTCCATGTCCAGCAAGATAATGTCTGCAACATGGCAACATGGTAATGGCTACACCTATAGATTAGCTGAGAATGGAAATAAACTGTCCGGTCCCTGTCCACCTCCAGGTCCCTTGGTTTCCATCCCTTTACAAGTACATTTAACCTTGACTAAATGATCTGATTGCCTGAGTTCCAGTGTCAACCTGAGAATGACACTAGATACTAATGTCTGTCCCATCTTAGGGTGGGACAGACATTAGCATTCTTGATGGGTCCCAAGTAACTGGGCTGTGTAGTCACGCAGCCAGGGTTTACCTGGGACCTCGCAGTTTCCTGGGAAGTTAGCTTAAGACATCATTGCTACATTTAACCTATTTAGTCAATACCCATTTATGTAGATTAGAAGTCGATTGTTAATAATCTCCAGGACACGCACACTCACACACAAATGCATTTCATTTTTTTTTTTTTTTTTGCTTTTTGGTTCACACACGGCAATGCTCAGGGGTTACTCCTGGCTCTGCACTCAGGAATTATTCATGGAGGTGCTCAGGTGGACCATATGGGATGTCGGGATCGAACCTTGATTGACTGCGTGCAAAGCAAAAGTCCTACCACTGTGCTATCGCTCTGGCCCCATTTCTTAATATTTTAAAATTTTATTGTTACTTGAGAACCATGCTATTTTGACCAGAGATAGTATAGAAGCTAGGGCTCTTGTCTTGCACACAGCTGACATTGCTGGCATCATGTGATGGTTTCCTGAGCCTCAATAAGAATAAGAATGAGTCAGGAGTGAGCTCTGAGTACACAGATGGGTGTGGCCCAAAAAAGCTAAAAAAAGAAGGAAAGACACTATCCTATTTATTGCCATTCAAAATACTTTCACATAAGTATACTTAAATTCTTGTTTCTATGGTGTCTTTTGCAAATCTTTTATTTCCTGGCGGACTGGAAGCCCTAGGTGTTCCCTTCTCTTTCCTTCTGACTCTCACATTGACAAAGCCGAGAAATCATTTATAGTCTTGAGTGCAGCACAAACAAAGCTTCGGGTTTTCTCCATGGTGGTGGTAAAGGCTGAACATTAATAAATAGCATTTACATGACTGTGACCTGAAAAAATAGGATTCAATCTCCAGTCAAGGAGAGGGATGGGATTGCATTTCCTTCTCAATGGGAGCCCCCCCCGGGGAGACCCTCCTTGATTCACAATGCCTTAGATTCTCTTTCCTCATAAGCTGAAAATCCTCATTGGCTTGAAATCACATTTCTTCTCACCTGATTGCTCATGGAGAGCGTGATGTTAACGTACTGTTTTTGGAAAGAGGAATTAATAACTTTCTCTTGCCTTTGTCCTGCCTTACTTTGTTTGTCTAAAACAAAATTCCCTTTCTTGCCCCCCCAAATTCCCACTTTTTCTGCTTACCTTCCTCCTGGAGCTTGATCCTTCTTGGATTCACATGATAGACTGCAGATTTTATACAGCGTTTATGGGAAATGTCCCCTGAAGCTCTCCTAAAGGAAGACCTGGGTGGAGGAGAGGAGGAGGAGGCCCAAAGGGCTGAAACACAGACTTTCTGTGCTGAAATGCTGAGTTCAATCCCCAGCACTGCATGGACCCCAAGCATGGAGCTGGAATCGCTTTTGAGTGCTGCCATGCGTGGCTCCAAAAGAAAACAAAACACAAATTAAAACCCCAAACCCCAGAATCAAAACAGATAAGTCAAAAGTTCCTCTCCTCCCCTGTGATTACGAAGTAAGACTCTCAATCCAGTCCCTCTGGGCAGGGGAATGGTTTAGGGTGAAGAACTTGAGTTCTTATATCTTACCTGTGACCTTATTCTGCCCATACAGTTGGCTGGTTATGTAGATGAATATCAAATCCTGGATTCATATTCCGTCTCCTCTAAATGTCTAAAGCATCCCTCCTCATGGAGCAGCTTGCTAACTGGAAGTCAGCTGGACTGTGGGCTGCTTTCTGCTTCTTGAACCCTAGGGGCCTGGCTGACTCCTCTGTAAGTCTTTCAAGTTAGCTATTTGGAATCCAATTGAAGTAGTTTTGGGTCTATTTTTTTCTCCCCTTAGAAGCTTTTAGAATTTCTTTATCCATGACACTGTATGCAGAGATATGCTTTTTCCTTTTAATTCCCAAGCTCGGATCTTTCAGCTCTGTAAATTTCCATTGATTGACCAATGAGCCTTTCCTTGTATTCATTCCTCTCTCAGAAGGGAAACTCTCTCTCTGGCTCCTCTTAGCTGGGTCTTAGATCTCCGAATTGTTCCTCATTATCTCTGAGTGAACCTCATCATTTATTTTTCTTTGACTTTTTTGCTTTTTGTTCTGAGAGATTTTCTTAATTTTGTTTTCTAATTATAGCACTTAAAATTTGCCACTTGCATTTTAAATATTTGCTCCCTTGTCCCTATGCTCTAATTATTCTCTTTTTTCCCTAATGGAAAATATATTTCCTTTAATATGTCTGAGATGATGGGGCCAATGATGGTGCTGATGTTTGGAATGGTAGAGATGAGGTTTCCAGGGCTGATGATGGTGCTGATGATGATGGTGCGGATGGAACAGATAGAGATGATGATGCGGGAAGACGTGATGAGGGTGGAGATGTTGATGGCGATGGTGATGATGGGAATGGTGGTGGGCTTGTTGATGGGATTGATGCGGTTGAGAAGAAGGGAATGATGGTGGAGATGATGGGGATGGTCATGATGGGAATGATGGTGGGGTTGTTGATGGGATGGGGCAATATTGGGGAATGGTGATGCTGGTATCATGATGGAGATGATGAATATGATGATGGCTGTGATGGGGCTGGGGATGAGGATGGTGTTGATGATGCTAGGGATGATAGGGATGGCAGTAAAAGTTTTTTCTCTTCAAAATGATGCCTTTCCTTCTGAGATTGTTTACCTACTCTATATTTCAAAACCCTTCTCTTTCCTCTTTCTGGTTATTATATTCCAAACAATCCTTGCTTCCATATTAAGACTTAAAATAATTATCAGGAAAGTAACATGGGGTAGAGATATATTTAACTAAAAGCCTGAATTTTCCATAGTCTGTTCAGCTTCTTTAGCAAGACTTTTCCTTTTCTTGGATTTTATTTTTAATTAATTTTTTTTCTAGGAAGCAAGATAGTTTATTTTTTGCTTTTTGGGTCACACCTGGCAATGTTCAGGGGTTACCCCTGGCTCTGCACTCAGGAATTACTCCTGGCGGTGCTCGGGGGGACCATATGGGATGCTGGGGATCGAACCCAGGTCCACCATGTGCAAGGGAAATGCCCTACCTGCTGGACTATGGCTCCAGCCCCAAGGTAGTGTCATTGAAACTTATTTAGAAAGATGTAAGGGGAGGAAAAGCTAAACGTGTGTGTTTGAGAGTACACAGGCTTCTCCAGCATGGAAATAACAAGCAAAAAGAACATGGAGATAAGCAAGCAAAATACATGTTCTGGAGGGCAGCCCCTCCCTCTGGCTTCAAGCTGCCTTTTATAACCTCCATCATCCTTTCAAGTTCATCCCCTCTGCTAGACCTTAAGCATGGGAACTTCTTGCACTTTACTAGTAATCCGGCTTTGACCCCAAGAAATTAACTTCCCTATCTGTTGGTGATGGCCTGTATCCAACCTCAGAACCGTTGCTTGGAAGTTTATCCTGTTTTCTCTGTGTGTGTGTGTGAGGTTGGGGGTGGGAGCACACCTAGCTCAGGGGTGGGAGCACATCTAGCTCAGGGGTTACTCCTGGCTCTGTGCTCAAAAATCACTCCTGGTGGGCTCAGGGCCATACGGGATGCTGAGTAGTGAGCCTAGCACCCTGACCGCTGTACTATCTCTTTGGTGTCAGTTTGCCTTTCTTCACTCATCTTTTCTCTTATTTCATTGCTTCAGTGCCAGAATGGAACTCATGGTCTCATACATGCAAGGCAAGTACTCTATCACTGAGCACATCCCTGACCCTCTGTTTCCGTAAGTTCTTTAGAAGGAGAATGAAGCTATTTTAATTGAGAAGTTCTCATTTTAATCTGCTCAGAGTACAATGGAACTCAAATTATTCTGGATAAAAGGGTCTCTTCTCCAATTTATCCAGTGAATCTTTTGGATATTTCTTCTGGAAAGAGAAGCTTTAGGAGAAAGAACATGTTTGTTTTCTGGTCTTTTTTGTCAGGGATTCCGCAGTGTTGTCCTAAGCAAGGTGACATCCAACCAGGGCATGGGAGTCACTCTCCCTGTGAGAGTCATAGAGCAGAGAACCAGAGGGAACAAGACAGAAGCTCTCACTGAGCCAGAAAGTTTCTCATTTTAGAAACAAGGATATGACAGCTCAGAGATGCAAAATGACCTGCCCAAACCACAGAGTCTAAACTTCTCTCATTATGTTGTTCTTTCCACAACAAAACTTTTTTTTAAAATCCAGTTGGCATTGATTAAAAGGTCACCCAGGTCCTTAAATTGGTAGTTTAAAGGGTGTGTTGGAATCAAATAAACAAGCAAATAAACGAATAAATAAATATAGTATAGGCCCCCCACTAACAGTGGGGAATGTCACTGGGAATGGCCCTGGGTTCCCTGAGCACTGCTTGCAGGAACTAAAATAAAAACAAGAACACCTATCTTGGTTCATATCTCTTGGTTTCTATAAGGACCTAGGGGCACTAGTAGATGTGGTGATAAGTCATATTTACTCCTAGTTTCTGTGTGATACTATGGGGAACTGACCTGCAAAGTGGGGGCTGGCAATGATCCCTGCAGGGCAATACAGTAGGGGCACAGATCTTAATACCATCAAAGAAGACCCCCTACCACCCGGCTGGTGCAGATAGAACATTGGCTCACAGCTCCTCTGGACTGTGGGGGACTCAAAGAGATGCTCAGGAAACCTCTGCATATCTTAAGGGGTCTGTATTTTGGGGAGTTGCTCAGGTCCTGGCAGTCTGTCTTACCTTCGAACTCTCCAATAGCAGGTCAACCCCCTACATACACACACACACACACACACACACACACACACACCTGCACTGATGCTCACAGGGAATTTGTTAACAAACAAAAGCTTTGTGGGCACAGAGAGTCAGCTTAAGAACTGAGTGTACATGAGGAGACCCAGGTTGGACTCCTGGCATGGCAAATTTTCTGAGCACTGATCTAGGAGTCATCACTGAGGGTCACCAGGCATCGCCCTCCCCCCAAAGGAAACAATCTTTGCGATCCCAAAAAGACAAACCCCAATTGTACATTAATATTCTCAATTTATGAGGTAGGGACTATTCCCATCAGTGTCCCTGGCATGCCAGCTACTAGGTCTCTCAAGGAAACCAAATCCATGTTATTTAAAAAAGCAACTCATTGGAGTCAGTTGGAGACCAAGAATTTTTTCAGTTGCAAAAAAAAAAAAAAAAAAAGATAATGCAGCCCAGCCTGGCTCGACTCACATAAAAGCTGATGTAAACCTGATTTACAGCCGCGCACCGCCGTGCTTTTATCTGAGGCTGGCGCATCCATCTCTGAGCGAGCCCAAGATTTAAAAGGCGGCTTTTCTTTGTTCCATAATAGGTTGGACACTTCAGAGTAAAAAGAATCAAAAGGTGTTAAGGATGATATTTATAACGGCCACATTGCACACCTATTTTGGTAATAGGCTTTAAGTACTTAAGACATAGAATTATCTTATATTTCATGTGCTAGGCTGTGTCTCTTCCTTTGTAAATTTGTCACACAGGAGTGATGTCAACACAGTCTGCAAATAAATGGTTGTTAAATCCGAGAGCGAATGTCCAGGGCCCTAGTGATCTTGGTGTTCAAAGGTCTTCAATTTCCAGGATGTATCGAGCGAGAGGCTTGCTGCAAAGCCATTTTCACAGGCGAGAGAAACTCATCTGCATAGGCGGAAACCTGGGAAGAATGGCCAAGTTTCTGGAACCTTCCACATGCAGACTTCATAAGTTTACTTTGCAGTAGAAGTAGTTGGAGATTGGACATGCTCCCAGAAGCATCTTTGTTGGGCTTTACAGGCCTTCATTTCTTCTATTGAGGAGTTTTTCTTCTTTTCTTTTCAGGGCATCTTCAAGGTCTGATCATAGCTACCACCAATTCCTTTGAACATTCTGGTTTTCTTCCAGGTGATAGGGGAAGCAAGAAGGAAAAGGTAGTTGAGAACAGCCAGGCATGCATGACCTATGGGTATTTGACCTGTGTGATCAGGGAGAAGGATTAATATGTCCAAAGAAGCTGAGAAGTCCTCGCCCACATCCACTGAAGAAATGAATGCAGAAACGAAAATCTGTAGGTGGGTGAGGTGAGGCTGTTTCGGAGTCAGATAAGGGCACCCGAGGCTTTGCAGGGAAAGTTGAAATGAGAACAATGTCTTTGTCCAAACTGAGTGTGAAACAATAAGGTAAGACAGCAGAGAGGATGGGAGAAGACGTACAGGGAGGGGAAAGTTGATTAATTTCCCCACTTCCAGTGTGAAAAGTTCATCAAATGAAAAGCCAAGAGTGCATGAATAACTAGGTAATAATGCATTCACTGTCACGAGGGATCCCAAATCCGTTCCTCCCCCACTCTACCTCTTGCTCCAGAATTATGTTTAAGATAAAAAAAAAGTGTACACACACACACACACACACACACACACACAGGATAGTTCTTTGAACCTTGATGAATTTTTCCTTTATGTTTTTGATTCTTATAAACTTTCTCCAAGGATGGATGAAAATCCCCAACATTAGAAAGAGAATGAGTGGCCAGAGATGGTACATTGGGTAGGGCACTTACCTTGCTCATGGATGACCAGAATTTGATCCTTGGCATCTTATATGTTCCCCTAAATCCCACCAGGAGTGATGCCTAAGTGCAGTTGAGAATAAACTTTGAGATCACTGCCAGTGTGCTCTCCTCCAAAAGAAAGAAAATAAGAGTCTAACAGAGGTGGTCAAGCAAGCTTTCTCAGAACTTTGCTAGTCCACTGGCCTGAGCAGACCCATCTAGGCCATCAGGTCTGGTGCCCCTACCCCCTGTCAGCCGATCTCTTGACACCCAAATAAGGAGCTGTGAACCAATGTCTTTCCTTTCCTGTCAAACTCACTGCATTCACAACGTTATTGATTCCGAACCAAAAATCACAGATGCACGTTAATGATGAGATATCTGCTTCCCATTTTGCCTAAGTCCCCTGACACTTCCCTTCCTTGTGGGGTGTCAGTAAGTTCAGACGAGCGTATAAGAATGTCCTATAAATGGCACTGTATTTTTTTTTCTGGAAGAATCCTGAGCAGAGAAGAGGGCTTCCAGGCTAGCAGCTTCTATGCCTTTTCCTCCAAGACAGACTCCAGGGTCCAATGTTCCTAACATGAAACCAAGTATAGATTTGGTCATTACCTGGATTTTGCTCCTTGGGGACAGTTTCAAAAAGTGCATCATTTTGACCTTCCAATTTTGTCCAAGTTAAAACCAACCTTTCTCTCTTGGACCAACCACAGCGTGCCTGACGCCACTCTGCTTTGTTTTGTGCTGTGGAGACAATCTGTTTAGTGTTCTCCCCACTCCCCCAACACCCCCTCCCCACAAGGCCCTCAGTCCCCATGAAAACTCCGTGTACAATCTCTGCAGCGTAGTTTACAGGGGGGATTTCATTAGAGCGATTGAATTTAATTATCCATTTTTAGAATTGAGCAAGAATGCCAGGCTAACAGCTCAACACTCAGCAGCAGCGCCCGGGATCATTTTCTCTGAAGATGGGTGTGTGCAGGGCTCAGAGCTGGGTCTGTTTTATGCTCCTTCTGCAAAGGCACAAAGACAAGCTTCTGTGGCCACTAGCAGCCTCTCTTCCAGCCCTGCGGGGTCTGGAGCCAAGAGCCCTGGCAGAGAATTCCAATCATTAGATCTTGCCCAAGTTTTTATTTTGATCATGTTCCCATTTATCTTGTTTTTGTCACGCTCCCCTTTTATTCCCACTTGCCTCTGGATGGCAGGTCAGTGACTGCCTTCTTCAATCAGCGCGCCCTATTTGAGTTTTATTTCTTTTATTTTTGCTTTGGGTTTAGCAGTGGAGGTGAGGAGATGGGATTGTGGCAAAGCTTCCCCTGTTGGTGCCTCTGCCCCGCTGCCCACAGAGCTGGTGAAAGGATGATGCTTGCTGTCTGCTGTGGGGAAACCACCTCAGATGGAGGCAGCCGCTGGTGTCTGTGGGAGGCATCAGTCTGCAAAACTTCTCCTCCCTGATTCCCTGGCAGAGACTGTGCGGCTCACTGGGTGGAATAAGGCCTGGCTGTGGGCACCTGGGGAGGGGGTGCGGATGCTCGTTCCCTTGTTCTTGATTTATGCATTTCTCCCCTGACTTCCAATTCGATTTCCCTTTTGTGTAAACTCTGTGATGTCTGAGGGCCAAAGGGAATGAAAGAGCCTTGAAGTCTGCCCGTGTCTCTTTGAAATAGACCTTCCTCTCCCTTCTGACAGCTGGGATAACGTTTGGCTTTATCACTCAGAACCTTCACCCACTCCTGAAGCCTGACACAGCTGCAGTTCCTCACGGACATATTAAATGGACAGACATTTGGGATTTAACTTGTCCAGCACCTTGATTTTCTCCTATACCTGCTCTTCCCTAGCCTCCTGTCCTAGTATGGCACCTCATGGATTTGCTGTTCAAGCAGCTGCTCTTGATTGCTTCAGGAAAGATGCTTCCTTGTTCCTCTTTTTCCTTCTGTTTTGGTCACATGGGTGGTGCTGGGGGTTGCTGCTAGCTATGCTTAGGGAACCATGTCGTGCTGGATCTGGAACTCAGGCCTAACACATGTGAAGTGCACTCAGTGTCTGCATCATTTCTCTGGCCCACCCCTTTTTCTTAATTTTATCACCGTGATGTAAAAATCTAACAGCAAGCCTACCAATTCTATTTTTTAACATCGACCCCAGCCCTCCCTCTTCCTCTGCACAGCTGCCACTTTATCCCAGTGACCGCGAACTCTAACGTGGGCTTCTGTAAAGTGCCCCTCTTCTCTCTTCATCTTTCTGCATTAATTAACTCCTTAATTTAAAAATGGGTAATAAAAAACCACTTTCTCATAGTTTAATAAAGCATAAAAGTCCATCACATAAAGCACATCTCTTATCTCTCCAAACATAAAAAATTTTTAAAAACAAAGAAATAACTCTAAAGCTAAAGCACAATGTGTGTGTATGTGTGTGTGTGTGTGTGGTATAATGGTGACAGTGTGTGTGTGTGTGTGGTATAATGGTGACATTGTGTGTGTGTGTGTGTGTGTGTGTGTGTGTGTGGTATAATGGTGACACCCAGGACTCATCTCATCAAACCACAATCCCAGTCCTAGCTGACAATGCTGCCCTCTGAAAATGGTTGGGTCATTCATTTCTTCTTTTAAATTTCATTTTTGATCATTCATTTCATATAATAGTCCTTATGATGTGCATGATGTATGCATAAGTGCATTGCAAATACAGCTACATACAATTTGTAGACTCCTTTGCTGGTTTACACTCAAATAAATACAAGTTTTCACAATCTGATCTGCACCAATTTATTTGCTGTTTAATAATATATCTTGGGGATATTTCTCGGCAATAAGTTAAAAGTCTTAAAAACCACTACTAGAGGAATACAAAGAGATGCAGCACCTACTTTGCATGCAGGAGCCCTGGTGCATTGGCTCCCCAATAGGGCACTATTCCCTGAGCACTGCTGAGATGACTGAATCTGTAGTAACCCCATCACTGCTACAAGTGACCCTCAAACCAACCCTCTAATAGAAACAATAACAGCAGCAGCGATGCTAACCACTGAGCAGTACCATTGCAAGCATGTCAATTGGCTTCTCTGCTTGGCTGACTTTTTAAGCTATTTCCAATATTTTCCCATTCTCCAATGCTGGTTGCAATGGAAAATCTTGTATACTTGCTTTCCTAACACTCAACTCCTAACTGACTTTTCTCCTGTAAACCTTCCTTAAATTTACTCTTCAGATTTTAATTTTGTTTGGGGCCACACCCAGCTGTGATCAGGCCTTACTCCTGGCTCTGTATGTGGGATCATTCCCAGAGGGGCTCAGGGAACCATACACAGTGCTCAGGGTCAAATTGGGGCCAGCCATTTGCAAGACAAGATCCTTACCTCTATTCCTGTCTCTCCAGCCCTATCTGTCTGTCTGTCTGTCTGTTTGTCTGTCTGTTTGTCTGTCTGTCGTCTATTTTTTTCAAGTCTTCTCTTTCCTGTGTTATGATCAAGATCTGGAAAATAATCTGTACTAGAAAAAGTCAGAAGTAATATATGAATGAATAGATTTCAATCACTGAAGAATTTTCCTCACCTCATTTTCCCTCCAAACCCTTCGACAGTGTTCTTCCTACTTTGCACACACATGGGCTCCAAAAATCAGAGGGGACTGCCACCCCTCCAAGCACATTTACATTTTCTCAATCTGTGGTCGTTGTTTCCTGAATCTCTTACCCATGGGCTCTGATTCCATGTTACCTGCCCAAGCTTCCCACTGCTGTGCTCCTAATTTCCACCTCAACCCCATCTGCCAGGTGGACTCAGGGCCACCTCCTTCAGTGAGACCCCTTGTGGGTGTCACATGCACCCACTCACTCCTCTGGACGGTCCTCTCCTCTTCCCCTTTGCCAAGATCGTTTCCTTCCCAATCCAATTCAAATCCCATTTCCTCCTTACAGACGCTCACCCACGCAGCTCTCCCCCCTCTGCAGAACTTTGATTATGTCTAGAGCTGAGAAAGTCTCAACCCTTGACCTAAAAAAAGGGGGTGGGGTGAGGGGAACATCTTAAATAAGAGCAGGATCCTCCTGGGATGGTTACCAATTCAAATGAAATTTCTTATGGGTTAAATAGCAAGCCCTTATTCCTGGAAGAGATGTTTAAAGTCTTAAAGAATGGAATGCCATGATTGTCTACAATTTACTTGCAAATTTTTTTTTCTAATCGGGGAGGGTGATGTCGAATAATTGGCGCATCTAGATGAGGAATATGTAGGTACTGATGATTGTATTATTCTTTCATTATTTCTGTAGGTTTGAAACTGAGGACAGTAGAAATATCTATTAAGACCGTTATTTGACCCTACCCCCAAAGGTTTATAGATTTTGGTACAGAATCTTTACCATAAATAACTGGCTAAATAACTGGCTTAGGTCCAGTTATTTGTTGCTTTTGCTATTGTTTTGGTTTTGGGGATCCCAGTCAACATTCTGGGGTTAGTTTAGCTGTGCTCAGGGCTCACGCCTGGGAGTTCTCAGAGGAACATGTGGTGCCGAGATGGAAGTTGGACCTCTCTCATGCAAAGCCAATGCGCTGATCCTTAGCAATCTGCCTGGCCCCTAGGTATTTTGATAAACATCCACTGATGAGCCTGCTGACCAGTATATTTAGTTAAGCTTTCCAGAAACCTTGTGTAAATCCTCAAGGGGATAGACAGCGGCAGAAGCTGTTCCTGGGGAAGCAGAGAAGGATGCTGTGGATAGAGTTGAGGCAAGGAGGCGGTTTTGGGGCTCTCCCTAAGAAAACTGCAAAGCACAAGGCACATTGCAACTCAGACCTATTTTAAAGCAAAGGATTGGTCCTTTGTTTTTGTGAGCAGGGCCTTTGGTTGTTCAGGCCACACCCTGCACTGCTTAGTGCACTATTTCTGGCTCTGTGCTCTGAAGTGACCACGGGTATGTGGGAGGACTGGATCCTAGACAGTGAATCAGGATCTGGGGTGCATACAAAGCAAGTGCCTTATCTCTTGGACTATCTCTCCCACCCAGGATCTGGCCTCTGTGCCTGCTGGGCCTCCCAGTCATCATTGTTGACTGGGTTGTGAAGAGGCGTGGAGGTAGGGCAGGCAGCTACCTGGATGATGGTCTGGCCAAGGTCATGGTATCCTCTAACCTTTTGCTGGTGCTGGAGCAGCATCCAGGGACGGGGATTCGAGCAGGAATATGGAAGGTCTGCTGCCTGCAGGCCAATGGATAGGGGACCCTGGGTCTGCTCAAATGGCCTGGGTCCAAAATTCCATTTATACTTGCTATGTTCCCCTCCCTCAGCTGAGTGCAGAAACCAGGTATTTAGGTCTGATGTCAGTGTCTGAGCTGAGGGGACAGTTGGCCCCTATATCAGCCTCAGGACACCTGCATTCCATGTGCCACAGTAGCGCCAACCACACCACTAGGGGACAGGAACCCTAACCTCCGGCATGGGGAACAAGTAGGGGGATGAGCACTCGGTGGGGCAAGAAGTCTGGCCAGTCACTTACATATGACTACCTGTATCAGCTTCCAACTTCTTTTTCTTGCCAACTCATGGTCCACCCCTGAAGGCTGAGCCTCCTCTCGTATGTCTTAGGGGGTCTGCAGAAGGAAGCCTTGACACACACAAGGACACATGCTCAAGAACTCCCCTCAGGAGGTGAGCTAGCCTTGACCTCCATATGCTGCATCGTCTGCCTCACAGCCTTCTCATACCCTAGCACTGTGGGAGCTTGAGGTGTTAGCTCGGCTGAAATACCCCCTGTCCTGTCCCCACCTGTCACCCCTCAAAGTTTCTCTTGTAGCTCATTCTAGGGAGCAGAGCAGATTCTGGCCCTAGGGAGTCAAGTGAGCCAGGAACACCCCAAGGGTAGGGATATGGCACCCCAGTTTTACTCACTCAGCATAATCTCCCTTTAGCTAACCCTTGTGGTCTAATTAAGGAAGATGGGGCCTTGCCAAAAGGCACAGAGTGAGTTACTGGTAAAGTAGAGTTTGAACTCAAAGGTCCCTGCTATGCTCTCACTTCTGATCACAGGGATACTGAGAGACGCTTGTCCCCCTTGGAGCACACAAGTGTTGCTGCCCAGTGAATGAACTCTCCCTAACACTGCGGCTATCTCCAGGCCAGAGTATGATGGGGAAGAGAAAACCATCTCATGTCAGAAATTTGGAAACGAGCTTAAACCAGGACAGCTGCCCCAGTCCCAGCAGGTGTCTGGCTACAAATATACCCATGCTGGAGCCAGCAAGCAGCAAGCACTTTCTTGGACCTGCCCATGCTTGGCAGAACACTGGTTATTGCTGTTGGTGACAGCTCCAGTCCAGGAGGCTTGGGCTGACTGACTCCCCAGCCCTCATATCAGTACCATGCCCCACCTCCTCCATCTCTACCTAGATCCCAGCAGATAGGAGCAGAATGACTCTGCCGATGGAAAGTCACAGAAATTCATTAGCAGGGCTGCAGAGATAGCACAGGGTTCGGACCCTGGCCTTGCACACAGCAGACTCACTTTCTATCTTGGGCATTACATGTGGTCCCATGAGCACTGCCAGGAATGAGCCCTGAGCAAGTCAGGAATGAGCTCTAAGCACTGCCAGGTGTGGTCCCAAAACAAAATAATAATAATAATAATAATAATAATAATAATAATAATAGAAAAGAAAGAACAGACATTCATTAGCACAGGAAGGAAACGTCAATGAGGAAGGGTTGAAATTGAAAGAGGAGATAGACATGACTCTAGATGAACTCAGCAGGCTCCAGGTTGGGGAGGACAGGTGGGCAGATGGCTGGATGAATAGACAGGCAAGATGCCATCTTTCCAGAGAGTTCCCAGAGCTCAGGGTCTTCTCAGCTGAGTCGGGTTCACTCCTGTGGTTCGTGGTCTCATTCTGATTTGTTGAGCCCCTGGGTGTCTTGGGGAGGGGGGACAGAAAGAGACCCAGAGATGGAGACACCTGAAAGAATGGGCTGATATTTCTTTTCACTGCCTTGAAATGGTGGCCAAGAGAACAATCTGCTAAAATTGCAAACACTTGCGCACCAAGAGAAGACTCATTTTAGAAAGCAAACTTAAAGAGGGGCAGGAAGCTGAGGAGATAATCTTTAAATAAGACTCTTCCCAATTCCCCTGAGTCCTCCAATTTTGTGTTTCAAGACCAAGAAGAGTTTTGAGTCCCCAAATGAAAAATCAATTTGACAAAGACCTTCTATATGTAATTATGTTAGTTTCTATTATGTATTCATGCAATTAAATGATATATATGTGTTATACCCTCTTGTATTGTTACATTATGAAATTTACAGATACGTATTTAAAGGAAACCATTAAATTAGAAATAGACATGAATATATTGTCTTCTAGGTCTCTTCTGGATAAACAGCCATGAGCTCAAGGCAGGGCTTTTTAGTTTGGACATGGGACCTTATGGGACCAAGGTGGGGGGTGGGGTTGGACAAAAGAACATGACAGAGAATAATTCGTGGAGATCACAGTCTGGATGCCTTGGAGGTACAGGAGTCAGAAGCTTGGGCCTAAATTCTTCCTCCACTAATTTTGTGTTATAATTTGGGGTGGTTCCCAGGGCCACTTCCAGCTCTGTGGGAAGCTTCCTATGGAGCTTGGGACCATACAGTGCCAGGGATGGGAACTAGGCAGCTCAAAAAGTCTGTGGTCAGCCACTGTGACACCTGGTCGCGTGCATTTTGGGAGGTCATAACCTCACGTGGTTACATAACTGATTAGGCTTTGGTGGTTTTAAACTTGGCCTAATTCTAATACTGCATTGTTGGGAAAAATGAAAGTAAAGCAAAAAACCTGGTTAATACCTTGCCTGCCACAGAACCACAATGTAGTAAACAGCAAGCACTTCTAGTGCTGATGTCACTTCTTTTCAAAATCTTTTCATTGGACACATGTTTTTTAAAACACCACCAACCCCACTGGTTCCATCCCCTCTGGCCACTGCAGTTCCCTTGTTCATGTCTGCTCATTAACTGCTGCTTCATATTATCTGTACATTTGCCTCGTTTCCACCTCGCTCACATGTCACTGAGGTAATGCAATATTTGTGTTTTTTTCCCTAGTTTATTTCACTAATAATCCCCTGGAGCTTAATCCCCTGGAGCTTTTTGCCCCCATGTGATTGCAAACAGCAGAATTTCCTTTTCTTCCAGCTCAGCAGGGATCATTGTCCTCACATCTTCATCATGTCATCGGTTGTGGGCACTTCCGCTACTCATGGAAGTCCGTTGTTCTGCAGCAAGAACGGTGGTGGTGGTGTGCGCGTCTCTGAGCTAAAGAGTTCATTATCCATTGAGGCTTTAAAACGATTCCCCATTCCTTGGGCCCCCCATGTCCTCCCTCTGGTGGCTAGTGGAGATGGAAGATCTCCATCAATGTCTCTGCATGCCTGTCACACCCTGGCAGTGCCCCCCGAGTTTGCAGAATGATCTCCGGGCCAGGCGCAGAGGCCAAGGTGCAGCTGGAAGAGCAGATGAGGTGCGCTCATCTTTGCTTGGTGGTACCCGGCTAGGGAAGCTGCCTGTGTCTGAACTTGGGGGCCCACTGCTTCCTGCAGGAGGCTCCAGACTCCTGCAGTGTCACAGGAACATTTTCCCACAGAGGTGCCTCAGATTGGGCCTCGAGACCCTGAGGGAGGAGAAAGGGGGCGGCCACGTTGGAAACGACCTGGAGCATCCATTGACGTCCCTGATCCTGCTCCCATCTGCATCTTTCTTCCTGGAGAGGCAAGTTGCCTCTTTCCGCTATTTCTTTTATCCTTTGGGGCACAGCTCCTCTCAAATTGCTGTTTGGACTGTATTTTTTTTTTCTGGCTAAGATTGGAAAAAAAAAAACCACAAGACTCAACAACACCCAGATAGCAAGAGGAGCAACAGAAACCTAGCCCTAACCCATTTTAGTTGTGTGGTTAGAGACTCAGACGACCTGCATATCTAACAACTAATCTGTGAATTGGGGATATAAATTAAGATAAAAAAGGAAACTGTTGGGAAAAGTAGCTCGTGTAGGTTTCTATACATATGCAAGGGATTATTTTTTGGTTCTTCCTTTGAAGGGAAATGGTTGCATAAAATTGCGAAAAGCAAAAGAGAAACTATTTTGATACTCTATAGCTCCGTGGATACTATCCTGTGTGGGGCTAAAGGAAGGAGGGAGGGAGGGAGAGGGAGAGGGAGAAAGTTTTCACAGCCTAATTTAAATAAGCAGGCTTCAGAATAAGAGGGAAACCAGATGAAGGGTGAGGAATTTAACTATTATAATTCTGATCTATTGCACCATCTAAAGAAGACATCTATTTGAACTCCTGTACAAGCAGCAATTACCTGGAAAATAAATGTAATAAGAATCTCCTAAGTTGGCAGTAAAATTAGCATTGCTGAATTTTAATTAATAGTCCAGCGCGGAAGGAACCTTCTCCTGACGAACTCAGGGCCCGCCCCAGGAGCGCGCACCTCATCTGCTCTTCCAGCTGCACCTTGGCCTTTGCGCCTGGCCGGGAGATCATTCTGCAAGCTCTGTGGGGGCGGGGGGGCTCTGCCAGGGTGTGGCAGGCATGCAGAGACATTGAGAATATTCTGGTTCATTCCTCAAAGATGTTGCTTTCAAATTCTGGGGCCTAGGTTTCTTTGCTGTAAAAACAGGGGTCAGGTCTTGGCCCCTTAACCTCTTGATTTCTCTTGAACTTTCACATTCTGTGACCCAGACCCTGCTTCTAGTGTTTTCTGTTCTCAGTGTTGCCATGTTTGTGGCAACAACATGGTGCTGAGGAGCTGCCTCATGCCCAGCACCTGGCGGGGCTCCATGGTGCTGCTTTTTGTGCTAATCGTCCTGACATTCCCTGAGCTTGCTGTGCTTTCTTCTCCTTGTGACGGAGGAGATGGGTTAGGAAAGCCTGGCCCCACGCCACTTAGCTGAGCCTCCCGGGGCTGGTGTGTGGGAACTCTGAATGTGGGACTTCTTGAGTTCTGTTCATTGCTACTGTGACGAGTCCCGGCAATGCTGTTTCTTCTTGACCATGGGCCTCATGGCATGGGTGAGCTCCGAGCACATGCCACTGCATCTCTGTGGATTCCTGCCAGACTGCACCTCTGGGTGCTTATCCTACAGCTCTAGGTATTTCAAGATCACCTTTGGCTTATTTCACCTTCCTTCTCCAACCCCTGGAATCCATTCATGAATCTGGCAGCAATGGCAGTGGGCTTCCTTGGAGCTTATAAGAAATGACAGAAGCTTAGAAGACCTCAGACTTTGTGACAGTACTGAAGGATCTCTGAATAAGGTCCCAGTTGACTGAGATGAAACTTACTTGCCTCTGAGATGAACCAGGCTTTGAGCCACAATGCCAGGGGCCATCAGGGGCTTCAGTCACCAAGGCTTATTATTGGGTCACAGTGCCGCCCAGCAGTCACATGACCTGAGATAAGCCTGTCAATAATCCAGGGTCTCTGTTTCCTTCTGCATAAAATGAAACACATCTACAGAAATTGAATGTGAAACTGTTCTACAATAATTTAGAACCATAAGCAAATACAATAGATCAAAATGAAACGGATTTTAAAACATCATATATTCACTGCACTTGATCACTTAACTTCCCATAGATCATTGATTACTCGAGCGGGCACCAGTAACATCTCCATATGTCCTGTCACATGCGAGATAGCCCAAGGGCATCTGCACATTAGAGGAACATACAGAGCCTCAAACCATTCCATCAAGTCATGGGAATGAGGTCTATAATTGTTACTGGAATTTGGCATGTAAAATACAACACGGGTAGCTTGCCAGGCTCTGCTGTGCGGGTGGGATAATCTTGTAGTCACCTCAAAACTCGAGCGTTTATTGATGAACCGCTCGGCCACAAGCAGCCGCATGAGCCGGGCTGTGATCAGCTCTTCTGTTTGGTGGAGCTCTGAAGAGAGGGAAGTCCTGATGTGGGAAATGGTGGCCCTCATGGTATGGGAGTTCCTCTGGCTTCTTGCATTCAATTAAAAAAATGAATAGTAATAGGGCATCCTGGAGATGAACACATCCTGATCTATGACAAACTGCAAAAGATGCATTTTTTATTTTTATTTTGGTGGGGAAGCGTTTCTTACTTTTACTTTGGTGGGGATGGGGTGGTATGTGTGTGTATGGGATGGGGTGAAACACTCTAGGCAATACACTGCCTGCTGAACCAGCTAGACAGTTCTGTTTAATGTTCAACCTAGCTAGCTGTGCAGTCTCTGGTGTGCTGTGGGCCATCGGGGCCACACTTGGCAAGGATCTATGGAGACCTCCCAAGAGTGTTCCCAGTGTCCATGTGGTGCCAGAAACTGAACTCAGGACCTGCACAAGCCTGAGGGGTGCCCCTGAGCCGTGAGACACCTTTCTGACCCTGGAAATGAATTTCTTGGTGTGTTTGGGTGTCGGGAGTGGTGGACGGATAATACCTGATGGAGCTCAGGCTGACTACTGACTCTGCACTCGGGAATCACTCCTGGTGGTGTGTCAGGGATTGAATCGGCATTGGCCATGTGCGTGGCAAGTACTTCAACCCCTGTGAATGTATCTACCTGCTCCCAGTGATGAATTTCATAAACAATGCAGAGAGAGAGAAAAGACAGACAGAGGCAGAGACACAGAGAGAGACAGAGATGGAGAGTTTAGAAGGCTGAAGGGTGTTTACTGAGGAGAGAATCTGAATTCTCTCCCAACTTCTCACAGAGTCAACAAGGATCATGTGCTTACCAATAAGGTGAACTAGACCTTTAAAATTCCCCAGCACTGTGGATGGGTGAAGGTTACACTATGAAATTATACCAAAGAATAGGAAATTGAAAACAAAACCCCAATTTCTTTAAAACGTCAGCAGCCCTCCAGAGCATATGGTGGCTCCCTCCAAACCCAGCCACTAGCTCCTTCCTCTGTTCCTGCAACTAAGGGTGTTCTCAAGCATTTTTCTTGAAATGAGTTCAACTTGCAGATGTGTCCATAGTCCCTATTTCTGCTGCTCTGAGAATTCCCCACTGCTCAGGAAAGTACAGGGAACGGACAAAGTTCCAAAGTCGTGACAGGAGCAGCTATCTTCCATGCACATCACTTGCTCACCCAGGCTGCCCCAAAGCCACAGCGCAACACCATCCACTGACAGAGGGAACCAAGCAGCTGGAAGGCAGCGGGTCTCTCAGGGACGCCCAGAATCAGCTCTCCTGTTTAACTGCAGGCTCTGACGGCAGTGCACTTAGCTTCACGCATGCAATTGCATAAAAGTATAGTTCACGGTTATTCAAGTTAAACATAATGTCAGGAGACCTTTGGGATTGGTGGTTTACCTGTTTTGATGGCACTGTGCTGCTTGAAATTTGATTTGTATCTGCTGAAACTTTCCAAATAAGTGACAGCCACTTCCTAAGTGCATTCTAGGTATCAGGCACCGAACTAAAGATATTAATACTTTGTATCAATATGCATAAATATGTTAATAAGTGAATCCTTGGCACTAGTGCTAAGGAGCTTTTTATCCTTGGAGCACCTTTCTGAACAGATACTTTTTGATTTTGGAGGGAGGGTTGGGGGGTCACACTGAGAGAGATTCTGGCTTGGAGTTAAAAGGTCACTCGTGGCAGATTGAGCTAGGGTTGGAGTCAGACTTCTTGTGTACAAAGCACACACTTGGGCTACTAAACTACCCTCCCAGAAGGATATTTATTGTCCCCATTTTGTAAAGGACAAAGTAAAAGTAATTGAACAGACTCACCCAGGGTAATGCCCTGTAAAAGTTCTGGTTCTATTGCTTTTTCTTAAGTCTGGACCTCCTGTCCTTTCCCTGCCATCATCAGAGGTGACTATTTGTTGGAGTTCTCACTCACCCCTGGGTCTCATTTATAATAGGAGGGAGGGGCAGCTTTGCTGGAGGTGCTGACATCGGGCTGCCCAAAATACAGTCCAGCATCTTCAGAGACTTATCTGTAAACCCAGTAAAATCTAAATTTCCATCAGTTGCTGCATAGTGCATCCTGCTGCCTGCCTGGAGGTGGAAGCTGACAGGCTTCCTTTTCAAAGGAAGCCCCTTAAGGGAAATTGCTGCCCCAGGGTCACAGGTAGATGAGGTGTTGAGGCTGAGGAACAGACTAGAGTAGCTAGCAGAGCAGCACCGTGACCTTCACTCCTACCACCCTCCCAGCCTCCCCATAGTCATTCCCATCCTGACCCTATCAGTGATGCCTGTGGGGACAGTTGCCCATCTTCTGTCCTCATGTGCCTATGAACTACTGCAGGCTGGGGCCTGTCCTCTGCTCTGCCCTCAGCTGCATCTGGCCCTTCTTCCTTTGGCCACTGCTTTCTCAATTTAACTGTGCAAATTGCGAACATCATTCATGGGTCATAGAAGAGGACTCCACCCTTGCATGATTGCTACTGATGTGGAAATGTGGGAGCAACTGTGCAGTCATGCCTGTGTTGCTGAGAGCACAGAGCAGGCACCTCTGCTGAGGAATTAGAGCCAGCCGGTCCTTTGGAATGTGTCCCTGGCAGCTGGAACGCCAGCCTGCACCCGCACACATGAGCACACATGCATCAGTGTGAGCATTTGTGTGGAATAAATGGGAGGAGTTCATGTATTTATATAAGATTAGTTTTTCTGGGACAATTCCAAAGATGTCAATAACTGGGTGACTCCAGGGAGGGGAACTTGATGCTGCTGGTCGGGAATTAGAGATTGTGTCATTGTGTGGCCTTTGTATATTTTGACATTTCTACTGTGTGCATGCACTGGTTAGTTACTCAAAGGGAAATAAAGAGAACCCAGAAATAACCAAAGTACAACATCCAATAGACTCTAGCTAACAAAAACTGAAGTAGTTTCTAGGAACTTTTGTCATGGCAAATGAACTTCAAAATAATTTGAGTTAATATCCAGAGAAAATCACTATGCTGTGATCAGTCCTAGATAAGGGGCTGATCACATGTGTCAATGTGTGTGCAGGCAGTACCTCAGTGTGAACCCATGCATGTTTGTTCATGGGTTCAGGTATATGCATGTGTACGCACACAAAGTACATGTGGACATATATATTGGTATGTATATGTCCATATATATTGGTATGTATGTATTCAGATTCATATGAACACATACAAGTGTGCTCATGTGTTTTCATATGGGTGGGCACATAGATGTGTCTGCATGTGGAGCAGGTGTGTATGTGGAGCATGCATTCACATGTGTTTGTATGAATGCATATATACATGTGTATGCTGTGCACATACATTTGTGTGTATTTATACATTCATGTGTGTTTATGTGTGCATGCATGTAAATGTGCTAATATCTTGGGATATACGCATGATGCGTATGTATATACAGGGTCATTTTTCTGGAGCTGAGCTCTTGGATATGACCACAGTTGACCAGTTATCTGAACTGACCTACAGTCAATCACCTGGAGCTGATCCTCAGTTTACCAATTGCCCACATCTGACCCACAGTTGACCAATCCCCTGGAGCTGGCCTGCAGTTAACCAGTCACCTTCCTTCTTTCCTGGGGCAGAAATTATGCTTCTCCTTCTGATGGTGACCTTTAATATGGCCATTGGCTCTGCAATGAGACCAAGTTCTGATGAGGGTCTGAGTCCATCACATATCCCCGGATGCATGCCGGGGTTATGGTCTTCTCAGCGACAGCTGGCAGGCCACATCAGCCTTCTTCATCTGTATGCTGTGTTCGACTCTCTCTATTCAGGAATTGGGTCTGGCTAGGGCTATTGGCACCTAAGTATACTGGGGTGGGCGGAGCTGAGGTCAGAAAAAAAAGTGCCTAAAGTGCTTTATTAGGAGCTCAAACTTAATGCCTGAGCATATTCAAACCTGGTATTAATGCCCCGGCATGCTAACTCAGATCAGCACTTACAGCATCTTTATGGTCGAGAGCAGCCTTTGGGGTGCAGTGAGTGTGCATGTATTTGGGGGGCAAGTGTAGGGGACTGATGCTGTATGATACCAGTGAGGTGAGAGCAGGGTGACTGCTGTTGGGGTGTGGGCTCTAGTTCCTTCTCATTGTAGCTGTCACCTACAATTTCCCATGTAAGAGTCCCAGCCTCCTACCCCCCAGTAGTATCTCGCCCAGCTGGGATAATAGTTTTAATAACACAGACTGGGAAAATTTTGATATTTCTAACCCCATTCCCATGTTAATGGTTTCATCTGCTAGACAGAACCCACCCTGAGCTGTGCTGATGTCCACTTTCCAGACAAAGAGCCTGGGACTCACCTGGTGCCCCCACCCCTGTGTCTCAGAAAACTTCTCAGCCTCCTTCACAGAGCAGCAGCTCACCCAGGGTAACCTATCTGGGGAAGTTGGGGACTTAGACCTCTTGCTCGAAGGCATCAGCCCTCTTGCTCCAAGGCATCAGCCTGGAAGCCTGCTCTAGGTTCTCACTCTCAGGAGGGACCTGCCAGCTCGCTTTCAGCTGCATGATACTCCTCAAGGAAAGTTCGCATTAGCTCTTCACTTCAAACCAAAGTCCGCACTGGTGCTCATCCCACCTGAACTCTGTCCTAATAGCCACCTGTGAGTGCTCATTGGTGCTCACGGAGCAGGAAGTCATTGGTAAATATCATGTTTACTCGGTAATTACACGCCCATGCAGATTACTCACTAATTACACTCAGCAGGTGCAAAAGTCATTAGCACAACACATCTCGGGTACTGGGGTAGAGGAGACACCATTCAGCATTAATTTGATAATTGCATATTATTTACCCTATCTAAAGTTACTTCACCCTGGCACAATAACATGAAACTGCGGGGTTCATTTTGCCAAAGCCATTTGCCAATGTCACTCGAGGACACTGGGATGGGTCCCCACTCCAGTCCACTGGTGGAAGCTGCAGGCACAGACATAGGGAGGAACACAGGGTGGGGTAGTGGGGGTCCTAGGGACAGCCCCAGAGGCAGAAGTGGGTTTGAAGAGCCAGTGGCCATTATCCAGATCTGTCTACCCTAAGCAAATTTAAGACAGTTTCTCAATGCCCTGCCTGTTTCTGGCTGCTCTGTGCTCCGGGAATTAAAACTAATTTTAATATTAGCCCTAAGCAAAGCATAATTAGAAAGATAAATCTTCAGCCACTCTCTCTTACCCAGTCCTCAGCAGCCGCCTCCCGCTGCTTGCTGTCCCACCCCCCTGCCATGAGGGTTTATGCAGGCCAGTACAAATCGTTTTGCCAGGTCTCCAACAGCACAGCTCATGCATTCAGCCCCTTGAAGGCTGGTGCTGCAGGTGGCAGGCAGATACCGGCGGGGGCCATGTGGGACAGGACAAGGTAGGCCAGAGTCCCTCTAGATACTAGGGTGTTTCCCTAAACCAGTTCATTCTCGAGGTATGAGTGCCACCCTGACATTCATTCCTAAAGGCCAGATGAGATCACCCACAAACTCAACAAAGTCACCTTGACCGGAGACCCTCCACCCACTCAGCAAAGTGACCTTGACCTTCAAACCCATCTTCCTCACAGAAACACTTGGCCGGCTTGCCCAGCTGGGAAGACACACAAGCCTGGCTCTTCACAGGTGGTGCCCGCAGAGAAGCAAGCAGATGTATGGTGACCTGGGAAAGGGGTTCCAGGCCCACCTATGGTTGCTCCTTAAAGTCAGGACTGGACTGATCAGGTGAGGTGCAGTCTGTTGGCACCCCCTCTAGGGCACAGCTGGCTTCTTGGTTCCTAGGAGAGAGAGGCTTAGGAGGAAGAGAAAACTTAGCATGTGGAGAGATCACTAAAACTTTTCTGCCTGACTCTGTGAATAATGGTTTGAGTTGACGAGGACAGGCCATCCAGGACAGGCCTCCAGGACAGGCCATCCCGGTGGGGAAGGTAATGCCCTATTTTCTGTCCATCTTTCTCCTGTCTGAGTCATCTGATGTCTAATTCATATGCCTGCGGGATTCCGTGGATGTGTGCCTGTGGGATTCTGTGGATGTGAGCCTGTGAGATTCTGTGGATGTGTGCCTGAGGTGTTCCATGGATATGTTCCTTCAGAATCCATGGATATGGATGGGTCTGCAGTTTTCCGGGGATAAGTATCTGTGGGATTCTGTGAACATGTAGTATTTCATGTATGACCGAGGGAGTGTTTCTCTCTTCCTCAGTGCTGACGGCATCCCATGCCACACCTTGGACTATGAAATTACTGGGGAAGCAAGGGAAGTGAAAAGGCAGGTGGGAACTAGCCTGGCTGTCCATGGCAGAATGTGGAGACCTGCATGGTCTCTTTCTATATTTCTGAATCTGAAGCCACTGCACCAAGGCAAGGCTCCATGCCTCTGGCCCTCTGGCCCATCCCGGGCTTGGGCCACCCCTGAAGGCACTCAGGGCAGCATAATTCTGAACCTTCTATTCTGTGCCTCTTTCCCATACCTTTTGACTCCCCAACTGTCTTTAGCTTTCTTTCCTTATGTCTGCTCTTTGTAACCCAGGGTGCTATTAAGTAGGGGAGGGGTGGGTGGATGGCAGCTCAGTTAGAGGCCCAGGAAGTCAGTGTAGTCCCGGCTACCAGCTACCTCCCACAGCAACTCCCACCCAAACTTTAGGTTCTGCATCTGGACAGGCCACCCACTCCTCCCAGCTTCCCAGCAATGCAGAGCCCCAATTTCCCCCCCATCTCTTCCAGGTACTGCTAACTTCATTGTGGATAGACTCTGCGTAGCTCTGAACACCAAGTCTTGGGGAAGTCAAGGAGGTGCTGGTGCCACAAAGTCAGCACCAAGAGACCTGCCGCCAGGAATCACGTGGCGCAGTCCTTGTACATCACCATGTCACATGGTTCACTTTCCCAGACTCGGAGCCCATCTTGCTTACTGCCACCACTTCCTGTCTTCAGCCACAGGAGGCATTCGTAGAATTTATTCAGCCATAGCAGGTGTTCATAGGGTCTATTCTATGATGCTTCATTGCTGACTTTTTTCATATGCTGTTTGAATTGCCTCCAGGAGCCAAGAGTGACTTGGCAGAAAGTGCCTGGGAGAAGGTTAGGAGATTAGGGGAGGATGACAGGGCTGGGTGACAATGAGGACAGCTGCGGAGTGGCCAGGAAGGGACAGCTGTGGTTGGGAGCTGAGTGCACAGGCCGCTTGGTACTGGCACTCATGCCACTATGAGTTTAGGGCTGCCAGAGGAAGCTGGGAGGAGGGGGAACCCTCTTCCTGAGAGGGACTGGACAGGTTTGTGTGCAAGATGCTGCATTTCCTGTACCAAAATAACCTCCTGAACTACTCTCCACTTTTTCCAGCCAGAAACTTGGCTTTGCAGGATCTGTTGTTAGAACTTCTTCATCTGTCTCTCTGTGATTGGTGGCCAATAGGTGACCCAGCGCAAATGCACACAGCCTCCATGGACTCTCTTCTTCCCAGTGGCCAGCTCAAAGTGGACGCTAGGCAGCCTTTCTTAACAGAAAATGACATGCTCCAGCAAGAGCTTTGCTGCTGTCTTGCTCTCCTCCCTCATGGTTTATCCAGTCACCAGTGGTGTGTTTAGCTTGTATTTGTCATCAAGATCTGTCCCACACTAGGTCCCCTACACAGCCCTGCCTTCATAGATCCTCAAGCCCCCAACCGCAACATAGAGTTGCCAGTGGGATATGGGCACCCTCCACTCTTTAGGGCCTATTGCTAAAATATCACATACTTCCCTAGGCACAAGACCGCATGTTAGTGAGGAGGGAGGGGAGTGGCCGTCAGCAGTCACCACTCATTGTTCTGGTGGAGTTATCTTTGACAGTCAGGAAATGGGTTCTTCTTCCCTTTGGGGCCTTGGGTTTGTGGTGGCAAAGACAGAGCACAGAAAACTCATTCTGCCTCCATTGGGCAGCAACAGACCCCAAGAAGTCAGGGTGAGATGAGCAGGGGCAGCCTTGACGGGGCTTAGCAGACACTAATGGGTGCTGGGATAGGGAGCACCCCTGAATTGTGCTCCTTGGAGGAAGGAGTGATGCGGCTGTGTGTGCGCATGGTGGCAGCGAGCCAGGCAGGCACGGGGAATCTTCAAGGGGATAAATATGGAGAGATTTCCATCCCTTTTGGGAGGGATGCCAGGGAAAGAGGCCAACATTCCAGGGAAGCCAGCCAGCGCAGGGTTATTCTAATCCCTAGGAGGATTCATTTGCCAGCGACTAAAGCAAAAGCAAGCGGCACCCTGAAATGGA
Organism: Cryptotis parvus; assembly: GCA_021461705.1. NCBI lineage: Eukaryota > Metazoa > Chordata > Mammalia > Eulipotyphla > Soricidae > Cryptotis > Cryptotis parvus. The sequence continues at coordinate 239,766 of JAJIBD010020996.1, forward strand.
GACTAGCTATTTTGGAGCAATTAGCCATTGGTGCCTGCTGCTGTCTTTGGAGAAACTCCAGAAGCCAGCGGGTAAGGAGGAGGGCAGGAGGCTGTGGTGAGTGGCAGGGAGATGACTCCATTCCCGAGATCTCGTCTCACCTGACTCGCACAGCGGTGGTGGGGGAACACCTGTAAATCCAGGGTCATGCTGCCCCAAATGAGGAGCAACAAAAAGCCCCACTGTGGGATGAGCGACAGCTGCCAAGAGCAATGCCTTGGGATGGGGAGCACAAACCAAGCCAGATTCTATGCTGCTCTCATTCACTCATCCTGGACTCGGGAAACTTGGGTATCTTATTTTTAGGGGACAGTGTTTACCCCGAGTTATTTAAAAACAGGGCTGGAGGGATAGTGTAGTGGGCAGAGCACTTACTTTGTATGTAGCTGACATGGGTTTTGATCGCTGGCATCCCCATATGATATCCCAAGTCCTCCAGGACTGGTTCCTGAGTGCAGAGTTAGGTGTAAACCCTGAGAATAGATGAGCATGGTGTGCAAAACCAACATTATAATTTAAGTAAAAAGTAAAGGCTAAAGAAGTCCTTTAGCCACCTAGCTGTTATTAATGTATTATATGAACCAAGCTTCCAACACACCCTCTTTAGGAAGAACCGGCAGACATACAGCTTAACAGCAGAAAATGTGGCAATTCAATTACAATGCAGGCTAACGATTTGTAGAGACGGATTCCCAAAGAAGGCATCCAGATGGCCAGCAGGTACATGAAAGGGAGTTCAGCATCATACATCATCCGGGAATGGAAATCAAATATGCAATGAACTCTCACCCCCCACCTGGTAGTCGGCTACTATCAAAAGTTACCTAGCACTGGCAAGAATGTGGGGAGCAGGGACCCCCTGGCTCTATGGAGTCTGGTGTGTCTGCTCCGGGAAAAAATGTGGCACTTCCTCAAAGCATGGAAAGCAGAACTACTTCGGGACCCAACCACTTCACTTCTGGAGATAAGTGGCTAGGAGAGGTCTACATCCTCATGCTCTGCCCAGTATCACGGAGAATCAGCAGAGTGGAAACAGTGGAAACAGTCTCAGTGTCCACAGGATGTCAAAAATGTGGCCCATATACTGTGGAATATAACTCATGAAGAAGAGATCTCTGCCTTCAGATAATATAGATGGGTTTGGAGGAGACTGTGCTAAGTGAAGTTAGATAAAGGTAAAGGCCACCCATGATCTCACAAGATCGTGACCTTGAAAAAGTAAGAGAACAAAACACACGAAACAAAGGACCAAACTCAAAAAATAAAGAGATGAGGTAGAGGCTCTGAGAGGCGGCAGATGGGCGTGGACTCTGCATGCGGGAGGCCTGGGTTGTTCCCCAGCACTGCAGGGTCCCCAACCACTCTTGGTATTGAGTCCTGAGTACTGACCAGCCTGGCGGCTATGGCTGCCAAACAAAACAAATTTATTTGAAACATGAAAATTCATTTGGTGGTTACTAGAGATGGTGGGGGCAGGGCTTTTAGAGGAAGGGGTCAAGGAATTGGAGCATGAGTACAGCAGGGAGAGTGTTTGCCTTGCCTGTGGCTGACCCGTGTTCAATCCCTGAGCACTTCCAGGAGTAATTCTTGAGTGCAGAGCCAGGAGTAACCCCTGAGCATCACCAGGTGTGACCCAAAACTAAAAAATAAATTAAAAAAAGGAAAGGGGTGAAAAGACACAAAACTCCCATAAAGAGATAGTGAACCACCAGGAAGCTCATTCCAGGGGGTTGGCTGCAGCAAAGGTGCTGGGCTGGGTGGGGTTGAACTTTCTTCCCTTGCCCCTTTCTGTGTATCTTCTGGGATACGGTGTTAATCAAGTTCCTGGGGTACTCATGCCACAAGAAAGGAAAGGTACAATTCTGCCTTCTGACTCCTGCAGTGTAGGGTGCCATGACCCCAATAAAATGGAAGAGAAGCAGCCAACAAGGCCTGAGCAGACTGTGGGTACAGGTAGGGTTGGGGGTGCAGTGTGCAAGAGACCCACCCAATTGCTATCAGTAGAGGCGTCAGCCAGAGCCTCTGTCCTAGGATGTTTGCCAGCTCCTGCCTACTGACTTTAAGGAATTTTACCCCTTCTGACCTAGAGCTTAATGCTCCTGGGAAGCTTCTGGGAATAGCTCTAGTTCAGTTCCCTGGTGGGGACCCTGCATAATCCTGGGATATGGCTTGTATCTACTTTCCTCCTTTATCCCAGGATCATCTGTGGGTTGTGGTTCTCCCCTGGAAATAAATCTCTTCGAAGACGTTCCGTTCCATTAGAGTTGAATTAAACAGCCACACCAGTCTGCCCTGAGATAGGAGAGAGGGGCGTGTGTTTCTTTAGCCTGTGTGCTGGCTCTGAGCAACTTTGGGAGCCTGCAGGGAGCAGTTTCAGGTGCCCAGAGAGATGAAGTGACAGGAAGTCGGCCATGGAGGAGAAGAGTGACAACTCAGCGTGACTCTGAGCAGAGGTCTTTGGTTGCCCTGAAAAGCCATCCCCACTCTCACGGGCTCTGACCATTCTAGATTCTAGTTTTTTGCTCCCTCTCAGCACCCTGCCAGCACCTCCCCAAACAGAGATGCTGCTCAGGTCTGGCTGCAGAGCCCCAGCCCGCTGCCATGCTCCAACTAAGAAGACTTTGTCGGAGAAGTTCACAGACGCTTTGACACGTATTTAGGGCCACTGCTGTGGCTTGAACTTCAAATGCCTTTTTGAGGAACCATATTTCTACGGTCATTTGCTGGTCTGTGTGAAAATATCAGCAGGAAGACGTGATTCCACACTGTTCCACAGGAAGCAGCCCTGGCCAACCCTGAAGAAGAAAGAGAATAGAGCTCATGGAACATTCTAGGAGCTGGGTGGCCCGTTCCCGAAGGACTTCCTCTGGGACACACCTCTCCAACCTTAAGGTAGTAGCAAGGTTCTCTGGGACCCCCAGCCCTGGGTATCCTGGGAGGGGTCAATGCAGACCCTGGTTCAGAGAGGGGGTGTTGGGGTGAGGAGATAGGAGCAGGATTATGAAGGAATGACCCCACTGTAAGTCACCGGAGCCTCTGGAGTCCTGAGTCCGACCATGCAGGGTCTGCTCCCGGGGCAAGGCTTGCCTGGATTTCTGAGCCCGTCCATGCAGGCTTCTGCCTCCCTGCCCAGGGCAAGGCGAAGTCATGGTATCTTCACTGTGGTTCTGCTCTCCTAGGGTGCAATCTGAACACATGCGGTTTTCTCAGCACCACCATTTGCAAGTTTGCAAGCGAACCTCAGGGAAAGACAGGTGGGGCTGCAGCTGGTGTGGTCAAGGCTGGGCAGAGGTGGCGGCCCTCACGGACTCCCGGAGCCTCAGGAATCGGCTGCTCCCTCCCTGCACCCAGATGCCCCAGCTCCATGCCCTGTGCGCCCCACATACACAGCGGGTCCCCTGGGAGCAGAGCCCTGCCTGTGTCCCCTGTGTCACCAGCACAGGGTTCTGAGGCCCAAAGGAAGCAGGGGCAGACTGTTCCTGCGCCCATTCTCTCCTCCTCCTCCTTCTATGAACTCTCCCAAATCCTGGGACAAAGTTCCAGCAGAGGAGAGGGACTCCCTGCTGCTCTGCTTTCAGGAAGGTGCTGTGAGGGCACCGGTGGGCGAGATGGACATTTTCCTTGTCGTCCTCATGTCTGTCCAGCTCGGTGCATTCTCCAGTCACCTCCCAAGTCGGCTCAGACAGAAGATGAACTCTGAATCTGGGGACGGAGAGAGGTTCCACAGCTTGACACCTGGGGACTGCGGGCAGCGGCCTAGGGGACACCGCAGTCCTGAGTCGCCAGATTGGGGTCAAACTGGACCTAGGACGTACCAGAGCAGCTGGCTGCCCCTGCCTGCTCTGCTGTCAGCCGCCGGCAGGGGTCGCCGCTCAGGCAGGGGCCCCGTGGACTGCACAGCTGAGCCCAGCTCTGCTCATGGGCTCTGACAGCCCGCAGGACTGGGGTAAGGACCCGGAGAACTCGGGAGAGGAGCCTGGAGGGCAAGCAAACCGCGGAGGCAGCGGGGCCATCGGTGGCCAGCAGCCGCGCCATCTGGCGGCCCCGCGGAGGGGTGCGGCTGGCGCCTCCATAGGAACATCTTGATTTGCTGCTAATTGAGCCGCCTGACACCGGCCCTGCCACTTGGCCCGGAGCGGAGCCAGCGACTGCGGGGGTGGGGGGTGGGGGCTCAGGTGGCTGGGGCTGCGGGCGAGGGCCTGGCTGCAACCCTGGGATGCCTGGTCCCTGGCTCTGCTGTCTCAGGACATCTCCCGGGAAGACGGTCCCAGCCTGTCTCCCACTCCCCGCCCGCGCAGTCTTTTTTCAACATTCAGGTTCCTCTTAGGGGTGGGGATTTGAGGCTCCAGGCTGGGGAGCCAGGCTGGGAAGGGACCCCAGGGGTTCTTGGTTCCCGGCTGGGTTTTGGCAGTTTCGGATAGTGGCATCTGGGAAGCCCAGAAGGGCTGCCCTGCGCTGGTCTCTTTCGTCTGACAGCTCCCTCCTGGTCCATCCAGTGCTGAGCGCCCCCAAGGCCAGCGTTTCCCCCTCAAAGGCGGCTGACACTCCCGCACACCTCTCACCTCCATCACCCGTGGACGGTTGCTTCCACACTCCTCGCAGACAGTGACTGAGGCTGCAGTGGACAGAGGCCACTGGAGTCCTGATTTCTGTCCCCCATCTCCCACCCTTCAGGCACCCAGAGGAGCAATGCTGGGCACAATCAGTTTGTGGCAGCTAAATCGGGAATGGTGGGGCCAGCGGGCCAGAGGTGGCTAATCTCTGAAACACTGGGCAAGTGCTTGTGCCCTGGTCCCTGCTGGTGACAGGACGGGAGAGCATTGGTGTCATTCCTCACTCCTCCTTTCCTCTCCTCCATTCTCTTTCCCCCTTTTCTTTTTTGTTTTCTAATATTTTTTCTTTTTTCCTTTACTGTTTTTGGGGTGTATGTGTGTGTGTGTGTGTGTGTGTGTGTGTGAGTATGTGTGTGTGAACTTTTGAGAGGTGCTCCTCAGCACTCTCAACCCCTTCCAGCAGTGCTTGACCAACTGGTGTCTGGTTCCATGCCAGGGCTGGAAGATGTGGTGATACTGGGGCCAGGGGCTGGGGGTTGCCCGGGAGAACAGTTCCCAGAGTGTTGGGCACCTCCAGGGCTAATGATGCTGGGGCGCACACAGTGCCAGGAGCGGAATCACAAGCACATTTGCCTTTGGGATTCTACTTGGGAGCTTCCAACTGCACATCTGCGTGGTGGTATTGGGTGACATGACAGGACATTTGGGAAGTTTTCTCACATGTGGGGTGAACTGAGACCCTGGCAGTGGGGGACGTCCTTAGTTTGAACACTTGCTCAAGTGTCTGTCCCACTTACCACGGATCCAGATTCTGGACAGAACTGATTTTATAGCCCCACCCTCTGCCTGCCTGACCCTGGATCCTCCAACCCTAGTCCTGGCTGTGGGCTTTGATTTGGCAAAGCGCTTCTAAGCTCATCCTGACCCCAGGCTCACACAGAGAGGTTTCATCCTTCACTTCCGCTTGCAGCAGGCCTTGATTCAGGCCGTGGATGCGGCTCCCAGGCTTTGATGTTCCAGCCCTCTCTGAGGCTCTTTTCTTTTAAGTGCTTCTCCCAGAGCTTCTGCACAGAAGGGACGTGGGGAGAGCAGTGGGCTCGCACCCTGAGTCTGAGCCTGTGCCCCAGCAGATGAGGTGGGCAGCGGAAAGGAAGGGACAGGGCTTGTGAACTGGGGGCTGAGGGAGGAAAATCAATGCATGACCTTAAAGAAGTTTATGAATTCCTCGCTGCAGAATCAATGCTCATTGATTTTGGCGCCTCTGCGGGGCCGTGGCGCCGACATTATCAGATGATGAAAGCTGGATTTGGTCGGACTCATAATGGGCAGGTCCAGAACCGGTCCTAAACAATCGCTGAGTGAAGAAGAACCCTTTAGGTGGTGGTCACTCACTTCTCGCTGAACCTGCTGAGCTCTGGCTTTCAAGAAACAGTGTCTCAGGATCCTGAGCAGTGTGAGAGCCTTATAATTCTTCCTCTGTGGGCCAAGACCTCCCCTCATCCTCTGCTGCTCTCCCCAGAAGGTTTTCTCTGGTAGTTTTGCTGGGCAGGGGTTGGAAATGGAGAGAAAGGACAGACACACAGCAAACGTGCAAGAGTCCCTTAATAATCTGCACAGCAATCATACATTGCAGTGAAGGAACGCTTCCCAGGCATTAGGGCCAAAAAGTGTCCCCAAAGTGTCCCCAGAATTTGCTCAGAGCATCTACCCTTGTCCTCAATAAGGGAGCCCAAAAGCTCCTGACCTGGTCACAATCAAGACTTCCTGTACAGAATCTAAACAGTAGCACTTACTCCCAAGTCTTTTGCCTCATCTCCTGCCTTCCCTCTGGAGGTAGAGTAGCTCATGCAGGATGGATCCTACAGGCCGAAGGGAAAGGTGAATCTTTGCGACTGTATAAATGTAAAGACAATTACAAAAGCCTCACTGTATCACTGTCACTGTCTTCCCGCTCATCATCGATTTGCTCTAGCAGGCACCAGTAATATCTCCATATGTCTTGTCCGTGCAAGTAGAGCCCAAGGGCACCTGCTTGCTCCAGGAACATAAAGAGCCTCAAACCATTCCATCAGGTCATGGGAATGAGGTCTATAATTGTTACTGGTATTTGGCATATCAAATACGACATGGGTAGCTTGCCAGGCTCTGCTGTGCGGGTAGCATACTCTTGTAGTCACTTCTAAATCCAGCATTTATTGATGAACTGCGCGGCTGCTTGCGGCCGCGTGAGATGGGTTGTGATAAGCTGGTCTGCTGGGTGGAGTTCTGACGAGGGGGAGTCCGGATGTGGAAAATGGAGGTCCTCATGGAGTGGGGGGGTCATCTGGCTTGTTGCCAAGGCTCTGCTCTGGTGGCGGGCCAGGGCCATCCCTCCCAGGCACCTCGTGAGCGGCTGGGCACAGGGAGAGCCAGTAGCAGCTCTGTGCCATGTCTGAAGTTCAGTAAGTTCCTTTCATTTAAGGCTACAAAAGCCTCAAGAAGGCAATAGTGCGGAGGCAGAGGGTACGGGCCTGTCAACAGTAAGGCCATGGGTTCAAATCCCCAGTAACCCACATACACAAAGCATGATGCTCACAGCTCTGAGACTGGCCCTCCCAGTTCTGTGAGCATTTTCTAACTGTGCTTCTCTCAGATGTGTACAAACACTATAACTAAAGGCTGCCAGCCTGGGGAGCACTGTGGTGGGAGTTCCGTGGCTTCTGGGGATACCTGTATGAGGCCACCAGCAAGCCACATAACCATGCTCCTGGGCTTCAATAAAGAGTACAATTACCCAGCCAGTAAGCACCCCAGTACCAAAGGAAAGGGGTGCAGAGTTCAACAAGGCCCACAGCCTAGTGTGTAAGCCCCAACATTCAAGCCTCACAGTAATGGGTAAGTGTGTGAGCCCCGATCCTCACAACAACCCTGGCACTGAGCAGCTAATTCCTAGGTGATCTTCACGGTGACCCTTAGGCCATCTCTCCATTTCCTGCACCTATCGGCTCTCTAGTTCAGTGGGTACATTTGCCCTTGACCTGGTTCAAGAGCCCAGAGCCCATCCCTGGCCTGGCCATATGCCACCTGCTTCCTCGCTTCACTTCTTAGACTTCCCTAAAGTCCAGCTCTTCTACTCTCTGCACCTCACCTGCTCCTACTTTAGATTTTCATCCTTTGTTAAACCTCTCTAATCCCTACTTCAGACATGTATATATATATATATATATATATATATATATATATATATATATATTTACTTAAGAAAAAAATACCAGTAGGCCAGGGCGATGGCCTAGACCATATGTTTTACATGTGGGAGACCCAGGTTCAATCCTTGGCACTGCCTGATCCCCTGAACTTTTCCAGGGCGGCCCCAAATATTATTTACTAACATAGCTGACATACTCAGGTTTGCTCAATTCCTCCCCTCTTCTTTATTGACCTCCCTCTTGAAACAGGCTACAGGTGCTGGTTGGGAGCCGACTGTATAGAGCTCTCCCATTGTGACCATAACCTACCCACTTACCTGGCCCCTAACCCTCGCACAATATGTAGGGTGAGAATCACCCCCAAAAGACTGTAGTGAAAGCTTTCCCAGGAACCTGGCCACAGAGGGGCAGAGTAATCCTTGTGTGCTCTAAAGAGATGAATTTTGGGCACACCCACATCCACGGACTGTGATTGACAGCCTCTAGGTCCCTGCATAGCCAGTAAATCTCAGACTTTGAAATTTCACATTGAAACAAAGAAGCATTTCATGTCTCCTTCCACAGTGCCCTGCCCTCTGCCTGTGTGATGTAGCTGAGACAGGCACCATCGCTGCATTCCTGCTCTCATGCCCAAGGCATCTGTCTGCTGGCTGCTGTCTGAAGGCCTTAGGTGGATCTCTGTCACCCCCTCCTCCATCTCTTCTGCTTCCTGCTCACTTCCCCCTCTCTGAGGCTACTGCCAGACATGGGAAATATTGGCCCCTCCAAAGCCAGTCCCTCAGGCAACATTTTCCTCCTTTCTTTCCTTGGATCATTTCTGCTCTAGCCTACAACTGTTCCCAGACATGGCTTCTTCCAGAAATCTCTGGACACAACCAAGGTTATTGATCTAAAGGAAGCAGGGAGAAACCACCAGGTCCCCCACTCCCAATCTCAGGAAGGACACAATGGGGGGTGCTTGAAGTTCTTCCTGATTGATTTCTGTGAACCTTTTGACTTACATTAATATGAAGGTCAGAGTGATATGCCAATGGACTGTGTGCAGGTTTTGCACGCTGAAGGTCCTGGTTTGATTCCCAGCATTGCATACTCACCCATCCCCCTGCCCCCAAAGCAGCACTGGGAGGAACTCCCAAGCACCAATAGATGAGAAAGACCTCAATGGCTAAGCATATACAAAGCTTATTCTACATGTGGGAGCCCCAGATTCACGCTCTTGAGAACCACCATGTGATCCCTGAGCACAGAGCCAGGAGTGACCCCCAAGCACTGCTGGTGTGGCTCAAAAAGAAGAGAAAAGAAAGTGAAGGAATAAGAAATACTAACAGTCTCAAATAGAAAGCAAAAATGAAAGATCTAGAAGTAGTATTTGTTTTTAATTTTATTTTAGTATACCATCATGAGATATACAATTACTAAGGTATTCATGATAGGGTTTCAGTCATACAGTGTTCCAGGACCCATCCCTCTACCAGTGTCCATTTCCACTACCAATGTCCCCTGATTCTCTCCCCCTCCCCCAGCCTGCCTCTATAACAGACACTTTTCCTCTTTAGAAGTAATATTTTAACAAAGTGATTTCCCAGCACAAGAGGTCAGAACTATAGTGATAGCAATTTCTATTTTCTTGGGACTTGAAAGATCCTTCTTTTCATGGGAGCCTAATTAGACCAGGTTTCTGGAACCCTGTGAAGAGGCGCATCTCCTTGGCACTATTCCAGTGACTCCCTGGCGGGGTGTATGTGGGATGTTGGCAATGGCTGCAGAGAAAGAGAAGGAATTTTCACCACCTGGCACTGCCCCTGCACCCTTGTCTTCCTTTTGTGCCCTTTCCAACTCTGGCTGCCTTCAGGCTGGTTCAGCCAGCATTGGGAATGGGGGGGTGGATGGTCTGGGTCCCTGGTCCAAATTCAGGACCCCCAATTCATGCCAGTCATTTGCTTGGTTTTGAGTAAACTTGATCATGAGTGATTGGATGTGCTGAGCTCCACTGCACCCAGCAGAGGCAGGGAGCTGCCCTGAGGCTTTGGCTGAACTGGGGACCTGCATGGAGGAGAAATCCGTGCTTGGAGCTACTGCCAGCAGCAGCCTGCTGCTCTGGCAGCCTTTCTGAGCTTCCCACCTGGACACATTTCTTTCTTTTTTTTGAGTGTGTGGACTGCTCTGCAAATGAGGTGCTCTGTGTTCTCATGCCTTGTCCCAGACGCACGCATGCAAACTGGCATGAGTGATCATGAACATGGGTGGTAGAGGTATACTTTGCTGGGGAATGCAACCTCAGTCAGAGGGAGTCTGTTTAGAAGGTTGCCTGGTTTCCAGGCACTCCCTGTGCAGGACTGAGAGGGACAAAGGAGGGGGTGGGGTTCAAGCCCATCTGCCCAGCTGACTCTCCATCCTTGTTGGCCATCCTGTGAGCTGGTTTAGAAATGTGACAATACAGGTCTCTCCTGGGTCCCCGGGCTATTCGCCAGAACACACCTGCGTCGCATTCACATTCAGTAAACAGTCTTGAGCTGGGGGTGGGGAAGAACTAGTGAAAGGAAATGACAAGGTGGTGCCGGGTGTGCCCAGCAAGATGCTTTTATTTTGCAGACAGTGCCAAGCACTTGAAAACAAAATCAAGGGCACAGCCAAAAGCCTGGCATGAGACTGAGCCTGCACCCCCTGGCTGGTCATGGGGATCCTGATGGGGAACGGCATGGCAGTTGGGAGGATTATTGAGTTTAATCTCTGCCCTGATGAGCCAGTGGATGTTCCCAAGGGGGAAGGTTGGACTGGGGAGGTGCCTGCCCTGTGGGGTGGGGGCAGGTCAGGCCTTTCATCTGTATTCTGGGCTGAGAGGGATCATGGCTAGCGGGAGTGGAGCCAAAGGGCCCATTTATGGAGCTCAGGAAGAGTTTTGCCATGTCAGTATAAGTGACATTTTGGAATGAGAATTCGTGGTGGTGGAAAACTGCTCTGTGCATTTGGGGAGATTTAGGGACACCTTTGGATCTCTGGTCCCTCACTAAGTGACAGCAACATCTGCAGTTCCCTAGAGAGAGACTGTCCTCTGGCTAACAGGCCCTGAGTTGGGCTCCCTGCCCCCTTTCACTGGTAGTGTCTGGGGAATTCTATCTCCAGACTAACTTTTCTCCTTCCAGCAACAGCTAAGGGACCAGGTTAGGTGTAGATCCCAGATCTTCCTTGAGGGCTGGTCTCTGTGCTGTCGGTCTGTGATTTGGGTTGAGCTAAGGTGTGGCTGTACCAACATCTGGGACAGCTTCTTCCCCTCTCATCTTCCGCATACCCCAAACTCATAATTCCAGGGGCCTTCTAGGGTTTAAACTCCAACTTAGCACGCCGGCAGCAAATGAAGCAGGGAAGACTGTGGAACAATAGTAAGTCTGGCCAATTCCTGTCTCGGGAATACAGTCAGCAGCTGCACACCCCTCTGGTGCAGCCTTCTTTCTCTTCCAGTTCCCATTTCCAGTGGGATGGGATGAAAGTGGAAAATGGCGGGCCCCATGGAGTGGGGAGGGTGGTCTGGCTTGTTGTGAGGCTCAGCTAGGGTGGCAGGCCAGGGCTAGAATCCTCCATGCCTTCCGGGTGCCTCACGAGCAGCTGGGCACAGGGAGAGCAAGTAGCAGCTCTGCCCCATGTCTGAGAGTCTCTGGTTCAGCATACCTGGGCCGGATTGGAAAAAAAAAAAACTGCTGCAGGGTGGCTATCAATGATCCGTACTGTGATAGTCTGGTCTGCTGGGTGGAGTTGTGACGCGAGGGACTTCCCCTCTGGTCATCCAGACTTCCTTCTCGTCACAACTCCACCCAGCAGACCAGACTATCACAGCCCAGCTTCATAGTTTATCAATAAGTGCTTTATTTACAGGTGACTACAACAGTATGCTACCCGCATGGCAAGCCTGGCAAGCTGCTCGTGTAGTATTTGATATGCCAAATACCAGTAACATTTATATTAGGTCATTCCTGTGACCTAATATAATTGTTTGAGGCTCTTTATGTTCCTGGAGCGGGCAGATGCCTTTGGGTTCTACTAGCATGAGACGGGACATATGGAGATATTACTGGTGCCCGCTCTAGCAAATAGATGATTAACGGGAAGATAGTGATAGAGATAGGGATGAAAGTAAGATTTGGTGGGCAAAAGAAAGGGAATCACTTCCTCCCAATATTCCCATGCTAGGGACAAAACATCTTCCGGGTTTTCCAGATGACTTCCCCCTTTTTTGTGGGGAGGGTTTACACCTGGTGATGCTTAGTGTCTATTATTGGTTCTGTACTCAAGAATTACTCCTGGCAGTGCTCAGGGAAACCATATGGGATGCCACAGATAGAACTCAGGTCAGGCCTGTGCAAGGCAAATGCTTTACCTGTTGCACTATCTCTCCAGGCCTGGAGTTCAATATTTTAATATTGACTATAATGATGATGTTATTTTTAAATGAGCTTTGCTAGAGAGGGAGTGTGTAGTTCATTTTCAATAGAGAAAAACACTTATAGGAGTCATATTATTTCTGAATTTTCATTGCTGGGGCCAGAGAGACAGACAGTACAGGAATAAAGGCAGTAGCCTTGCATGTGTTGACCCCAGTACTATCCTCAGAGCTTCAGATGGTTCCCTGAGCACTAAAAGGACTGGACTCTGAACACTGTGAGGTGAGACACTCCCCCCTCATTAAACCCCTTTGTTGCTAACAGCCAGTGCTATTCTTCTACTTGGGAATATTCTCACCTAAATTTTATTTGTTCTTACCTCAGTTTTCTAATGTCCCTAATCCAGCTTCATTTTCCACTCTCTTTGCTTATCTAGTGCCTTCCTCATCACTGATGGAGACTCATATTTTTGTATTATAAATCTGTTCCTCCCCTCCCTTCCAATGCTCCCAAGACTTTCTCCAAAATCTCGGGATAACATTGAAATTTCTTGGCATGACTCACCACACTTTTATTAATATAAGTTAGACATATTCTTTTGCCACTCCTACACGGAGCTTATATTTCAATTGAAAAGAACAAATGGAAACACTCCAAATGATCTGGGGTTTCTTGTGCCTCTAAAAACTTTGATTCCTGTGGTTTAATTTGTGTGGTATGTCCTTCCCATAGTTCCTTAAGTTGGCCAACTTCACTCCTTGAAGACTTAGCCCATGGGTCCCATCTTTCTAGAAATCATCCTGATTTTGCACCTTCTTTGCTCCTTTTGAGGTCCTGGGCATCACACACAGGTGTCATGATATCCCATGTTGGTGCACATGGAGGTTACTTGTTTTTTTGTTAGCACACATGAATCTCAAGGGCATGACTTGAGTCATCAGTTTAATGCTCTAGGCTTATCCTCCAAAGCCTGACACTGAGGAGAGAAATGGAATCTTCAACAAATATATTTAATGTGACCATCTAGCCATGGTTGGTAGGTGAATCCAATCATTTCACTTTTTGAGCACCTGAACTAAGACACTACCCACGCTTCAGCCTCTATCCTTTCATCCAAGTCTTCAGAAACTAGTAAACCATTTTATGATGGGGTAGGGAGGTAGAGATCACTTACTTTTTATTATTCCTCTGAGGATTATTGAATTCACAATACTCAATCTTTCCACTCTTTAAATGCTCAAAGGCTGCAAAGAGTGAAATTGGAAAGGAGTAGAAGTTAGAATGAAATCAAAGGCATTTCTCTCTGCCTTGGATGGGTACAGATTTTCCCTTGAATGCATGTTCATGGCTCTTCAGTTTTGGATTTCCTTCCATGTTGGGAATGTTAATAGAATCATCATTGGGCCTTGGCACTCCGAGTGCTCCCTGTCTTCCTAGTTAGCTACTTCATCAACCTCAAGCTGATGCCGTGAAGGGACTTTATGTTTGCGTCTGAAGGATGTCAGTTCTGCATGAGGGTGGGAAAGGTAAAAAACCCCGATGGGGTTGCCTTACCACTGTGGGTCATGGCTAGATTTTAAATCATTCAGGGAAGAACATTTTATATTGAAACTATTTATTAATTTATTTAGCCTGCCACCCACTTTCCTTCGAAGCTGCAAATGCCTTTTGATAATGACTGTAGGTTATGAGAGGTGTTAGAAATGTGTTAGGAACATAAGGTTCCTAGTTCTGCTCAGTTGTTAATAACTTAGGAGCAGTGTCAGCTTTGCACCAGTATCAACTAGAGCTCAGCCACAGACAGTGCCCCGGAACCTACTTGGGACCCTTGCCTTATGGGTGCTGAAGTTTGGGTGGGGCCACCCCTCAAGAGGAAATAGCACTGTGATGTTTCCTGGAAGAAGCTGCAGGTTTCAGGCTATTCCAGGGAGGGATCATTCTTCTATTTGTTCCCCTGTGGGTTTATTTGCCAGGCAAATGTGGCACTGACTTGGCAGACCACATGGCCAATGTGAAAGGAGTTAATGAACAACTTGGGAGGCATGGGAATTCAATATGCACATTCCTGGGTGCATTAGTATTAGTATTATAAAATGTGCCTGACTCACATCCCTTTTCCCACAGGAATTCAGGAAAGCATGAACAGGGATGTGTGTGAGATTTTGTTAGGGGATGAATGTGTTGGTTTCTGAGAAGGTCCACTGTTAACTCTGGGCACCACAGGTAGCCACAGCAAGTGGCAATCTAGAGACTAGGATTGTCATGTGATCTTATACAGAAAGGAGGAAACCCGGAACCACTGAGTAGGGAAGTTGGGAGCTGATGGAGGATGAATCAAGCAACCTAACGTTTCTTTAAAACTGGGTTTGTGCTGGCTACCATGCTGCAGATGCCTAGAAACATGGGCGCAAACACAAACAGATTGTTGATGAAGCTTCTTGCAATACCAACCACCACACATTAATACGAATCACACGATTTCTATTCCCTAGGGATGGGCGGGCTGGGAAATTCTGACTCTGCCTTGCTAGAGGTGTTTAGAATCAGTTGCTAATTTCAGCTCAGCTTACTAGGAGAGGAAAGATGGTATGTGAGGACTGGGGGGGTTGCAAAACAGCATGACCACAGACAAGCCAAATGGCTGTGAGCATCTTACCTCAGTGCACCTGCCAGCACTGGAGGCTGGGGATGGGGGAGCATGGAAGACCTGAAGGTGGGGACAGATGTGTTTCAGTATCTGTTCTGGAACCAAGGTTGTTATCTCCTGGAGAGTGAAGCCTCCAGCTCTTTTTTTCCCTTTTGCTTTGTGGGTCCACCCAGCGATGCTCATGGCTAAGTCCTGACTCTGCACTCAGGAACTACTCCTGGCAGTGCTTGGGGACCATAAGGTATGCCGGAGATCGAACCCAGGTCAGCTGCATGCAAGGCAAATGCCCTACCCGCTGGACTATCACTCCGCCCGAAGTCTCCAGCTCTTGAATCAACCATATCTCCTTCTGAAAAACACAGGGCTTGGGCTGGAGCAATAGTCCAGGGGCTAGGGCATTTGCCTAGCACGCGGCCAGCCTGTACTGGCCCGGGTTCGATCCCCGGCATCCCGTATGATCCCCTGAGCACCGCCAGGAGCAACCCCTGAGCATCACCGGGTGTGACCCAAAAAGCAAAAAACAAAACAAAACAAAACAAAAACAAAACAAAAAAAACCCATAGGGCTTAATGACGATCTGTCCATGGTGCTGTTGAGAAAGCCAAGGGGAAGAACCTGCGTCCTAAGAGAGGAGATAGGTTATCTATACAAAATGTGTTCAGGGGCAGGAAACAGAGAGGTTGTTAATAAACACTGCATGAAAGACTAGGTAAACCTTGTGCTCTAAGGTTTGTGGTGACTTAGGGTCTGAGAAGGAAGACCAGCTCCCGAGATGCTTTAGAGCAGAAATGGAGGGGTGAAGGGAAAGAGTTCACAGGCTCATGGAAAGCTCAGACTATCTTTCAGCATCTTGGGATGCTGAAACACAGGTGTCCTTGCTCCCATATGTCTCACCTTTGGATGCCCTAACACCAGCACAGGACAGTTTCTGCTCCTGAACACAGAGGCCAGTAAGAGAGAATCAGACTCTTGTTTTTGTATCTGTGTATCTGAGTCAGGGGTTTGACTAGGACAAAGGGGCTAGAATGTCCTCTCTGCATGGGTGCGTTAGCTAACAAGGCCTCTCCTGGAATGGTTGGTGAATGAGATGCAAACAAAGAATGAGATGTAAAAGCAAAAGGGATTTGCACAGTGTAAATCAAAAGGAGGGAAGGAGAGAGGGAGAGAGGTAAAGAGAGAGAAAGATAGAAGAGAACAGGGATGAGGAAAGGTGTAGGAAGACACTTGAAAGACTTCTGAATAATGGATACATTCTGAGCTAATGGATTTTGGTGGGTTCTCAGTGGGTCTCCCACTGCTGACTGCTCATGACACATTAGTTGGCCCTGTATAAGGAATCAGCCCCAGAAAGGAAGGGCATTTGTTCTCAGTTCCCCATGCCCCCACTCTCCCACAGCTCTGATGTCAACTTTTGACATTTCCCATCTGGCAATTTATACACTCACACCCGCCGGCCTGCCTATAGTAGTCACATTTGTTTGATCTCATACAGACTCCCTCTCCGATTTGTTGATGAAATAATAAATCTGGGCACCTTTGAAGGTAGGACACCATAGGAGTGCACAAATGAAAATCTTTCCTTGATACTTAAGCGTCCTAGATGCTGAGTACCCAGTGCTGTTGGGGGACCACATAGTGCACTTCCGGAGACACATTTAGGCAAATCCATCACGCACGACTCTCTAAAAGCCTGTAATTTTCCAGCCAATGTAGGACACAGAGCACTAGTAATGGAAGATTCCTGCAAAGCAGCAGGGCCCAGAAAGAAGCCATCTATTTATTTGATTTAAATTGTTTTAAGCACTTTTGAGTTCCTTGAAGGGATCGCAGGAACCTCACATGATTGAACTTGAAGACGTAAACCCGACCCACAAAATGTGAGCCTCTCAAAGAGCGTGCTTGTTGTGAAATAATGCATGCAATTATGCGGCCGCTGTGCTATCTTATGAGAATATTAGTGCTTCTGAAACAGTTTTTGGTATCTCATAGTCCTGTGTGGAAACCATTATAGACTTGATAGCTGGCTGATTATACACTAGGCTCTTTGCCCCAAGATTTGGGTCATCTTTGTTTATTTAGGGTTCTCATTAGATTTGTCTCCATCATGAACCTCTGTTCTGACCCACTGCCTGACTCAGCTGAAGATGGCTGTATCTTATCAGCACCACCCCAGTCTCTGGGCCCTACCTATTCAATCTTGACAATTAACTTCAAATCTTGCTATTTTTTGGTGGGAGTGGGGGAGGGGGAGTGCTAGGCCCTTACCAAGGCCTTACACATGCAAGGTAAGTGCTCTCCTATTTCTCTGAGCTATGTCTGCTGTGTCATTGAGGAAAGTGCAACTTTCATACATCAGTGTACCTGATGCTCCATCACTGACTGTCCAGCTCAACAAAATCATCAGTGATGACTAGAAATGCTCCTTGACAGACCTGTTGAATGAGGCCCCAATAGCTACACGTGATGATACGCATATGTATCTTGGAGACTTTTCATTCTATTTTGACTTTCTAATAGACTTTCTAATTTGGCATTATAATAGACTTTTCATACTGTTTTGGGAGCCTCCCAAGTGGCACTGAGGAGGCCTGGAGGTATCACTGACAATTCTCAGCCAACTGGGATAGTGATCTTGTGCAAGAGCCTGACAACATAACATGGCTCAGGCTTTGAAGTGTAGGAGACACAGGAGCTCCCCAGCAGTGCTGCTTTGGGATCACATGGTGCCATAAATAAAACCCAGGTAGGGTATGTGCTAGGCACATGCCCTAATCATTACCTCCTGACCCTGAGAAATTGCTTTTATTTTATTTTATGTTACTGCATATATTTCACATAGAAATTGCCAGAACATTTCAATAGTGCTCAAGACTCATGCATTCAACACAGAGGGCTAGAGAAGAAGTTAAGAAGCAGCTGCGTTTTATAGAGCTTAAACAGCAAAGGTCCTTCCAAAAGGATTATTATTTAACACTGGGACACAAGGTTTCACCAAATCCTGAAAATTCACAGAGGGACCTCAGAGGCACAAACGAACTGAGCAAGACTGAGCTGGAGTCCTGCCACACCACCCTCCGGAAAAGGTCAAACCAGGGAGATAAGACAAAGATTGGGGGGCTGAATGGGGGTGGAGGAGGGAAGGGAAGAGTCAGCCAAGCATAGAGATTTTGTGACTAGAAATGACTCTGTGTGAGGCCAGTCTGCTGGATAGCCTGCTCACCTTTATGGACTTGTCCGATGGCACAGAACAAACCATGTCTTGTGGGGTGTCTGCAACAGACTCCATGCTGCTGTTGTCAGTGTGGGTTTGTTGGTTATAGATGCACACAGGAAGCATCTTGTGAGCCCATAGTGGGGGATTGTGTGGATGTTGGAACTCAGGACTTACAACTTTTGAGATTCCTGCTCAATGTTTCTAGATATTAAAACTTTTTAAAAAAATATCTGTAGCAAGGAAAAAAAACTTTAAAGAATAAACAGATAAAGAGAACTTTGTTGGGGCTGGGAGTGTAGCTCAGAGAAGTGCTGGCACAAAGCAAGGCTGTAGGAGATGGTCGTGGGACCATAACCGCCTGCACCCCCTTATTTCCCTGAAGACCAAGGTGAACTGGGAACAGAGGATTGTCTGTGAGTCCTCTGCAAACTTGATAGGGATCTCCCAGCTCCAGGAGTCCCCAACAGCTCCGGGACCCCAGCACCTGTGCATGGGACAGGAACCCTTGCTGGGAAATGTAACAGGAGCCTATTGTGAGGTTGCCTCATGCATGGACCCATGGGACCCCACCAACCCTTCCTCCTACTTTCCTCCTGGGTGGTGCATCTTTGTGCTAATTTCCCCTGCCCTCTTCAGTGCTCTTGTCAACTGTCACCCTGCTCTGATGCCCTTCTTGACCTATCCTGTGCCCATCTAGAGACAGAAACTAAAGGGTACCACGCCTCACTCAAGTGAGAGAAGGAATCCGGAGTTCTGACCTCCGTTGCTATTCCAGAATCAGGGGCCGCTGTCTCGTTTGCCAAGGCATCGAAAATCAGATGGGCTGGACATGTAATGTGATTTGGAGACGACCGCTGGACTAGAGCCTTTACTGACTGGATCCCACGGGAAGTCAAAAGATTACATGGCTGCCCACCTACAAGATGGTCAGACTTCCTTGCCAAGACCCTGAAGGAACGGTTTGAGGCTCTTCATATTTCTGAATCAACCAAATGCCATTGGGCTACATTGGCACGTGATAGGGTCCAATGGAAATGTTACTGGTGCCCGCTAGAGCAAATCGATGAATAATGGGATTCAAGTGATCAAATGAGTGATTGCTCCCCCATTCTTCTCTCTTGGCTGCCCATCGTGCCCAGGGTTCATGCAGCCCTTGGAGCTGTCTCACTGGTCCCCCAGTGCATTTTGCATTTTGTAAAAGACAATAAAGGCCCTGAGTGATAGTATAGCAGGTAGGGCACTTGCCTTGCATGTAGCAGACCTGAGTTCAATCTCTAGTATCACATAGGAGGATTCCTAAGCACAGTTGGATGTGTCTCCCATATCCGTATCCAAATAAATTGATATCAATTAAAGTGTAATAACAAGATTTACCTTATGCTCGGTGCCTGGCAAGCACTCATGGATGCTAATAGATGACAAAGTTGCCTCTGATAGGCACCATGGCTGTTTTCATCAACGACGAGCAGTTGGGAGGTGCCAAGTGTGGATGGCACAGGGCCATGTCCCAGGGCTGTGACTTGTGTCTTGAGCTTGTGTTGGCTCGTTTTCCTCTTGGAAGTCATTGACTTTCACATGTATGGTTCAGGGTCCATTTCTCAGCCATAGCTCTCAGGACCTCTTGTGGGCAAAGCAGAAAACCTCGGTTCACCTACTCACCCCTTGTGGCTCTAGGCCATACATCCTCTTAGAGAGAGGGAAGCAGGGTCAAAAGCCATGTTTGCTTTGGAGGTTTGGGGTCCTCCTGAGCTTAAGCTTTCTCTTTTGGGCAGCCATTTTCCAGATTCTCTAATAAAATGGCTTGATGGTGGGACAGAGCCAGCATTCCTAGGAAGCAGAACACCTTGGAGGAAACAGAAATCAGACTGAATGAAGAGCATCTCTTAGATACTGAAATCTACCCCCTTCCTCATCAATGTCAACCTTGGTCCAATCAGAATCCGATTCTGGGCCTTTAAGAAATAAAAGTAAAAGCAGAACTCGCTAATGCCTTTCCAAAGGTGGTTGTGAGCAAGGCCTTCTGGAGTTGACTCTGAGGGTGAGTCCAGGATAGAACCATGCACACCATCCGAATTCCTGGAGGTCCAGCCCTAGGAAGATATCCCATATGTTCAAGTAGGAAATGCTGTCAGATGTCCAAAGAAACAAAACAAGTTATTGACTTTATTTAGTTGCATTTTGCCAAATTGCATTGGTAAGAGAAGATATTTTTCCCTTCTATACCATCGATGAACACTCCATAGAGCTATTGTTTCTCAGAACAGAGCTTGAACAATATAGTTATATGCAGCTACATGCTGGTCTCTGTATAAAACACAGGAGTTCATTCATTGAAGAACACTTGTGAGTTCCCAGGGTAGAAGTGATCCAATGCAGCCCGAAAGTAAGAAGCATTTGCCTTCTGGGAGCTTATCTTTCTGTGGGCAGAGAAGACAATAAACAAAGATGTAAAGCATTAGTCTAATGTTTTAATGACTCACTCCTGCCATAATGTAAACCTTAATTCCCTTCTCTTCTTATTGAAATATTGGTATTTTCCTACATTTAAGGGACTTTTTGGTATGCTATTTCTTGGCAGCATGATTTGGGAAGAGCTGAAGGGAACTCAGGTGTCCATTGGTGGATAATTGAATAACTGAAACATAGTTTTATGCATAATAAAATTTATATAGACACACACCTATGCTACAGGTATTCATAGTGCAACCTTGTTCTCTCTGCTGTCTAAGAGTGTAACTAGGGACTGGAGCTGTAGTACAGCAGGTAGGGTATTTTCCTTGCATGCAGCCAATCTGGATTTCATCCTGACATCCCATACAGTCCCCAGAGAACTTCCAGGAGTATTCCTGAGTGCTGAGTCAGGAGTAAATCTATAGCATTGCCAGGTTTGACCCATAAAGAAAAAAAAGTGTAACTATAAGATGGGAAAATATGATGCTGTGTGGATTTTCTTTTTTTCACCATTGCTACAAAAGATTCCACCCAATTTCTCCATTGGAGTGCTAATGAGCATCCAATGTAGCGCTCATCAGCACTTACTTTTCCTGGCTTTTGCTGTGAGTTTGGCTAGGTTGACTATTTTGAATAAGAGGCATTGGTGGCATCGGTGTCCTTGTCAACACAAACATGGCCATGAACATTGATTCATTTGAATGCCTAAAAACCGGATTGGATGATTACACTTGAAGAGATGTGGCCCACTGCCAGGAATTTCTATCTTCATTGTCTATAAACCAACATCCACATACAAGGAAGAAGAAATTCTACATGAACTGGAGGAGTTCTATAAAAAAAATCACAGCTTCTACAAGATAATAGTCGGTGATTTTAATGCCAAAATAGGACTGAGAAGATCGGCCGAAGAAGTCCACATCGAGACCCAAGGCCTAGAATTGAAAGAACAGGATGAGAGACTATCTGAGTTCATCATGTCCACCAAGACCTTTCATGGGAACTCACAGATCCAGAAGGCTGAATCAAAACGTTGGACATGGTAATCTCGTGGTGGACAGTTCCACAATGAAATTGACCACATCATCTTCAACTGATGGTTTTGCCTGACCGATGTTGCTGTTGTCCCAAAATTCCAAACAGAATCAGACCACTGTCTTCTTCGTGCAAAATTCTACTTCACGCAATGAGGAGAAAAGGCTGCAAAGTTTAAGAAGAGTACTCCCAGAACGACCACCAACTGGGAACTTTTGGCACCATTGCGGCAACATGGGAAGATACCATTATTGACGACATCGATGAAGAATACAACTGACTGGTTCAGCACCTCCATGATTGTGCAAGAATGATGAGAGAGAGAAAGACACAAAAGGACACCTGTCTTCAAAAACTCTCGAGCTCATTCACCAATTTGCAAGGTGTGAACCTCAGGTGACCAAATGCTAACATCCAAGCTTGCAAAGCAGTGCAGAGAAGCGATAAAGGAAGGCCTCAAAGAGAGAAGAGCAGAGATACTAGATGCAGCAGAAGCCAGGAAAAGCATTCACAACACCCACCTGTCCTTCACCAACTATAAGACAAATATGACTGCCCTCCGACGTCCTGATGTATCTATCACATCTTCCAGAAAGGCAGTGGAGAAGAATATTCATGACTTCTACTCAGATCTCTTTGATAGCCATGTCCACCTGCCCACATACCAAATTCCGCAGGATGGATATGTCATTCCCAACGTTCTCCCTTCTGAAATCCAACATGACATTTCATTGGTAAAAAAGGAAACAGCACCAGGTCCAGACAAAGTCAGACCCAAACACCTGAAGAATCTGCCAGCAATACTCATCAATACATTGGCTTAACTCTTCACACACTACCTGTCTGAATGCAAGGTGCCCTCCCAATGGAAAACCAGCAGGACTGTTCGAGAAGGGAGATATTCATGACATTGGCAACTATCGCCCCCATCTGTCTGTTACCTGTCATCTACAAACTGTTCACTCCAGTCATCCTGAATAGGATTGGCATAACATTAGATGAAGGACAACCATGTGAGCAAGCTGGCTTCTGAAAAGGATTCACCACAATCGACCATATCCACACGGTAACCAAGCTCATTGAGGTTTGTAGGGAGTTCAAGATGCCACTCTGTCTCACCTTCATTGATTTAAAATAAAGCCTTTAATTCTGTGGAGACTGAAGTGGTCATAGAAGCCCTAGCCAAACATGGCGTTCAAACCCTACATCAAGATCCTTCGTGAGCTCTGTTACGGATTCACCACCAGGATCTCAACATTCTCGAGGAAGTGATCATTGATGTCAAAAGAGGGGTTCGGCAGGGTAATACCACTTTACCAAGACACTTCAGCGCCACCCTTGAGAACATCATACAACAATTAGAATGGGAAGGAATGGGAGTGAAGGTAGATGGTTGGCATCCGCTTCGCTGATGACATCATTGTAATAACATCAAACATTAGCCAAGCAGCACAAATGCTGGTTGACTTCGACTGATAATGTGGAAAGATAGGTCTACAGCTGAATCTAAAGAAAACTATGTTTATGAAAAATGAACTAGTTCCAGAGGCCCCATTCACTCTCAATGGAACAAACACCTCTGAATGCAGCAGTTATGTGTACCTAGGTCGAGAAGTCAACATGATGAACGACCTAAAACCTGAGCTGCGCAGCAGGAAGAGAGCAGTATGGAATGCCTTCAAAAGCATAGAGAAGTAGCTAAAAAAGAAAAAGAACCTCTGGATCCGGGCACATATCTTTGACTCCACCATTCTCCCTGCATTAACATACGCCTCAGAGACCTGGGCCCTACGAAAGCAGGATGAGAATGCTATTCGGGTCTCCCAGAGAGGAATCGAAAGAGCTATGCTTGGAATATCACGCCTCACTCAAGTGAGAGAAGGAATCCGGAGTTCTGACCTCCATCGCTATTCCAGAATTAGGGACACTGTCTCATTTGCCAAAGCATCGAAAATCAGATGAGCTGGACATGTAATACGATTTGGAGACAACCGCTGGACTAGAGCCATTACTGACTGGATCCCATGGGATGTCAAAAGATCACGTGGCCGCCCACCTACAAGATGGTCAGACTTCCTTGCCAAGACCCTGAAGGAACAGTTTGAGGCTCTTCATATTCCTGAATCAACCAGATGCCATTGGGCTACATTGGCACGTGATAGGGTCCAATGGAAATGTTACTGGTGCCCGCTTGAGCAAATGATGAATAACGGGATTCAAGTGATCAAGTGAACATACGCCTCAGAGACCTGGGCCCTACAGAAGCAGGATGAGAATGCTATTCGGGTCTCCCCAAAGAGGAATTGAAAGAGCAATGCTTGGAATATCACGCCTCACTCAAGTGAGAGAAGGAATCCGGAGTTCTGACCTCCGTCGCTGTTCCAGAGTCAGGGACGCTGTCTCGTTTGCCAAGGCATCGATGGGCTGGACATGTAATGCTATTTGGAGATGATCGCTGGACTAGAGCCATTACCGACTGGATCCCACGGGATGTCAAAAGATCAGGTGGCCGTCCACCTACAAGATGGTCACAGTTCTTTGTTGAGACCCTGAACAAACGGTTTGAGGCTCTTCGTATTCCTGAAGCAACCAGATGCCATTGGGCTACATTGGCACGATAGGGTCAAATGGAAATGTAACTGGTGCCCGCTTGAGCAGATCAATGAATAACATGATGTCAAGTTATCAAGTGATCAAGTGATATACATAATAGGCAACTCCTCCCCCATTTTATTTTATTAAAGCACTGTGTATTACAAAGTTATTCATAGTTTAGCTTTGACATACAATGTTCCATCAATGATGTTGCCAACAGTGTCAACTTACCTCCACCAGTATCCCCAGGTTTCCTCTCCTATCCTCCTCCCACAATGCCAGCCCCAGACTGCTGTCTTGACAAGCACCTTCCAACTTTGCTTATTAAAATTTGAGCCTTGTGATTTTTAGCATTGTTGACTTTGGTTTGGATATTTAAGTCTATCTTTCTTTAATACCACCCTGTACACTGACCCTTGACTCCTGCCCCCATCACTTCTCATCTGTATCTTCTCTTCCCATTTACTCTAATTTTTTCCTTCTCTGTATTCTCTGGGGCCAAGGAAGATCTAGTCATTACCCCTTTAAAAGAAACATCTTAATAAGTGTGTAAGGTGTTTTCCACAGGCTCTGTTGTGGTCCTTTCTTTGTGATGGCTGGTCAATCATGCATCTTCTATCAGGGAAGGTGTCTTCAAGTCATTTGGTCTTCTGTATCTGGGCACCTTATTGGCTGGCCAAGTGCTTTTAATGATCACTGGGACAAGAGATTACCCAAAAATGATGGGGTGAGATGGACCAAATCTTCTTTTGTTCAGATTCTAACCTGTGTGCTGACTGCCTTGCTCACCTGCCCAACAGGCTGAGCAGCTGAACCCTGCTCAGAAGGACTTTAGCGGACAGGGAGGAAGTCTCACCTCCAGGGAAGTGATTGGTGTGAAGCTAGTTGACTTGACAAGTTTCCTTTTATCAAAAAGCTGGGGGAAGAAACTTTATGCTAAGAAAATCACCCTGCTCTTGCCCTCCTCCCCTCCTTTCTAGCCCAGACTCATAACCCAGAGTTATGGCACAGACACAATTGCAGGGACTATACTACCACTGGCTTCTCTGTCACCTGTTACCACCACCAACCACCACCAACGACAACAACAACAACACCAACACCACTACCTCCACTGTGCCTGCTGCTACCCCCAGCAGTGTGTATGGACCTCAAGCTCACTGGGGAACTCATCAGACACCCCCTGGCTAGACTCCACTGGTCCCCAAGTCCCACATGTGAGAAACAACTAGCTATTCATGTCATCTGATTGGCTTCAACACCCGTGTCAGCAGTGAAGCCGCTTGACTCTCCTCATATTTCTTTCTTTACTTTTTGTTTTCCTCCCTAGAAGAGAATAATGAAGCATGTGGTTAAGAATTTCAAGCAGCTCTTCAGTCATGCTGGGTGGTTTAGGGCGATTAACTCACCTTTGGCATGCTCCACAGCCAACCAGAAGGCTCCCCCCATGCCAAGCAATTTTATAATTAAGTGGTAATTGTTGGGGGGAGTATTTTTCCTGGTTAGCCTAGAGAAAGATAAGCAACTACAGAAATCAATAAACATCAAGATCATAGACTGAATTATTTACAAATTCTCTGTTATTTATCACAAACGTTCCTCGGAACGGGGGAGGTGGGGACTTGTTGATATCACAGGTGACTGCACATGGATCTTAGCTTCATCATAGTTGAAACTGTCTTTACCTTTTTATGTTGGGCCAAGCTGCTTCCTGGATAATAGTCAGGTGCAGGAAAGCAGGAGAGCAGGAAGCAGGGAGGATGCTTGTGGATATTGGGGCTGAGGCATGAGGCCAGCGTGGGTAAAGCCAGGGGCTGCGAGGGACTTTCACCCTGGAAGAATTGGGTGGGGAAGAGCAAGTCAAACTCAACCTTCTCCATGATGAGTGAGAAAATTCCTGAGGCGTCTCTTACCCCCTCAACCTCCCGAGATCCCGTGTATTCTGCTTTCTGCTGTCCACATGACTTGTACTTAACCTCAGTGTATCCTTTCTCTGCAAAGACCTTCCCCATTCTCAAAGGTTTCTTCTAGAGTAGAAACTTTTAAACAAGGTGAACTTCCACCCACTTTAGAAAACAATCTCAGTGTTCCCCTCCACCGCCCCCTTAAGAGAGCACCAGAAAGCACCATTACACTGAGACTACTACCAATCCCTGGAGCTTTCCAGAGCTCCCTTGATCTTTCCAGAATCCCCTAGGTGGGAGTGATTTCTCACCCTTTTGGGTACATTTTTATTTAAACTTATGTACATTCCCAGCCCAGAAGTATACCTCTGGGTCATAACTGGCCCCCAGCTCTCTACAAACCTGGTGCAGATGATGGGGCCCTATGCCTCCCACTCTGAGACCAAGTCTTACTTCCTGTGGCTCATGAGACAAACTATGATCTCTCCTTTTCTAGATCTTCTTAAAAATACTTTATTATACCACCATGAGATATACAGTTACAAAGATGTTCATGTTTGTGTTTCGGTCATACAGTGTTCCAGCACCCATCCCTCCACCAGTGCCCAATTCCCTACCCACTTTCCTAGTTCTTTATCTCTTTTCTCTCTTTTTCCATCTCTCCCTTCTCATCACACACTATGGATCGCAATATGTAACATTTAGAGGTTATCATGTGTATCTTTTTGCCTGTATTCAGTGCTCAATTCTAGGCTGATATTATCACTTTAAACTATTATTAGCACACTGTTCCTTTCTCTGTCTTACCTAACCTCTGACTCCCACATGTTTGAGGTAGATTCCACCTTTGACAAGACTTCCTGATCCATGTTTTGCCTGACCTTGGATATTGGTTTCATACTATATATATATGTATATATATATATATATATATATATGCAAATAAAATAAATGCAGTCATTCTATATCTGTCTTTTTCCTTCTGGCTAGTTTCACTCAACATGATCCTCTCCATGTACATCCATTTATAGGTAAATTTCATAACTTCATTTTTTCCTAACAGCTGCATTGTGTAGATGTACCAAATTTCCACTGTGTAGATGTGCCAAAGTTTCTTTATCCAGTCATCAGTTATCGGGCACTCTGGTTGTTTCCAGATTATGGCTATTGTGATTAGTGCTGCTATGAAAATAGAAGTGCAGATGGTGTTTCTTCTGTGTGTTTTTGGCTTCCCAGGATCTATTCCCAGGAGTGGTATGACTGGGTCGAACGGGAGCTAATGTCCTGTCTTTGGAGGAATGTCCATTTATTGTTTTCCAAAAAGTTTGTACCAGTCGACATACCCACCAACTATGGATAAGAATCCCGTTCTCCTCGCTTCAATGCCAACATTTGTTGTCCTTGCTCTTTTGGATATGTGCCAGTCTCTGTGGTGTGAAATATCTCATTGTCGTTTTTATTTGCATCTCTCTGATGATTAGTGGTGATGAACATTTTTTTCATATGCCTTTTGGCTATTCGGATTTCTTCCTTGTCAAAGTTTCTGTTCATTTCTTCTCCCCATTTTTTGATGGGGTTGGCTGTTTTCTCCTTGTAAAGTTCTACTAATACCTGATATATCCTGGATATTAATCCCTCATTGGATGGTTATTGGGTGTATATTCTTTCCCATTCTGTGGATTGTCTTTGTATCTTGGTCACTGTTTCTTTTGAGGTAAAGAAGCTTTTTAGTTTCAAGTAGTCCCATATGTTTATCTTTGCTTCTAGTTGCTTTGTTAGTGGTATTTCATGTTTGAAGATGTCTTTAACTTCAATGTCGTGGAGGGTTTTTCCTATATTTTCTTCTCCGTACTTTATGGATTCAGGTCTGATATTGAGATCTTTAATCCATTTTGATCTTATTTTTGTGCATAGTGTTAGACAGAGGTCCAAATTCATTTTTTTTACATGTAGCTGTCCAGTTTTCCCAGCACTACTTGTTGAAGAAGCTTTGCTTCCTCCATTTTGTACTTTTTGCTCCTTTATCAAAGATTAAATAATCAAGCGTTTGAGGATGGGTGTCAGGATACTTAACTCTATTCCATAGTTTCACAGGTCATTTTTTATTCCGATGCCATGCTGTATAATTACTACTGCTCTGTAGTACGGTTTGAAGTTGGTAAGGTTGATGCCTCCCATCTTCTTTTCCCAAGGATTGCTTTAGCTATTTGTGGGGATTTATTGTCATTTGTCCCTTGTCACTTGTCTTCCCATTGTTCATCAACTTGCTCACGCAGGCGCCCAGTAATGTCTCCATTTTTGGGGAATGAGGTCCATTATTGTTACTGTTTTTGGCATATTGAATACACCAGGGGTAGCTTGCCAGGCTCTGCTGTGGCTCTGGGTTTATCCCAAGGGACACAGTCTTTTTCTATGTCAGACCATCAACCATCCAGGGCCCATGGGGCAGAGACCTGGGTGTAGACAAACCTGTCTCCTGTCTGCCACCTACCGATGCAGCTGGGCACCGCAGCCACACCTACAGCACCTTGAGGAGCAGGGGTGATTTATTACTCCATACAAATTTCAGGAGTGTTTGGTCAAT
This sequence comes from Cryptotis parvus, assembly GCA_021461705.1. NCBI lineage: Eukaryota > Metazoa > Chordata > Mammalia > Eulipotyphla > Soricidae > Cryptotis > Cryptotis parvus. The sequence continues at coordinate 268,352 of JAJIBD010020996.1, forward strand.
TTCTTTAAAGAATGTCATGGGTTTCCTTATAGGGACCACAATAAACCTGTATAAAGCTCTATCTCCCTTTCTAGTTTTGTCTTTGCTGCTGCGCCATTGCAATCTTTTCCCAGTTTCTAGGGCAAGCCCAGCTACATGATCTGCCTACTTGGTGTTTGTCATGGCACAGGGTGCTCAGGGCATGCTTGCCAAGTCTCATGAGGAGTCTTGAGTCTTCTGAAATGAGAGTGAAAGCATCTCAGTACATCAAGCATGTCACTTATATGAGTCCAGTGCCTTGGCCCAAAGCAAATATGCAATAAAAAGTTGAGGATTAGAACCCTGTGAGCTGGGATCACTGACAAGGAAGTAGCACTCAGAAAGTGCCACCTTGAGAAGGGTTCTGCTTGACAGACTAAGTCAGCTCCTAGAATGTTGCTGTGCCAGCCTTGGACAGACCTCACACTAACCAGAAACATTTGGGACTTGTAAAGATAGTTTATAGGTACCTGCATAGGAGAGATATGATCCTCTAAGCAAACCTGTCATTTCCCCAACATATATTGAAATAGAAGGAGATTGATAAGCATACACTTAAAGAGTCATGGCTCTGTCAGACTGTTAGCCTATTGGTGGGCAGGGACAAGAATGAATAGGGCAAGGGAGCTCAGGTGGAAGAGCACCTGTCTCCACGTGTGAGGCGCTGAGTGCAATCCCCTTACCCTTGGGTGTGACTCTGGGTCCAACACTTGGGAACAGGCCCTATTCCATATTCTGCAGGGTGTGACTGTGATTTAAAAAAGAATTCAAAGGATCTGAGGCCTGTGTGCTTTGACTCTTGACCTCTATTTCCAGATGATGCGAGTTAGAAGGAGTTAAGCTTCCAACTGGTGGGTAGGATATTTCTGAATGTCCTTCTCAGATCCATTGCCAGTCAGTCTTCAGTAGATAGAGCTAATAGGGAAGGTGTAGTTGCTTGAGCACTTCATTAAGTTGATCAGATGCCCAATACTGTGCAGAAAATCATTTGTTATGGTGAAGCAGAACACCAGGTTTTTCCTTTTGATTTGAAATGTATGTGGCAGATAGATGGAAAAGCACCTGGCTTCATTCAAGGTCCTTTTCCTTTCCTCTCAGGCTTGAGCTGTTCATTATGGCTGGTGGGACTAGACCTCAAGCATTTGGGAGGCCACAAATGACTTTGATAGAGCTCCTCAGCTCTATTAAGACTGGACAGCCCAATGACACATTCATTTTCCCCTCTCCTTTCGCTGTCTTCTACCCCTACAACCGTTAATGAACTCAAAATCAATCTGTCTGGTTCTTGATGAGATTACTGTGCTCTTGCAGCCTTACAGCTGCTGGTAGGAAAGAAGATGCAGCCCTTGGTTCATTGCAGAATCTCTCTCGCCCTCTCTCTGTATCTCTGCTATTGATTAAGTAATGCCACCCTGGGGCTTGTTCCTGATAAAGCAGCTTCACAAGCAGCAACGCCATGGGTTTGCACACAATCCTGGCTATTACTCTCTATCCAGGCATGGAGCTGGGGTGGCTTAAGTTAAGTAAGGCTACATGTTGGTGCTAAGCAGCCCTCATGAGAATCCTGTTTTTCATCAAAGACTATGCTTAGCTCAGAAGAGGTTTTCAAGCGGTCAGGAGAGACCCTCATCTAGAGAGGGACTAAGGATTGGTTGGGGTACACTTCTGACTGCATGCAGATGGGGAGGGAGTCCCATTATTCCATCCTGGGAACTTGAATCAGCTTTGTGAGTGTTTTAAAACTCAACAATTATATTATTATCATCATCCTCATGATTTCTTTAGTCACAATGATCTACAAAGCTGTTAATAATAGAGTTCCAGGCATACAATGTTCCAACCCCAGTTCCACCCCCAGTGTCCCCAGGATCCCTCCACCCCCAGTCTGCCTCCCTAATAGCCAATTTTTAAATTTAATTTTGTAGTTTGGGTCCATGCTTATTGGAGTGATGGCTGTAGTGGGCTTAGCTATATATAGATGTTCACCTCTCCACCAGAGGCCCCTGACCATTTACTGCCCCTTTGTTGTCTCAGACCACCTCTGAAATATAGTATCCCCTACAATTATCACCTTCCTTGATATTTTTATTTCTGTAATCTAGTGTCCAGGGTTTTCTCATCTTTGATACATGTTTTATTCCCTTGTCGTATTATTCAGATAGAACATCCAGTATTATCTAGCTTACTTAACATGACATTCTACAGTTCTATCTGAGTTGCAGGGAATTACACGATTTCTTGTGCTGCACAGTTTTAAAGTCCGTTCTTTCCCTTGCCTTAATGATCTGAACCAGAGAGAGAGAGAGAGAGAGAGAGGAGGAGAGAGAAGCAGTTTCTGTAGAATGACCGAAGAGAATAAACACCAAAGGAAAGTGAGTGCTGGCTGAATGGATCGTGGAAATGACTGACCTGTGAAGCCAGCCTGGAACAGAGCAAAGACTGAGCATGGGGCCAGATGAAAGATCAGGGGATTGGCAAACCTCTGGTTGGGCCATCAATATTCTCTTCTCTTCTTTCCTGGATATGATTATCAGTAGGGTTTTTAGGAGGGTGAAAATTCACCCTATGCCACACATGTAGATGCTGGGATTTATGTTTCTTACTGTTTTCTTTTACCACCAAACTGTGCTTAATACCGCTTCCTCACCACTGTATTAAGAGCCAGTGACAAACAGCTGTGCTTTTAAGAAACATTGCTTCTATCATGGATAAAGTTACAATTACAATAGGGTGCTGAGGATTCGATTCTCTTTTCAGAGTCTTTGTACCCAGTTCAAAAGTAAGAGCGGTTTTCCAATTGTTTGCTTTAATAGGGCTTTCAGAGGGATGGCCAGACAAATCTGAGTTACTATGCAAAGTTACTGGTTCACTTGGGCAAAGAAAATTAGAGTGGTATTATATTCGTTAGGATTTATTCTAAGCCGCTATTACAAAGGGACCCACTCAAAACAGTGCTTAAACAAGAATTTTTTAAAAGCTCAGGCTCTTTATCAAAAGTGCTGCTCAGGCAATAGAAAAGTAGACAGAAGCCTTAGCTTGCACCTTTTCTTTAAGCGCCAACCTTCCTCTCAGGTCTGCAGACTCAAGAAAGGCCCAGAAGCAGCCTTGAACTGGGACTGATGTTTCCAAAGAAAAGACACAGGTTTTGTTATTACAGGATCAAATGTCGTTGACAGGCCCTTGGCTGTCTCTTATACAGGTGAATGTAGAGACAGGATGCAAAGCTAATTGGATCTCGAATTAAGATATTAATCTTCTTCTTGGGCTGAGCCAACAACTGAAATAAAAGAGAAAATAAAGACACTAAGCAAGGGAAAGGCAGTCTTAGCCCTCCCCCGTCTTTGTTGCAGAAGGTCAAAACTAGCTGTGGCTATGGCACAGAAATAGTCTGGTTCATGAGAGCTTCAAAGGGACTTAACTCTCAATCTCTGGGGTGCTGGGTAGCAAACCCAGGCAGGCATTCCCTGAAGCTGGGTAGGATTCAAAAAAAGTGTAATCCTATAGCCAGAATCTGGAAACAACCAGAGTGTCCAAGAATCGATGACTGGATAAAGAAGCTTTGGTACATCTACACAATGAAATACTATGCAGCTGTTAGGAAAAACCAAGTTATGAAATTTGCCTATAAATGGATGGACATGGAGAAGATCATAAAGAGTGAAATTAGCCAGAAGGACAGAGACAGATATAGAATGACTGCATTTATTTGCATGACAAAATATATATGTACATATTATGTTACCAATATCCAAGGTCAGGTGATACATATATCAGGAGGTCTTGTCAAAGGTGGAAATTACGTGTGGGAATCAGAGGCTAGGTAAGACAGAGAATGGAACAGTGTACCAATAATTGTCGAAAGTGCTAATACCAACCTAGAACTGAGCATTAAATACAGGCAAAAAGATACACATGACACTTAATGTATGTATTATAATCCACAATGTGGAATGGAAGGAAAAGAGAAAGAGATAGAAAGAGAAAGATATAAAGAACCTGCCATAGAGGCAGGCTAGGGGAGAGGGGAGGGAATCGGGGACATTGGTGGTGGGAAATGGGCACTGGTGGAGGGATGGGTGCTGGAACACTGTATGACCGAAACTCAAAGATGAACATCTTATTAGCATCTTTGTAATTGTGTATCTCATGGTGGTTTAATAAAATATAAAAAGTGTAATACTTATTTATACCATTGCTCTCTTCATTCCTGAAGTCAATTCTGAAATCCTGCTTGTCTGATACTAATGTAGCCTCTCCAGCTTTCCTACTGACAGTGTTTCCATACCAGATGCATTAAAAAATCTATATCTCTAGGTGGGATTTGGATTTGGGGAGAGACCTCCCAATCAGGAGGCCTTGGACCCCTGCTGGTGATCCTTGACCTCTGGACTAGCAGCTCCGTACAAGGGCCAGAGGATGTCATGTTGCTGCATCTTGTATTGCTGGGGATCGTCCAGGTTACCAGTGGTGCTCTGAGGACTGAGCCACAATCAGCCACACGTAGGGCAAACAGTTTAACCCCTAAACTATCTCACTTCAAGTTTCTATTCAAAGAATACCTCTAATAGACATAGTTGAACCAACTTGTGATTTTTCTGTTGTTTTTGTTTTTTTTTGTTTACCTTCAGGTCACACCCTATGGTACCAAGGCTTACACTTGGCTCTGTGCTCAGGAATCACCTCTGATAGGGCTCCTGCAACCATATGGGGTGCTGGGGGTCAATCTCAGGTCAACTGAACTCAAGGCAATATTATCAGTTATATTATCGCTCCACTACCACAAATTTGTATTTTATATTAGATTGCCTCTGTTCAATGCATTTTTTCTACTGTTTACATTGGGAGCTGCCAAGCAGTTCTCAGAGGGTCTAGGGACTACTCTCTGCAATTTGGATCTGGGGGTGGGCAGTCAATGCTCAGACCCTGTGAGTCAGTCCTGTTCAGGCCCAGCAGTTCTGGGAATACCAGGGCCACTTTAAGAGTGTTCAAGGAACAATGCAGTGCTTGAGGTCAATCCCAGAGCCTCAATCACGCATGTACATGCTGCAGCCTCTTAGCCAGAGAGTACGCTGGCCCTCAGACACTTACATTTTACTCGATTGCTGTATCACTGAACTCAATAACACCATCTTGCTGGTTGCTTCTTGTTTGTTTTGTGAATGCTTTATTCTTAAAACTTTCAGCTGCTTTTTGGATTAAGTATTTTAATTGTTTCTTTTACTTTTTTTTTTTTTTTTTTTGCTTTTCTGGGTCACATCCAGCAATGCTCAGGGGTTTCTCCTGGGTCTGCACTCAGGAATTACTCCTGGCAGTGCTCGAGGGGACCATATGGGATGCCGAGGATCAAACCCGGGTGGGCACGGGCGGCCGCGTGCAAAGCAAATGCCCTACCAGCTGGACTATTGCTCCGGCCCCTAATTGTTTCTTTTTATATCCACTATTGGTTTATCATCGGAAACACCATCTGCACTTTTATTTTTTTTTTTTGGGTCACACCCGGCAATGCTCAGGGGTTACTCCTTGCTCTGTACTCAGGAATTACTCCTGGTGGTGCTCAGGGGACCATATGGGATGCCGGGATTGAACCCGGGCCAGCACAGGTCGGACGCATGCAAGGCAAATGCCCTACCCACTGGGCTATTGCTCCGAGACAGACACGGGGGCAGAGCTGCTACTTGCTCCCCCTTGTGCCCAGTCGCTCACAAGGCGCCCAGGAGGGATGGCGGGTTCTAGTCCTGACCCGCCACCCCAGCAGAGCCTTGCAACAAGCCAGACGACCCCCCATTCCATGAGGGCCTCCATTTTCCACATCCGGACTTCTCTCTCCTCAGAACTCCACCCAGCAGACCAGCCTATCACAGCCCAGCTCATCGAGATCCACCCTGCTGCAATCTTTTTTTAATCCGGCCCAGGTATGCTGATCCAGAGACAGACATGGGGGCAGAGCTGCTACTTGCTCTCCCTGTGCCCAGCCACTCACAGGGTGTCCAGGAGGGATGGCGGGTTCTAGCCCTGACCTGCCACCCCAGCAGAGCCTTGCAACAAGCCAGACGACCCCCCCCACTCCATGAGGGCCTCCATTTTCCACATCTGGACTTCTCTCTCATCAGAACTCCACCCAGCAGACCAGCCTATCACAGCCTGGCTCGGCGTGGCCGGCTAGGCCACGCAGTTCATCAATAAATGCTGGACTTAGAGATGACTACAAGAGTATGCTACCTGCACGGCAGAGCCTGGCAAGCTACCCGTGTTGTTTTTGATATGTCAAATACCAGTAACAATTATAGACCTCATTCCGGAATGGATTGAGGCTCTTTATGTTCCTGGAGCAAGCAGATGCCCTTGGGCTCTACTAGCATGAGACAGGACATATGGAGATGTTACTGGGGCCCGCTTGAGCAAATTGATGATGAACGGGAAGATAGTGATAGTGATAGTGATTGGTTTATCATCTACATTTTTTTGTCTTATTTTGTTAGTATATGCTCTATTATATATATTACATGCCTTACTTATATGAATGCTTTGAAATAATTTTAAATCACTTTTTAATATTATTTAAGAGGCTTATGACAGAATATTTCCAGTGTCCTTAGCCTCTGTGCTATTGTGATCACTTGTACATGTACTATAAAATTCTCTAATCACATTGCAGTACTTTTGCTTTCAACATTCATTTAGTTTTGAAAGACATTAAAATATGAAGAAAAGTTATTTAAAGAAACTTTTTAAAAGTGCTTTTTATTTGGGGGTAGAGTCATATTTCCATCTGTTACCATATTTCTTCTGTTCAAGTAACTTCCTTTGGATTCTTTTTGGAGAACTTATTAACTGCTGAGATGTTCTTTCCCCCTTTTGTTTGCCTAAAAGACCTTTGTTTTGTGCTGTTTTCTGGGGGTTTGTAGGGGACACACCTGGATGTGATCAAGGTTTTCTGCTGGCTCTAAACTCAGGGATCAGTCCTAGTGTTGTTAGGGAACCATATGGGGTACACGGGATCAAATCAAGGTCAGCTGTGTGAAAGGCAAGCAGCCTATTTGCTCTGGCCCTGCCTTCATTTTATTTCTCCTAAGTCTGAGCTGCGCAGGAGGAAGAGAGCGGCATGGGACGCCTTCAAGAGCAATGAAGAAATAGCTAAAATGACAAAGAACCTCTGGCTCCTGGCAAATCTCTTTGACTCCACCATTCTCCCTGCATTAACATACACCTCAGAGACCTGAGCTCTACGAAAGCAGGATGAGAATGCTATTCAGGTCTCCCAAAGAGGAATTGAAAGAGCTATGTTTTCACGCCTCACTCTCAAGTGAGAGAAAGAATCCGAATTCTGACCTCCGTCGATGATCAAGAGTCAGGGACACTGTCTCATTTGCCAAGATGTTGAAAATCAGATGGGCTAGACATGTAATGCAATTTGGAGATGACAGTTGAACTAGAGCCTTACTCACGGGCTCCCACAGGATGTTAAAAGATCACGTGGCCGCCCTCCTAGAAGATGGTCAGACTTCTTTGTCAAGATCCTGAATGAATGGTTTGAGGCTCTTCATATTCTGGGAGCAAGCAGATGCCATTGGGCCACACCGGCACGTGATAGGGTCAAATGGAAACATTACTGGCGCCCACTTGAGCAAATCGATGAATAACTGGATGTCAAGTCATCAAGTGATCAAGTGATTTCTAGTAAGTATAGACTGTTAAACTGATGGGATTTTTTCTGAATAATTTAAAGAGCTTATTTTATTGACTTGAAACTTAAGTCATTGGTCTCACATTCATATCTGCATTGCATATAATGTGACTTTTTTAACCTTTTGCAGTTTCAATATTTTGTCTCTATCCCTGCTCTCAAGCAATTTGATTATGGTGTGCATTAGCAAAGCTTTCTTTGTTTTTATTCTGCTTAGAATATCAAGACCATGAGTATTATTTCATACCCTGAGAGTGTTGGAATATCTTAGTTGTAATGTTTCTTAATCAAATACTTGAGCTATTCTATTTTTCAAGATATTGCTATACCTAATTCTTTCCCCTCTTTTCTGCTTCTCTTAATGCATGAACAGTAGGTAGGCAGAATCCCTGATATTGCTCCCTCCTAGTCACTTAAAATCTCTTTGGTATGTCTCTGTTTTTTTCTGATTGACTTCATTTGAAATAAGTTCTACTAATGTGCCTTCACATTTGCCGATCTTTTCTTCTGTAGTATCTAATCAATTATTACATTCATGCAGTGAAAATTTTATTTTAGATATCATGTTTTCCATTTCTAGGAAAAATATTGGCAAACCTTTTCTGTAAGCAGAAGACAATGAATATTCAGTCTTTGCAGGTTGTTTGGTCTCTTTCTTTGGCATGGTCTAGTGTTTAATGAAAATCCAAGAGGATTCATATACTGTTTTCTAACTACCACTTACTATAGAGTCCATTCCTTTCTGAAGTTGTGGCCTACAACTCCCAGCTGTCAAAGGTCCTTGGAACTCTATTCTTCTTCTCCCTAATTCATCAAGATGCTGGTACTCTGTTAAGATTCTTTTCCCTAAATGAATAATTCATAAACTGCCTCCAGGCAGAAATCTGAGACAATCATTAAACCTAATTGGTTTCTCTCCTTTAAGAAATTGCTCTTTTCTCTTGTCTGTTGTTCAATGCCTAAAAACAGTTGATTCAACGTTTTATTGAGCTTTATAGTTGTTTATTACGATCATAGGAGTTCAATCTTTGTTACTTGCATTATGACTAGAAGCATCCATCTTTTCAGCCTTTCAAAGAGGAGCCATCGCTAGAACTCTGGTCATACATTTATATGCAACCTCTTCATTATATTGGTGTGTCCATCCATGACAAAATAGCTGGGTGTTTAGCTTCTAACCAATAAACAATAATGGAAGAAGGTTTGCAAATTCAGAGCTCTTTGGTTTGTTTCGTGGGTGATGTCATTCTGGACTCAGTTGACATTATGAGATGAAAGTTTTGTCCATTAACAAGTTCATGAAGACTTGTTAATATTCAGTGAAATGGGTTGGACATGTCATCCTCCTGCACATCACTGGCCAGTTATTTTATTATTTGCCAGAGAGATTTCAAACAAAATAATTTTTTACCAAAATATCAAAATGGCTATCCTCTGTATTTATATATCCATTTCTTGACACATTCACATCCACCTGAAAACATTTGGTGTGTATATCTTGGAAGCCCTGCAGCTATGGGGGGACAAAGTCTGCGTGCTCTTGGCTCAGGGTGTATTGTGCTACAACAGAGATAGTGGCTGCTAATGATTGAAGCTGGAAGCATGACTATAGGGATTTTTTACATTGGCAGTTATTGAGCAGTGTCTCAAGTTGTAGATGAAAGAATAACTATCTGTCAGCACTGCTTTTTAGTTTCTCAAAGTTGGAAAGCAGTAGGAGTGAACCCTATCACGATATGAAATTAATCCTCATGGACTTGATAAGGGAAAGGGAAGAACACCTGAGGCATGCTCAAAGTCTCTTTGTGAATAAGCAATCTGGACATCTCGTCAGACTATGTCTGGGGGAGGCTCACACTGGGCAGACAATTTTATAAGGACTTCCCCACAAAGCATATTCTAGATGTTTTGTAGATGGGAACTGTATTGGCAAACAATCCATCAACAGATTTATTAAAAGGTCAAGGACAGAGTTGTCAAACAGGGTTGCCAACATAATAGCACGTACAGAACTGAGAGCATGATATATTGCTCCAGGGATGATTGAGGACCTATATTATTCATGGTTTATCTTAAAAACTCCTTTTAAAAAACCTGATAAAGCAATGTCAATCTTCTTTGTGAGAATCTCTTGAACTTTCTAGAAAGTGGGAAAACCTTGGGACTGCAGACAGAAGTATTTGAGAGCTGAATAAAAATATCATTTGAATGTGAAATGGTGATCTGGGCTGGATCACCTATACTCCTCCACTTTTCTTTTTAATTTTATTTTATTAAAGCATCATGATTTATAGTTCTTTATAGTTGAATTTTAGATCTACAATGTTCTAACACCAATCCCACCACCAGTGTCAATTTCCCTCCACCAGTATTCCCAGGTTCTTTCTCCTACCCTCCAACCCTCAGCCTACACCTTTGGCAGGCACCTTTTTTAAGTTTGGTTGTTAAAGTTTGAGTTTATGATTTTGTTGTTGTTAACTCTGTGATCTGGATTTTCAGCTCCTTCATTCCTTAACACCACCACTGTACCTGAATCCTCTTGACACTTGCTCCCTGTTTCCTCTCATTTAACTCTTTTCCTGCTTCCCCCTACCCACCTCCCCACCACCAATTTCTCCCTTCTCCTTCCTATACTCTGGGGCTAGAAGAAGAGAGATGAACTCCTCTGCTTTTCATTCAACCAGAGGATGAGTCTATCTGTGCTCATGGGATACTGTGGGAATTTGCATGTATCACTGTATCACTGTCTTCCTGTTCATCATCAATTTGCTCGAGCAGGCACCAGTAACATCTCTATATGTCCTGTCTCATGCAAGTAGAGCCCAAGGGCACCTGCTTGCTCCAGGAACATAAAGAGCCTCAAACCATTCCATCAGGTCATGGGAATGAGGTATATAATTGTTACTGATATTTGGCATATCAAATATGACACGGATAGCTTGCCAGGCACTGCCGTGCAGGTAGCATACTCTTGTAGTCATCTCTAAATCCAGCATTCATTGATGAACCGCGTGGCCACAAGCGGCTGTGCAAGCTGGGCTGTGATAGGCTGGTCTGCTGGGTGGAGTTCTGACAAGGGGGAGTCCGGATGTGGAAAATGGAGGTCGTCATGGAGTAGGGGGTCGTCTAGCTTGTTGCGAGGTTCTGCTGGGGTGGCGGGTCAGGGCTAGAACCCGCCATCCCTCCCAGGCGCCTCGTGAGAGGCTGGGCACAGGGAGAGCCAGTACCAGCTCTGCCCCATGTCTGTGAGTCTCTGGATCAGCATACCTGGGCCGGATTGAAAAAAAGACTGCTGCAGGGTGGATCTGGATGAGCCGGGCTGTGATAGGCTGGTCTGCTGGGTGGAGTTCTGACGAGAGGGAAGTCCGGATGTGGAAAATGGAGGTCGTCATGGAGTAGGGGGTCGTCTGGCTTGTTGCGAGGCTCTGCTGGGATGGCGGGCCAGGGCTAGGTCCCACCATCCCTCCCGGGCTCCTCGTGAGTGGCTGGGCACAGGGAGAGCCAGTAGCAGCTCTGCCCCATGTTTGTGAGTCTCATGTCTGTGAGTGGGAATTTGCATGACCAACATTATATGGGGACAGAGGAGACATCATATCAATTCACTTAGGTAAAAAACACAGTCACAGGAGTTAGGCCTAATGCAGAGCGAGAACTGGAGGAGTTCTACCATGATGGAGGCTCTCCTAGCCCCCAGCAGATGGGCGTCTATCAAGATTCCACAAGGTTTAAGTTCATCTGTTCAATGTTAGAGAGAGTCTTTGCTATGTGAGCTTTCCAAGAAAATTTGTTTCTTAATTCATATTTTTTTTCTCATCCCGGAAAAAAAAGATGAATTCCTGTTTCGAGTTCATCTGAGATCAAATAGCAGGGCGAAAATTATGTTGTGCTGTTTTTATTTTGTCCTAGAATACAGAATTTGGCAGTGAGTCTCTGGTCCCATGAATAGAGTTGGCTCTGAAATCAGTTTGTTCGTCCACCACCAAATCACTGTCTGTCTTCCCGTTCATCATCGATTTGCTCGAGCGGGCCCCAGTAACATCTCCATATGTCCTGTCTCATGCAAGTAGAGCCCAAGGGCACCTGCTTGCTCCAGGAACATAAAGAGCCTCAAACCATTCCATCAGGTCATGGGAATGAGGTCTATAATTGTTACTGGTATTTGGCATAACAAATACGACACGGGTAGCTTGCCAGGCTCTGCCATGTGGGTGGGATACTAGTAGGCTCTCATCTCTTGTATTTATTGATGAACCACGTGGCCACAAAGCGCCCCCTGAGATGGGGAATGATGTGCTTTTCTGCTGGGTGGAGCTCTGACAAGCTGTGGAGTCCGGATGTTGAGTGACGGCCCTCATGGGGCCACCACCAAATACATGGAGAAAGGCGTGCTCACTGGCAGGCTATGGAGACTCAGTGCTCAAGGTCAACATGTTCCTTATGTTCAAAGTGTTCCTAGTCTTATGGAAAGGGCATTGGAAAGGACTCATAGTAGGGAACATGTCAGTAGGGAAGGGAAATAACCAAGGAGCAGGTGTGATCAGCCTTAATCAGGGTCTAAAAGGCTGGGATGTGAAAAATGAGAAATTAGGAGAAAAGGTGTGAGGGTGGGCATGACTGTGGAGACTTAGAAGAGGGAGGAAACTTGAGGAGTTGGAGAAAAGAAAACCTCAAAGGGAGGGTTCCAAAGTGTGTATGTGTGAGAAAGAGAGAAAGAGAAAGACAGAGACAGACTGAAACAGACACACAGAGACACAGACAGACAGAAAGAAAGAATAGCTCCACAGGGAGCATTCAGGAGACTACTCTGAAAATCAGCAGCTAGTCATGGAATCCTTTGAAGACACAATGAGCAGATTTGCCTTTCTGAAACATGATGAATGCCAAAGACATACGCATGGGAGCTGAGAAGATTTTTCAGGGGGTTGAAAGTGAGCAGAAATTTCAGCAAGATGAAGATGGTCTCTGCCATTTCCTCACTGAAGGAGGTCCTGGCTAAAGGTTTGAAGCTCAGGTTGCAGGTGCTAGAGCCCTGAGTGCAGCTGAAGGACTCTGACCCCTCTCCCTGGAGTGACCCCTCGTAGACACCATTTTTCCATTTCCCTACCTTGTTCATGGACTTGTAGTTGATGTTGGGATCTCTAGGCCTTTCACATGTTCAAGAAAATCAGACATTTATTTTATAACACTTGGGAAACGGGACTTATCTGTTGGGTAATGGCCAAAGTGGAAGAGAGAAAACATTCCAGTTACAACATCACTCCAGATGTCTGACATGCTGACATGCTCTCCATCAGGAGATGACAGCACAGCATTGCAGAGGTGATGAGTTCCTAGAGTCCAATCCCACCTCTTTCTACCTGCATGCATTGGTACCAGGCTTCCATCTTAGTGAAGCGCTACTGAACCCACCTCCATGTCCCTGGACTTGACTGGTGTTAGAGGATTGTTCTGCCTTTTCCAAAAAAATTCCAGTGTTCCCAGTATCTTTGTCCTTCTCTTTTCTGAAAGCTGTTACAAAAAGTCTTCTAGAGTCCCTTAGATAGTAATGCTTCCTTGGGCTCACAGTTCCCAGAACCAAATGTGCTACGGATACCATATATGCACACAGACAATGGACTTCTTTTGTCTGCATTTGGCTTCTCCTATTCAGCTGATTTGCTTCTTTGGTGAACTTCCTGTGAGGTAGAAGTTTGGTTCACAGTTTTTCTCGCCACCCTCCAGACTCAGAAAATCTCCCAAATACTCCTTTCCCTCACTTAGAGGAAGCGTTAATTTTAAAAATTCACTGCCTGGGGCTGGAGCGATAGTCCAGCGGGTAGGGCATTTGCCTTGCACGCAGTTGACCCAGGTTCGATCCCCGGCATCCCATATGGCCCCCCGAGCACCGCCAGGAGAAATTCCTGAGTGCAGAGCCAGGGAGAAACCCCTGAGCATCACCGGGTGTGACCCCAAAAAAATTCGCTGCCGGGGCTAGAGCCATAGTCCAACAGGTAGGGCATTTGCCTTGCACACAGCTGACCCAGGTTCGATCCCTGACATCCCATATGGTCCCCTAAGCATTGCCAGGAATAATTCCTGAGTGCATTGCCAGAAGTAACCCCTGATCATTGCTGGGTATAACCCAAAAAAAGCAAAAAAAAAAAGTAAAAAATTCACTGCCATGGAGAGCTACAGAGATAATATAGTGGTTAAGACCTTGCCTTATATACCACTGACCCTGGTTCTGTACTTGGACCACATGGTGCCCTGGGCATTGCTAGGGATCACTCCTGAGCATAGAACAAGTAATGGGGCCACAATTTAAATTAACAGTAAAATAAGATAACAATAAATAACAATAAGATAATAAAATAAGATGATAATAAGTAACAATAAAATAAGATAATAAAATAAGATAACAATAAATAACAATAAAATAACAAAAATATCTATGCCGGGAGATTTCTCTGGGATAGGGCCATCAGAGGCCAACATTACTCCTGCTCTCTGAGTGGCCCTGAGGAGGGAGGAAGTGCCATTTCTTTGTCCACCCATGGCTCCAGCACCAGGGACCTGCTCAGGTCCACAGAGAGGTGGAAACAGAATGGAAAAGAAGCATTTAGAAAAGTCTCTAACTTCATGTCTTTCCTCTTGAATCTTATTTTAAAAAAATCTGAGCTGGCATTTTATCTTTGGGTATGGGGTGGGAGGGTGGGGTCTCCTAAGCAGTAATAAGAGGTTCCCAGGGCTATTTCTTGGAATACTCTGCCCAAAGCTGGAAGGCCAATGTTTGAGGCTACCCATGTGATGTTGTTTGGGCAGAGGAGGTGTTGGGGAGGGACCATGGAGCCACCGCTATTGTTGGGCTAGAGCCGAGTCCCGAGCATGTAAGACATACTCCTGAGCCCTGAGCTATCTCCAGTTCCTGTTGTTGATTTCTTAATTTTTTCAGTACTTTTGCCTTTTATAAACGCATTTAATCTACAACAGATTGGGGGGACAAAAAACCTGTACTCCCTGTTCTATGCTATTTTTGCAACTCTTTATGAACCTATAATTATTTCAAATTAAAAGAAAACATAAATACAAAGGAACACATAAGAAAATAACTTGTCGTTCTTGACAGATAGAGAAGCACTTCGCTTGAGTGTTAGCTTTAGCTAGAATCAGCCAGACACGGAAGAACAGTGTTACAAAAAATAGCCCTAACTTCATGAACAGCAACCATGGCTGGGGCCATGGAAAGGAAATCTATTGCTGCAGTTCTTTAAATGCCACTGTCTGATACTGAAAGGATACTGGGGAAGAACACCCAACATTCACACATAGATTAGACACAGAAAGCAGAGGAAAATTGCTGAGGATAGTATAAGGAGTAAGGCTCTTGCTTTAAAGTGCAGTGTCTTTTTACTAAATGTGGGAAATGGTAATGGCAGATTAAGACTCACCATTGAATATACACAAAGAGACTTAAGTGATAAACTCTAAATACCTGCAGGGCTAGCCACAATGTGTAAAATAAGAGGCAGAGAGATGCAGAGACAGAGAGAGAGACAGAGAGAGAAAGAGAGGAAACTGGGGTATCTGCTATTAAGGCAGCATGGGGGTGGGCAGGAGGGGGTGGGGTACATTGGTGGTGGAAATGGGGCACTGGTGGGGGGGGATGGGTGCTGGTATACTGTATTACCAAGAACCAATTATGATCACCTTTGTAATTGTATGTTTCACTGTGGTATAATAAAAAATAAAAATTAAAAAAAAAGTGCAGTGTCTGAGCCTGGTGCAATCCCAGTCACTAAATATGGATTCCCTGAAGCATTTCCAGGGCTCATTCCTGAGCACAAAGCCAGGAGTAAACCCTGAGCACTGTCCAATGTGGTCAAACTACTCCTGCTAGCCCACAAAACACACAAAGGAACATGCATTTAGAGCATAGCAGCCCTACTGGACTAGGTTCCCCCTGGTTCTGCCACCTGTTGGCTCAGCTGGAAAATGCAGGCTCAGGGTGCCCCTCTGCCCAGGCCAAGGTCAGAGTGGATATGGTACTGCAAGATGGAAAGCGCAGGGCCTTCTCCCCAACCTTTGTCCTCTCCTTGCTCTCCAAGGGGTGGATAGCTTGGGTAAAGGTACAAAGGTAGAAACCTGGGCTTCTGTTTGTCCTCAACCCTCAGCGCTAGATTCAGGGCAGAGAAAGTACCTGAAAGACTTCCTCAGAGGGTACCTCGGTGACCCCCTGGGGGTCTTCCCAAGGTGTGGGGTTGCCTAGCAGGACCCACCCAAGGGCAGGCTTGTTGACTGACCATGTTCATGGCCTAAGTCACAGCAAGTCTGCAGACTGGCTGGTGACAGTGGATTAGCTCTAGGAGGCTCTGTGAAAGCGAATACTGCTCCCTTACCACACAGTGAGGGAGTGTAGTATCCAGTAAGTGTAGTCAGGGGGAGCTGGTGTGTCCTGAACCTGGGTTGGGAGAAGGGGAGTAGGTGAGAGAACCCCACATGGGGACCAGGGCGATGGTGCCATGGGGAGATGGTGCCATGACTAGAAGCTTTGCATGTGATATGCTCATGTTCCTGGCACCCCAGGTCCCTTCCCAAATGCAGAAAAGTCCATTGAGGGGGGAATGAACACCACAGTGGAGTGGGGCATGATGGAAAGGCTCAGGTGTTGGGGAGACAGGGGAACTAGCTCCCGGAACAAGGCAGAAACAGTCTAGAAGATCAGATCAAAGTGTGTGCACAGTTAGCATGTGTGCAAGTGTGTGTTCCTATGCACACATGCACGCTTGTGTGTCTGTGAGCTGACAGCATGACCAGGCCTGAGGGAGATCAGCGGGGACAGGGCATCAGCCTCAGTCCTGGCCTGAAAGTCTCCATCAGCTGGGGAGCGGTAGGATAGTACAGAAGGCACTTGTACTCAGCCACCCAGGTTTGATCCCAGCATACCATATGGTCCTGAGCCAAGCTATTGTGATCTAGGAAATAGGAGTTAGGAGTGATCCCTGAGCAAAGTTAAGAGGGATCCCTGAGATGGCTTGAATGTGGCTTCCAAACACGACCAACGAATCAACCAACAAAAGGCTCTTTGAGCCAAAGGCATGGGGCAGCGAGCTGGAAACCCAGGCAGCTTTGGGGGTAGCTTGTGCCTGGGCATATAGGGTGACTCCTGGTGGTGCTGAGGTCTATGCTGGGTGGGGATGGAACTGGAGCCCCCACGTGTCCATCTCTGAGCCATCCCCAGACCTGAAGGAGCTAAATAAGGCTTTAGCTCTTTAGCTCTTCTCTAAAGAAGGCTTGAGCTAAGGCCCAGTCATGGGCCCTGGTCTGAGGGTGTGAGGAAGGATGGGGCTCCTGTACCCCACACTTCCCTCTCTCGTGGGGAGACCCTTCCACCTGCCCCTGCACTCACCTCAGTCTGGACTGAGGCACAGGGCCCCTCTCCTGAGGGGGCACCTTAGGAATAGGAAGTGGGGCGCCAAGGGGCACGTGCCTGCACAGTGAGGATGACGGCAACCTGATGTGAAGTTTATGCGCTCATTCGTGTGGAGTGAGCCCATCTCTCCTCACTTTTATTTCACCCTTTAAACATTTATGTTCCTGTGTTATGATTCATTTAGGGTCGTAAAAGGAAATGTTTGCAAAGTTACCAAAAAAATTGAAGAACAAGCAAATCTTAGTTGCGACTGTGGAAGCCACATTCTCTGGCTCTTCCTGTCCCTGTGCTCTCGCTTTCCTCCAGTGTCATCCTCTGTCCTCTGGGTCAGTACTGTGGTCTGTGCCCCAGTACAGATGGCAGGTACAGGATACTTTCAAGTCATCTGCTCCTATTCTCACCGGGTGTCAGTTTGTTTATTCAGGTGACTGTGTGCTCTGTTCGGATCAGTCAGAGACAGGCCATGTGGAGGCTTCTCTAGGGGCCTGGATGAGGGGATGAGAAAGGAAGGAAGGAAGGAAGGAAGGAAGGAAGGAAGGAAGGAAGGAAGGAAGGAAGGAAGGAAGGAAGGAAGGAAGGAAGGAAGGAAGGAAGGAAGGAAGGAAGGAAGGAAGGAAGGAAGGAAGGAAGGAGGGAAGGAGGGAAGGAAGGAGAGAAGGAGGGAAGGAGGGAAGGAGGGAAGGAGGGAAGGAGGGAAGGAGGGAAGGAGGGAAGGAGGGAAGGAGGGAAGGAGGAAAAGGAGGGAGGGAGGGGGGGGAAGGAGGGAAGGAGGGAGGAGGAGGGAGGGAGGGAGTGAAGGAAGGAAGGAAGAAGAAAAAGAAAGAGAGAAAGAAAAAGAGAGAAAGAAAAAGAGAAAGGGCAAAGTGCCTGCCATAGAGGCAGACTGGGGGGGGGGAGGGAATTGGTGGTGCTGGGATTCTAACCAGAGTCGGTAAGATGCAAGGCAGGCTCTCTCTCTCCGCTCTCTCCTGCTGGAATCCAAGGCCTGTCTCTGTGGTAAGGCAAGGCTTGATCTGAGTGTCGCTGCTCTTGCCCCCGTGGGAAAGCTGCTAATTCACTCACAGTGGCTCCCACTCTGACCCCACTTCATCCTCTCTTAATGTAATCAGGAGATCACGGTGTGTGAACTGTCTGCTGTGTGTTTCAGGGTGGGACAAGCCCTTGAAGCTGGTGTGTGTGTGTGTGTGTGTGTGTGTGTGTGTGTGCATGTGAATGGGTGCATGTATGTACCTGGGCATCGTTTTATAGAAAATTTCAATGGCTTTCATCTTGTTCTGACAGGGATCAAAATGTGCAAAGGAAAAAGAGAGAATAATTTATTAAGCATAAGTGTGTGTTTAATAGTTAATCACAGTATAGACTCAGATATATACCATGCACCTGTGTTTGAAAAAGATTTTCCTTTTTTCCTCAGTGCTGAGGGGCTGTTGGGGTGCTTCCCAGAGATGCTTGACTCAGTAAGGTGGATCTAGGGGTCCATAGCTTGCATCAGGTGGTCCTGGAGGGGGCACCAGGGTGGGGATCAAACCTGGAACCTTACACTTACAAGGCCTATGCCCTCACCCTCGATCTCAGTGCTAAAGAGTTGGATATCACATAGGTTTAGGCTGAAGGGAAGGACGTTATCAGGTACGATTGATCCTTCCAGGCTGAAGGTTCCATCACCCTTTGCTCCCCACTGCTGCAGTGAGATGCTTATCTATGAGACTCTTCTTCAGTCCCATTTTGCAATGAGGAAATCAAGGCTTGGAGCTGTTCCATGAGCAAGTTAAAGTCCCCAGCCAGTAAAAAGCTCTAACCTTGCCTTCTGCTCCTCCTGCCAACCCAGACCTTCCCTTGGACATGGGGGTGTGCACATATGTGTGTGCACCGGCATGCATGTGTGTAACTTATGCGCGTGTGTGCTGTTGACAGAGGATGTCTCAGGATCTGTGTTTTGCTGAGTTCCTGGCACATGGTCATGAAACCAGACCAGAGAGAGGCCTCTCCTAGCCTCATGCCAGCCAGCTGGACCAGCACAGGCCATGTTATTTTCTCATGTGCTTCTCTGATGATTTCTTTCTGGGTGCTCCCAGGGGTGCTCAATGGCTCCAGGTCCCTCTCAGTGATTCTGGGTCATACAGCCTCCACAATTCAGTATGCAGGTCCTCTGGTGGTGGGGATGACCAGGAACATCCCATGTGCTCAGGGTACCCAACACGCCATTGTAGTCAGCAGGACAGCAGACTGCTGGTGAGTCCCCCACCCTGTGCAGTGTCCTTGGCCCCATCTTACTCATTAGCCTCTTACATAGACAGGGAGGTAGCGACTTGGGTGGCTGGGAATGGTCATCAGCCTTGGAGGCACAGGCTGTCCAGGACATGTCCTGGAGGCTCTTCCTTATCTTCCAGTGGCCAATTTGTCTTCCTGGTGCCTCCTTCCTTCTCTGTGCCCTGCTGCCTGGGGAGACCCCCTTCCTCATGGAGAGAAAACCCCCACAGTGCCTCTGCCCGGTGCCCAGGTAAGGCAGTGAGGCCACTGAGGGGAGATGGAATCCACAGTGGTGAAAATTTATCACAACACACACACACAAACACAGAGAAACACACACGTACACACACACACACACACAGGCGGGGGCGCACACACACCTCTCTTTGGGAAAAATAAATTAAGTCCAGATCCAAAAAGGAAGAAAAAAAAGGCTTTCCACCAAGTTAATTAATTTGAGCACTATTTTCAGGAAAAGCATTTCTTAAATCCCTATCGCTGAAGGCAATTTTCCTGCCACAATCACTCCGTGTTCCTGACAGAAGGAGCATAATCACTCCTTGACAGAAGGTGACATCTAGAGAGAGGCTGAGGGGGAAGCAGGTTCGTGCCGCCCCAGAAGGGGCTCTGGTGCCTCTGACGATGCCCCTCCAGAAGCCTGCACTTGGCTCAGCTCCTGCGCCATTGGCTGCGGGTCTGAGTGTGGCTGCACATGCACCTTTGTGTGCAGGACCTGCACATGTCTATGTGCACAAGTCCCAGCATGTAGCATGCATCTGTGTGTGGCTTCATCATGAACAAGTGTGTGTGCATGTTAACACACATGCATTTATGTATTTGTATATGTATGTTACCTGCATTCATACAGTGTATACACACATGTATATACTGTGTGCTATATGTATGTATCTGTATGTGTGCATGTGTGTGTGGGTTATGCGTGCATGGGGATTTTGTACCTCTATGTGCTTGCAACATGTGTGTGGCATGTGCAGAGTAATGTTTGATGAGTGCCTGTGGTAAGGCATCTGCAAGAATGCACATGTCTGTGCATGTGAGGTTGGTGTCTTCCAAGGAGCATTCTTGGACTGGGTCACTGGTTCCAAGACTTGGGGGTGACATGTGGGGACTCAGACTGGTCAGTGTCCACTTGCTCTTTTGCCTCTTCTTAGCCATGGACCCACCTGCAGCCCATTGAGGATCAAAAGCAAGTGAGCACTGCTCAGGAGAGGCTCCCACAGAGGACTCCTGGCCCTCCATGCAGTGGCTGCTAACCAGAGCGATGTCACACACCTCTGTGTTTGGTGGGCAGGACTGTGAGCTGGGTCAATTGACTGTCAGTCTGGTGACACAGGGAGCTTGGGGATATACCTTCTGAGACTCATGTTCTTGTTGCAAAGTGGGGGAGTTGAGAGTCTGCCTGTGGGGGGGCTCCTAGCCCATTCTGAGCAGGGTGTGCTAGCAAGAAGCGGGAGCGCAAAGGGGAATTCCTCCTATGCCAGGGGAGTGGATACCCTCATTCATGCTGCCCTTCTCTTGGGACAGCACCTGACCAACAGGAAAGGGCTCAGTCTCTCTCTGGGAACCCCACCATGTTCTTTAGATGCAACTGCAGGCTCCAGGCTTGTACCTTGATACTGGGGCTCCCCACAATTCCCTCTGCAGAGCGGCATGACAAACTTGGGGTATCCTGCTTCCTCTCTCAGTCACCAGGACCAGGAAATTACCATCCCTGGGGAAGCACTAGTCAGGGTCCCAAGCCAGGGAGCTCCTGACCGTGGATCTGGGGTCTGGGAAGGGAGCATGGGGTGGACTGAGACTTCCCACTCTGGTGCTCTTCAGAGCCCCTGCTCTGGAATTGGATCACACCCCTCAGTGCTCAGGGTTCGCTCACTTCTCAGTGCTTGGAGTTGCTCCTCAGAAGTGCTCAGGGATCCTGTGGCACTGGGGTTAGATAGAACCTGGGTCTCCCAGATGCAAAGCCTGTCCTTAGCCCTTGGAGACAACTCCTGGCCCCTCCTTTGGGTTTTCAGAAGTTTTGTTGCAGAGGAAGCTGTGGCTGATTAACTCATTGGCCCCTTTGCTCAAACACTGAGCTGTACTCTTTGGCCAACAACCAGAAGAGGCAGTGAACCCAGTTTTCGTGCTGCTTTCCCCTGGCAACCAGCACCCCCGGCCCTATTCACGTTAGCAACAGTCACAGGGGTGGGGTGGTGGAGAGAGCACAGTGGGAAGGAGCTTGAACCATCTTTGGTTCCTACTACCCCATATGGTCCCCCTAAAAACTGCCAGGTGTGCCCTGAGCACAGAGGCAGAAGTAAGCCCTGAATATCACTGGGTGTGACTCTGAACAGAACCAAACAATTGGAAAAAGCCACCACCATGTCTCAAGCCTCAGGGAGCTCCCAGGTTGTGAGCCAGAAAGTGCAGGTGACATTTCATCCTTGGAGATCACAGAGACTCGCTTCCTCGTGAGTGACTAAGAGAACAAGTGCAGAGTCTGTGCAGCCCAGCCCACAGAGTGGTCCAGCAGAGCCCTAGCAGAGCTCACAGCTATACCTGGGACCTGTGCTTTCAGGCCAGTGCACCATCCACTCGCTAAATCAGGGAGGACCGGTCCCAAGGGTCAAGAATCTCTCCCTGCTGAGCGGGACTTCCTGGCCAGGAGAACAGTCTATTAGCCCACTCATACTTCATTAGCTGAGTCAGTTGTGCAGGTGGCGAGCCTCTGAGGACCTGGGGACTTTTCTAAACCCTGTTGTGAGTGAATTTATGAACTGCACAGAAACACCTTTTCCCTGGGCCTCTTTCTAACTCTCTGCTCCAAGTACACCCTGCGTAGTCTGAGAGTACAGCTGACTTCTCTGGTTCTTTAAAGTGTGTGGCCCAGAGGCAGGGTGTGGGGTGCTGGCCTGTCCCTGCCTTGTAGCAAAAGCAGCAACTGGTGGGGATGCAGAATGTGCTCCCCGGCTGGGGCAGGAAGCCCTGATCAGCATCCACATTCTCTGGGGGTCAGCCAGAGCCAGGTTCTTCTGCTGATGCTTTTTCCTCACCCATCTCCTCTGTTTATTTATTTGAATTGTAGGCCCCCTTGCCAATTCTAACACATTTGTCTCCAATCAATTCAGCTACAAATGCTTGTCTCATTTGGAGGCTCTCAAACTGTTACATGTTAACATCACTTGGGGGACTTTTACTAAAACACTGGGGTTGGGCAGGAAGACAGTCAAGTGATAGAGCACGAAGCTGCCACGTGTGAAACTCTGAGTCCCCTCCCCTGATGCTGGAGAGACCCTTCCCTGGTCCCAGCATCCTTGGGAGAGGCCCTTATAATAATTATGAAAAGACTGTGGAACCCTGAGTTAGGAGTTGTGGGGACCTGAATGAAGAGAGACACTTCCGTTTAGGTGAACGAGTTCCGACTCGCTGCATAGCCCATCGCTAATGAGAGCATGTCGTGTGCACAGTGTTTGCTCTGAGCTCTGTCTCTTCTCACATACAGGCAACACGGGATAATGGGTGTGGTGTTCATCGGTCTCTAGGTAAGATGGTTCCACAGCGAGGACATACCTCACAGCATGATGTGTGCTGATAATGTATATATATATATATATATATATGTATATGTGCTGATAATGTATATATATACATTATCAGCACATAATGTATATATATATGTTTAATTAGGGAGACTTGTATGAAAGTCAGGAAATTAAATAGGAGGGAAGAAAAGAGGGGAAGGGTTATACAAAGAGGTCAAAGCCAAACAGGAGCACACACAGGAGGAATATGACTGGGGGAGCAGAGGCGCAAACTAAAGCTGATCATGGTTGCATTAAAGCCCTATGGGCCAAGTCCAACCCTCTGTTAAGTCTAAGAATATACTTTCTCTTTTGTTTGCTTGTTTGTTTTGTTTTGTTTTTTGGGTTGAACATGATGATTCTCAGAGGTTACTCCTGGCTCAGCACTCAGGAATTACTCCTGGTGGTGCTCAGTGGAATCATATGTGATACCAGGGATCGAATCCAGGTCGGCCGTGTGCAAAGCAAATGCCCTACCCACGGTGCTATCGCTCTGGCCCCTGTACTTACATTTTTAAGTGACTAGGGGAAAAAGAAAAAGAATAGAATAACACCTAAATATTGCCTACTATTTTAAAATTCTCTCTCAGATGGGTGGGTGGGTAGAATATTTACGGTAATTTGGAGGTAAATTGCGCAGCCACAGCCACACAGCGGCCATGCCCAAAGGGAAAGCTGGTTTCTGCTCTGCCGGGGGTACCTGTGTCTTAGGCTCAAGCATGCCTAGGCTTGAAATACTCACCTCTGAAGGGGTGGGTCTCTGCAGGGTGGGTCCTTGTAGGCTGGGTTTCTGACAAGCCAGGCTGGAGACTGGATTAATCTGCGGGCTGGAGACTGGATTAATTAGCAGAACACTAGATGAAGGACAACCATGCGAGCAAGCAGGCTTCCAGAAAGGATTCAGCACAATCGACCATATCCACACAGTAACCAAGCTCATTGAGGTTTGTAGGGAATACATTATGACGCTCTGTCTCACGTTCATTGATTTACAGAAAGCCTTTCATTCTGTAGAGACTGAAGCAGTCACTGAAGCCCTAGCCAAACAGGGTGTTCAAACCCAATACATCAAGATCCTTCGTGAGCTGTATTACGGATTCACCACCAGGATCTCACCATTCTACAAAGAAGTGATCATTAATGTCAAAAGAGGGGTTCGACAGGGTGATACCATTTCACCAAAACTCTTCAGTGTCACCCTCGAGAACATCATGCAACAATTAGAATGGGAAGGAATGGGAGTGAAGATAGATGGTCGGCAACTACACCACCTCCGCTTAGCTGTCCTCGTTTGCCAAGGCATTGAAAATCAGATGGGCTGGACATGTAATGCGATTTGGAGACAACCGCTGGACTAGAGCCATTCCCGACTGGATCCCACGTGATGTCAAAAGATCACGTGGCTGCCCACCTACAAGATGGTCAGACTTCCTTGTCAAGACCCTGAAGGAACGGTCTGAGGCTCTTCATATTCCTGAATCAACCAGATGCCATTGGGCTACATTGGCACATGATAGGGTCCAATGGAAATGTTACTGGCGCCCGCTTGAGCAAATCGATGAATAACGGGATTCAAGTGATCAAGTGATCAAGTGATTTTAAAATTCTAGTGTCCATAAGACAGTTTAATTATAGCACAGACAAAGTACCAGCACCCGTGTCCTATCCAGATCAACTGAAAGACCATCAGGACTACAGGTGGGTGGAAGGGGTTCAGGGGTCAGTGGTCCTAAGAGCTGGCCTAGTAGCCTGTAACCTGAGTTACCAATGAGTGATAAAATTTTTCTCTCCGTGCAGGGAAGAATTAGCCTTGGGCCAAGAGTGGACTCACAGAACTAGAGACTGGGCTTGCATGGGGCCCTACCACCCTCCGGCCCCCTAGTACCTATGGAGGATCCCCAACTGTTGTGTTAGGAGGAGCCCCTGAGAACCACTGGTTAAGTCCAGAGTCCAGTCTCTCCAGGCAGATGAGAGAACTCAGCACCATCACATCTGTGTAAATTCTTTGAACCCCTCCCCCACCCCGCAAGCTTTCTGGATTTGTTTGTCTTCACCCCAGCTCTTCCAGGTGACCAACATTGATCCACAGCCATTTTGGGAGTTTCTGAGCTGGGCTGGATTCAGCTCAGCTTGGTGACTTCCTGCCACTAGACACACAACAAGACAGAGATACCAAATCCATGGTACTGTAAACCAGCTTGAGGGACCTTAGGGCTGAGACAGGAAGTGAGGTTGCTGAGACCCAGCTTAGGGGAGCAGGTTCTTGAGTGACTGCCTGCATCCGTATTGAAGGCCAAGGGTGTGTCCCATGCACTGCCCCTAGGGTGGTCTGTAACTGGTCGCATAGGTGAAGTCCATGAACACATTTCCGACCTAGTCCACACTGTCACGTTTCTTCTGCACACACAGGAGACAGAGGAATCTTTATCCAGGGGTCGGGTACAGATTTTATAGATGCTCAAGAGAGGCAGGTCAGGTGTGACACTAACTGATGAATCCAGGGTCCCAGGAAGCACACCGAGGTCTCCTTGCTGCGCTCCTGGAATAGGTTTGGAACGGAATACCCTGGGTGGGTGCATCTCCAGCCTCTGGCAGTGGCAGAAACATTAGCTTGTGTCCAGAGGACAAGCCAGGTGTTCTCTACATTGATTTGGCTCTTGCTAGAAATACCCTGATTTCAGAATCCTCACAGTCACATCCCCATGTCCCCACCCAAGGAGGTGTAGGCATCATTGGAAGTATGGGCTGCTTGCCATGGGAAACTGGGTCCTACCCTTCCTTTTTCTGAGGTTCTGGGCCAGACACCTTGTCTTGTCTCTCAAGACTTAGCTTTCTCTGCAAAATGGGTCACCCCTTAAAAGGATGGAGAGAGAAGTTGGACAAGTTCATGGGAGTGGGCATGAAAGGGGTGTTGCATCCTGTACCTTGCAAACCCCAAAAAGGCTATTGCTAAGCACAGAAACTGAGAATGATGCTTCCAAGTTCCAGAAGCAGTGGGACCCAGATCCAGTCTGGTGGAAGCTCTCAGCTCCCACATCTCATCCTTATTGCAAGCGTATGAGAACTCTCAGGGGTCCCTTTTATATAGACACTAATCCCATTTGCTTTTCCCTGGTCAAATCCCTCAACAGCCACCCACCCCCCAAAGGCGCAAATGCTGGGGAGAATGGTTCAACATTTCGGGGCTCTATGAGTTCTGAAATGAGAGTGTGCTTTTCCCTCCTCTAAGCTCCAAGCTCCTTGTTTTGTAATCATGGTCAATATCACCTATAAGCACTTTTATGATTCTGGCAAGGAGTTTTGCTCATTCTCTCTCTGACCCCCGCCCCCCACACACCCCATGAAGGAGGGAACTGACACGCATTTAAGGGGTGGCCCTTGCTTCAGTCTGAAATCCCTCCTGCCCCCAGTCCTAAGTGTGGCTGATTCATTCAAAGACACTCTCTCTCTCTCTCTCTCTCTCTCTCTCTCTCTCTCTCTCTCTCTCCCCCCTCCCAGCATACACAAAGACAAAGAAAACGGATGAAGGTTAATTTTTTTGGCCCTTTCTCATAATGACTCATCCATAACGATTTCTACTGGTTGTATTTTCTACTGTGACAGAAACAATTTACTGCATTCCTGCAAAGCCCATTTTCTCAGCATGATCTAGTTGTGTGGTGGTTGGGGAAGTAATTTACCGATATTTTGCTTCAAATAGCTTACAAAGACAAAGAGGTTCTGTTGACACCAAGGTGCATTCCTTATGGGCTGGAAAAATGGGATAAAACAATTTAAAAGTAAAAACATGGTATTACCGTTCCGCGAACTTTGCCCGTAAATCACATGCCCTGAAGTCCAGCCGTCTGCTCTCCCTCTCATTTTGGGTGTCTTGTTTTGCGTGCACCACTGCTGGTGCGGACTGTTTATTTGCATGGGCAAATTCACGCTAGAGCTGCTTGGGAACAGGTCTTCTGTTTGATCGTGAGCCGTCCTCTGCATGCTAATGCTTCCTTCGCTGGCATTTCTTGTCTCTCACACCTATGAAAGGCAGGCAGCCATTCCAAGACCCATAATTAAGGACCATCACAGCGCCTCACCTCCTGGAGACTGTCCTTGGCCCAGCTCTGTTTTCATTTTCCTTCCAGATATTCCTCAGTCCAAGGGCAGTTACTAGTTGGCCCCTGCCCACCCCAGCCCTTCACTGCCTAATTGTGACCCAGATGATGATTTGGTGGGTCCCTGTGGCCTGACCTCTCCCACACCATCTCCTTCCCCTCCCCCACACCTCTCAGATAGCAGCAGTAAGACTGGCTTCATCATGGAGCACCCCGCCCCCAGAGAGGGAGACAGCTCTGCCTGGCTCCCTAATCCGCCTCCCAGCCTGAGCTCTCCAAATTAGACAGGATTTAGGCTCCTTCTTGGCCTATGAGTTGGTAGACATTTGTTATTAGTTTCTGCCCCAGGTTTTATACTCCTTTTAAAATTAATAATGATTTTAGGATTTTATAATAGGAAGATTTATGATCGTCAGTCTAATCCTATAAGTCTAAATCCTAAACTAACATGAGTCCAGCTCAGGGTGGCCCCAGCCGCTGCTCACGGCTTTGATTTCCCAAGTGACTGACTTGGGGGGGGAGAGAGAAAGGGTCTTCTGGGATGAAGGACGATCGGGTGCCCCTGGGCTTTAGGTGAGGTCTTTAGGATGATATGTCCAAAATGTCTTTGTGGGATAGGAGATAGTGCAGTGGTTAGGATTAGTGATCAGCACCCCAATCAAACCTAAGTTGGGGACACCACACAGTCCCCTGAGCATCACTGAGCTCAGACTGGAGGACCAGAGCACTGCTGGGTGACCCTGGGGATCCCCACCACTGTAGCATCAGAGTGCCATCATATCCTCAGGCCCTTGCATTGAACTTGTGGCCTGGTTGGTTGAGAATTGATGTGGGGGCCCATGGGGACCTTCTGAGCTTGGGAAGGCCCCAATCAACATAAATCAACCTCCCCTAATGCCTTTGTTATAATTCCACTCAGAAAACTAGAATGTGATGTACTCACTTTTTATTTATCTATTTTTGGCTTGGAGGCCACAGCTCTAGTCCTCAGGACTTAGTCTTGGCTTTGTGCTCAAGGATCACTCCCTGTGATACTCAGGTGCATAACTCTAACTCAAGTGTGTGACTCTGAGGCTCAAACCCAGGTTGGCTGCCTGCAAGGCAAGTACTCTGCCTACTGTAGATCTCTTTGCCACTTATACTTAAGCAAAATTTAGGTTTTGAATGAGATTCTGTTATTTTCTAAATCACCCCTTAATCATCATTTCATCTTCTTGTACCTGTGGAGGATGCTAGGTGTGCCCAAGGTGGTGGGTTTGGTTTTAAAGCTAATTTAGGGAATCAGCCTTAATTTTTTGGGTCTGGGCTATAGAGACATGTCAAGTTCTGGTTTAGTTAGGTAGAGACTTTTAGGCACCTGCACCAGGGATGTTTGACCTGGTGTAAGCTCCTTGGAGCTAACAGGAGTCATGAGTCACCCAAGGGCTGCTGATGAACCATGAAGATAATTCCCTGCTTGTGTCTGCTCAGGACCACTCAATGGCTTCTTCTTCCTATCTATTCCTTACAACATGACAAGTCGGACATTCACTTGGAAAGAGAGGTGCCCACAAGTGACCCATGAAACATCCCCAGAAGGAGCCAGGAAGAGGGGCAGAGCCTTGCCTCTCATGTGGATATGTGCTATTTTCTTTTTAGAGCCCAAGAGGTGCCAACTGGTTCTACGTCAGCAGCGTGAGACCTAGTTCCAAGGATAGAGAATGAATTCACTAGTCCCCAGAGCTTAGCAGCCATGTAGAAAAGGCAAAACACCTTTGGCTGGATGGTTAGCGGTACCAAAGGGACTTTCTCTCCAGCCTGCATGCAGACTGGGGACCTGTGCCCTTGAGTCCCTGTGATAATCAGTATCAAAAGACTCCTTGTGACCACCCAGCCATCACTGGGTCTCTCCTGGGCCTTTTGACCAAATTAAGGACATTGCCTCCCCGTTCTTCCCTGTGGAAGCTGCTGAGCACTGCTAAGTGGCTATGGGGCCGGTGGAGGAAGCTGACAGCCTCTTGATCTGTCAGCAAGCCCAGGAGATGCATGCGTCTGGTTAAGAATAGAATCAGTTACTTGACAAAGCTCTTATAATTGATTAGAAAGGCGTTTCAAATGGCAGGTGGCTGGAACCAGAGAGAGGGGTAAGTCCTGTGGTTCTTTTTGTAATGGGGTGGGGGAATACAAATTCTGCTGAAATTCCTCCCACACCCAATCTCACTGATCCTTTAGGGCTTCAGTTGACACAACACCCCCACTCCCACAAGGAAAAACTTTGTTTTTTTTGGGGTGATTACTTCTTCTCTCAAGAGACCAGGGGACGGAGTGATGGTCCAGCTGGTAGGGCATTTGCCTTGCATGCGGCAGGCATGTGCCGGCCTGGATTCGATCCCTGGCATCCCATATGGTCCCCCGAGCACTGCCAGGAGTAATTCCTGGAGTGCAGAGCCAGGAGAAACCCCTAAGCATTGCTGGGTGTGACCCAAAAAAGCA
This sequence comes from Cryptotis parvus, assembly GCA_021461705.1. Taxonomy (NCBI): domain Eukaryota; kingdom Metazoa; phylum Chordata; class Mammalia; order Eulipotyphla; family Soricidae; genus Cryptotis; species Cryptotis parvus. The sequence continues at coordinate 297,863 of JAJIBD010020996.1, forward strand.
AAAAAAAAAAAAAAAAAAAAAGACCAACACACTTTATTACATCAGCATCACCATTCGGTTTCTGTCTTTATTATCCTTCCTGCTGCCCTAGAAAGAACCCTGCAGGCCACTCCTTAGGGCAACTCTGGCTTGGGAACAGGCCCTTCCACTCAATAAAGGAATCTGGGTGTCGCCCAATTGGGCTTCAATGCTATCCCAGGAAATGCCTTTGTTTGAAGCCATCAGTCCTGAGCCCAGAGAACCCTTCAAAGCTAAACATTAGGGAGGCTGGCAGATGTTGGTTTAGGTAAGAGTCACAAACCTCCAGGTAGATTCGGTAATTTCTTCATTTAGAACTTCCCAAACTGCGTGACATTTGAGAGATTTCCTCAACCTTGTCAAGGGCAAACACTGACTTTATTGCTTTCCCTGGATTCTTTACTTAAAGACAACAGACTGCTTTCTCCCTCCTGGCCAGGAGAGGAGCAGAGGTGAACGGGAATCAGCACAGATGTTTCATGATGCTCAGGCCCTGGCAACTGTGCTCCTCAAATGGGCTAATAGCATCTCTCTTGTGTTTCCCCATTCTGTCTCCTGCCATTCTCCCTCCTATTTCCTTCCTGAGTCAAGATCTTTGCCCTTTATAAGGAGCATAATAATACTTAGCATTTATGCAATACTTTTGCATATTTAAGACCCTAAATGATCATTAATTAGCGAATCCACACAAGATAATGCTTGCACAGCAGGCCAGCTGTTACCTCATCGCACAGATGAGAGCACAGAGGTCCCAGTGGACCAACTCAAGCTCCAGCCAGGTAATCCTGCTCTTGCCTTGGGGAGTCTGGCCTCCTGCAGAAGCATCCTCCTCCCCTCATGGCTCCTGGGAGTCAGAAGAGGAAAAGAGAAAGATCAGATGCTGTTTCCCGTGTGCCTTCTCTATTAAAAACCCAGTCTGCTGTGTTTTCAGCTCTTTCCTCTGTAGCTTGTCTGAGCAATGGAGAAACCCAGTTTGTCCTATAGGTTGAATCTATACTGCAGGTTTTTGGGGGAGTTTTGGGGCTCAGGACATTCACTGCTTCACCATTTCTGCATTATTTATCTTTATCTTGGGATATAAGATAGGTAGGACCCTGTGTTCCTTTGAAGGCACCTGGTTTGTCATTCCAAACTCCATGATTGTGGTTCCCTTTAAATCTCTTGCCTTCTTGACCATTTTATACCAGGCAAATCAGGATGTGGAGTCTTTCCCCATCCTAGTCCTGAGCTTCCTGGCAGAAAGCAGCCAGTATGTTAGATCTATGAAACATCACCCGTCTTTCAGCATTCTCAGAAATGGAATTTGTTGACACGAAAGTCCCATCCATTACTTTGTAATGACACTGTCCACTAAGTCATAAGACTGTATGTGACAGGGGCAATATTTTATTCTACTTTTCCTTTCACTACACACAGGGCTGAGTACTGAGACCTGGCAGATTAATAGGTGCTTAAAACCATGAGAACTGAACCCAACCCTCTGAGAAATGCTACAAAATAGACCATCTCCTCCACCTCCTAGGAATTTCCAACTTGGATGAACAAACAAGTCTCATATTCATGTTTCAGTATCCAAGAAACTCAGATAATGGTAAATGACAGTATGACCAAGGGTCAGAATAGACCAAACTATGTGTATAATAGCAAGTCAGATAATTAATAAAACGGTGTCTTAGGGTCAACACTCCTTTTCTATTGACCTCAAATACTTGAAATTCGGACCAGGATTCATCTACCTTAGAGACAATCTTTCAGTAGAGTGTAAATGTGAGCTTCTGATTCTGCAGTTTGCTGGTTGTACTGTTTCAGAGAAATCTACATGTTTTTTGTTTTCCACTTGTATAATAATAGATACATGGTGGTTAAAAATATCTACCAAAACGGATCTGTGGTCAGTGTTCTGAAAAATAAAGAGCGTAAAACATTCTTGATTTTCTGGCATATAGAGCACTTTGATCTTTTTCCCATTTTCTGTCTCCAGAAACCAGGTCTACCATTCATACATTCTCCAAGATAGATACATTGGCGCATAAGTCACTTTTCACACCCAAAGAAAATAATGCCCAAGTAACTGACTTTTTGCAATTTAGCTCACGTTTGGACACTGCAGGTGCAGTGCTGTGAAGGATTCCCAAGTCTGAGACGTTTCATCAAGGAGCGTGGATGAAGTCAGATGCACCAAAGAGCAGGATGGCAGACAATACCCTGTTTAATGCTGAGTCAGGCTTGTGCCATCTCAATGGTGCTCAAACCCTGAGTGGAGGAAGACCAATAAAAGCTGAGTGTGTTAGCTTCGTTAAAGATGCTCTGCTAGCACAAAGCTGTGGGGGCAGCTAGTGGGTAGCCATTACAGGATATCTTGTGTTGTGTGGGTATGGAAAGATGTAGACTACCTGGCATCTAGGAGGTCCAACCTGGACAGGAAAAGCCAAGGGAGGCAGACAGGAACTCAACAGAGGTTCCCTCTAGAGATCAAGACTCAAGACCCAGGGCTCTGCCCATGTTTGAGCATTATGACAGGCACCCAGGAGATCAAGGACTGCTAAGTCAAGGTCACAGTGCTTCACAAACCAGCATCGCTTTGCAGAAAGTACCGTGTCATGGGGTCTTTTCAGTAATAGGCACCCTGGAAGCTACTCTCAGTAGGGAGACAGTCCTGCAGACTCCCTTGACCAACAAGAGATGACGGAAGGTTCAAAATAACGTTGCTTCATGGGGCCAGAAATGTGACTCAGTGGTAGGTAGTGCAGTTACCTTGCATGTGTGAGGCCCTGGGTTCATTCTCCAACACTATCAAGTAAATCACTTTGGGGTGGGGGTTCTGAATTATCATTTACAAGCTTGTCTTACAAGGCTAATTCTCTGCAGTGATTGTGTTTTGACTGAAGGATAGGCCTCCCCAACATGCCGAGAATCAGCTTCCATGGACCGTCTATAGCTGAGATCAAAAGGTCATGCAAGTTCTGGAGAGATTACAAAGAAAACTTTGACATGTTCTTAGATGCCTGGAAGAATGGAAATTAGGCCCTTTCCAGATTTAGAATTTTTTACCTTTCCATCAGAGAAACCCATCTCAATGATGGGGCAAAGATGTAATTGCAGAACACCTGGTCTTTGTCATACAAACCCTCCCCTTCATTGTGGGAGCCCAGTCCTCTGGCATTGAAAATTCAGAATTCCCCACCCCATGCTAGGGGACATGTGGTGCCCAGGAGAGGGACCCTCATTTTGCCCCCACTGACTTTAGAATTCCAAACTGTTTCAGTACACTGTTGCCCAAGGCCTCTGCATCTTGCCTGGAGTTGCCTCTTGTAGGCCACTTTGTAGATAAAGGACAAGAAAACAGTTTGAATGTGACTGTATATCTTACCATGTGTTCTATGTTAGCTGATATAGATATTTTCTCTCATGATGCCACAATCATCGTGGGACTAGATAGATCTTACCAGTATATTTACCTGGCTATGTTGGATCTCTAAGTAATTAGAACAGAGAGAAATGCTGTTTGCCCCAAGCAAAGTGTGGCTTTCTAATAAGTCTAAAAAGCTAATATACAAAACAACTATGAAATAAAGATGAGAATCATGTAAAGGCTTGGAGAAATATACACCTGGCTGTAGAATATCCATTGGTACAGATGCATGACTTTGTATTCTGAGATATAGTTCATCTCAGATGCCCTCCCCCATCTACCAAGGGCCTGCAGCCTTGGCTGGGGTAATATTTTTTTAAGTATTTTATTATACCACTGTGAGATATATAAATAAAAAGATATACAATTAAAAAGTTAATGTTTGGGTTTTGGTCATACAGTGTTTCAGCACCCGTCCCTCCACCAGTGCCCATCTCCATACAAATAAAAGATATACAATTAAAAAGTTCATGTTTGGGTTTTGGTCATACAGTGTTTCAGCACCTGTCCCTCCACCAGTGCCCATCTCCCACCAACAACATCCCCCGGTTCCCTCCCCCTTCCCCAGCCCTGCTCCATGGCAGGTTCTTTATTTCTTTCCCTTTCTCTCTCTTTCTCTTTTCCTTCCCTTCCAGACTATGGATTACAGAACATACATTAAAAGGTTGTCATGTGAATCCTTTTGCCTCTATTTAATGCTCAGTTCTAGGTTGGCATTAGTACCCTTGACAACTATTAGCACACTGTTCCATTTTCTGTCTTACCTAAACTCTGACCCCCACACATTTGTGATAATTTCCACCTTTGACAAGACCTCCCGATATATGCTTCACTTGACCTTGGATATTGGTATCATAATATGTACATATATATTTATGCCATGCAAATAAATGCAGTCATTCTGTATCTGTCTCTCTCCTTCTGGCTAATTTCGCTCAACATAATCTTCTCCATGTCCATCCATTTATAGGCAAATTTTATAACTTCATTTTTCCTAACAGCTGCATAGTATTCCATTGTGTAGATGTACCAAAGCTTCTTTATCCAGTCATCGATTTTCGGGCACTCTGGTTGCTTCCAGATTCTGGCTATTGTGAATAATGCTGCTATGAACATAAAAGTAGGGATGGTGTTTCCGCTGCATTTTTTGGTTTCCCAGAGTAGATTCCCAGGAGTGGTATGGCTGGGTCAAATGGGAGTTCAATTTCTAGTCTTTGGAGGAAAGTGGCTGGGGTAATATTAACATTTCAATGGAACTTGGTGAGGTCCTGGGAGAAGTTACCTAAAGAGGACTGACCCTCACTGCTTTCCATTGATGTGGACTGGTCTGGGCTGAAAAGTTATAAAAGTGTAGCCTGTTTTCTTCTGTACCTTTTCACCTTTTGCCTTTTCTTCCTCTCTTTTCTTCATCCTCTGCCTCTCTGATCTCTTATCTGTTGGACCTTAGCACATTGTGGTGGCCATCTTGGCCTAGGATTCTAAACCTACATGTGGCCAGGGCTCAGCTAGGAACCTAAAGTCTGGTGTTTTCCTGTTTCTGGATTGTATACCAGAACAAGTGTGAGTAAAGCCTTTCAAACTTGCTGGATTCTCACATCTGCTACCAATCCCCTGGAACAGAAGGAGACCTCTACAACCTGCTCCCAGATTTTGTTGGGGTGCCCAGTGCTCTCTGACACCAAACCAGTGAATTTTCTATGGATTTGTGTAGATTTTTGGTTATTTTCTTCCTATTAACCCGCCTGATATGAATTTGATTGCCGGCCAGCCAGAATAAAGATATTTCCTTTTTTACTGCTCATACACCAACCTTTTTCAACATCACTCAGTGTGTTGTTTGAGGGGGTCATGATTTGAAATTTCCTTCATTTCAACAAGGAAATTTGAGGATCTCATGTGCCCCTGAAGCTGAGGATTTGGCATTGTTTTCAAATAGAGATGGGGGACAAAAAATCTTCTAATGTGAGTAACTGAACACTCCTGGGTAAGGCATCTGCTCTGTTATGCTCTTCTCTCCTACGTCCTAATCTATCTCCAATGCTCTCTTTTACTCCTAACTTAGTTTGACTTAGTTTCTCTGTGGATTTTTCATATGCCAGCTTTCTTTTATGTCCCTCACACTATCTGACCATGAGCAACAGTATTTTATATGCTTCGCCCAATGTATATGAACCAATATACACATGAGGATACATAAACCAATCAAATCTTTGTTGAGCAACATTTAACATTACCAAGGGTGATGCATGCTGGCTTTTCTGTACTATTTTCTATTTCATCCCATTCATTCAATTTCACTTAAAAATAATTCACTGGGCCCTAAACCACTAGATTCATTTCAGGACCAATTAATGGAAGATAATTGGCAATTTGAAAAACTTTGCTTCAAATGATTATTGACTACTGAATTAGTGCTACTGAGGTAGCAAAAGCAATGTGGAAAATTACTGGGAGGTAGAAGCCCCAGAACTGACATTCTAGTGATTCCTGAGGTTGTCAACTTCCCAGGGGAGTTCTGAACTGGTTCCAATCAGCTACCTGTGCCTTCACAGACTCCTGACCCTGATTTCACCTTTCTCTTCATTAAGACCAAAATGCGTATTAACTCACATGCCCCCTGGGCTGTATAAGTAGATGCTAATGATTCTATGAGGCAGTCTGTGATCCTAATAGACAGGTGTGACCCTGGCACCACCCAGACATACTACCTAATCCTTTTATGAATGTTTTCCATATTGGTTAATTTGCTCCATAAAAACTACCCCAAGAGGTGAGATCACAGGGGTTCAGGGGTGCATGAGACTATGCGTGCATGAGAACCAGATCAGACACATCCCCTATACCTTATGACCCCTCTGCACCCACCCCACCCCTGACCAAGTTATGCATGATGCCAGCACACTGGGTGTGACCCTGCAGGCCCTGAGCATCATCAGTGAGGAACATAGGGGCTGAGCATTAAACTTTCCAAACTGGTTGGCACAGTATCACTGGGAATGAAATATGGACTCCCTGAGCACTGCTAGAAAGACTCAAATACAAAACCAAATCAGGCAAAAGCAAACATATAACTCACTCTACCCCAAATCTAGTATCCATGCCTTTTAGGAGTACCCTTGCTAATGCATGATCATGGACTTTTGCTTTGATCAATTGTTTGCTTTACTTTTTAACATAACATCCTGTCTCATGCTGCGTTGTTTCTTTTTTTAATTTTTTATTATACAACCGTGAGACATACAATTACAAAGGTGTTCATAATTGGTTCTTGGTAATACAGTATTCCAGCACCCATCCCTCCACCAGTGCCCCATTTCCACCACCAATGTACCCCACCCCCTCCCACCCACCCCCAGGCTGCCTCAATAGCAGGTAGCCCTGTTTCCTCTCTTTCTCTCTCTGTCTCTCTCTCTCTGTCTCTGCATCTCTCTCCCTCTTCTTTTACACATTGTTTCTTATGAGAAAGACAAGAACTTTGTGTCCAGGTTGAGGCTGACAGTTTCCTTGTCATTTGACCCTAGAGAGTAAAAGCTCATCTGAGTTCCAGGTTCCCTGGTCTCCCTCCAGGTTCCAGGGACAGGGACTGGCTACCAGGCCATCCAGATCCAGTGGACATGAGTCAGATCTTACAGCTGTTGTGCAAGGCCCATAGGACTCTTGTTCATGAACCCACCGGCATCTTCTTTAAATACTGTGACCACCCCAAGCTTGGTCCTACGGCAACACCATTTCTGAGTGGTGTTTGGTTTCCACCTGCTTCCAGACTCTTCCTGATTGGCTTGTCTCCTTAAATCCCATTCCCAAATATGATGAGGCTACTATGTTAAAGAGCACATAGACAAGTTTGAAATGATTTTATGGAAGTAACCACATGAGATTAGTTTAAGACTACTAATCTCACATTTATTTGATGTTGGAATTTTTGAAAAGTTTATTTTTTTCTATCTTATTATAAGCTCTTTCTGCCTTGGAATGAAATCCTGGTGAGTACATGGCTCTTTTGCTCCCTATGAAACAGCCACAAAAACTGCCCAATCAGAGTAGAAACTGAAAGTAAGCAGTCCTATTAGTGTACTGAGACTGGCTAATTCTAAGTCCAATTCTTTCTTGCTTGCTTGGGTTTTTATGTTTGTTAATTTTGTTTTATTTTTGGGACATAGTGAGGCTGTTCAGGGGTTACTGCTCAGGGGTTACTGGCTCTAAACTCAGGAATCACTCTTAGCAGGCTCATCCCATATGGGATGTCATCCACATGCAAGGCAAGCACCTTACCTGATGTACTATCACTCCAAATTGGTTCTTAAGAAATCTATTTTTCTGAGGCTAGAGAGTGGCTAGGACACGTGCCTTGCAGTCAACCAACCCAGGTTTGATTCTCCGCATTCCACATGGTCCCCAGTGCACAGCCAGAAGTAATTCATGAGGACAGAGACAGAATAACTGCTGACCATCACCAGATGTGACCCCCTAAAAAAAAAAAAAAAAAAAGAAAGAAAAAGAAGAAAGAAATCGGTTTGTTGGAGCCGAAAATTACAGGGGTGAAGGTTGTTAACCTTGCCTCCTGCTGATCCTGGTTGGAATCTCTGGCACCACAGCATCCTCCTCCCAACACTGCCAGGGAGACACTTTTGAGCAAAGAGCCAGGAATCAACTTTGAGCACTGCTGGGTATGGGTCTAAGGCAAAAAAAAAAACCAAACAACAATGAAATACATTTTCTGTCACCTGGGAGATAGCTCAGGTATTCAGTAGATGATGCGAATGAATAGATGCTACTGAGTAGATGCTTATGCGTACAAGTTCCAATTCCCCCAGCACCATTGCATATGGCCCTGGAGGTTCCATATGCATCATCCCCTAGAGTAGTCCTGGTAGTTCCTGAACACCTCGAGGTTGATCTAGTGGCCCTCAGTATCATCAGGTTTTAGTGGTGAACTATTTATTCCAGGAATGACCCTGAGTCCTCCTGAGCCACTTTTTTTTGGGATCCCCACCCTCACACCACAATAAAAGAAAATAAAAAACAGCATATGAATTTGGACATAAGAATTCACTAAGATTTTTATCACAATTTGAACTTGATTTAACAAATCAAACTCTGGTCAGCATAGCATTACCTCATACATTTCTCCAATTCCAGATTTTGATGCTGCTGGGGCCTCCCAACAGGGCCTGGGGATGGAGGAGTAGCATGGGAGCTAGGCCAGCCTCTATGTACCTGCCAGCTGCCCTAGGCATATTGCATGTCTAGAGAAGGACAGTGTTGCCCCTGCCATGGGAAGGCTCTTGGGTCTGAGGCCCCCTCCCAATGGGCCTGATTCAGACCAGCTCTGCCCTGGGCTGGCTCTCTGTCTCTGGTCTGGCCCACATCTGGTCTGTGGAGTGGGAGAATGCAGACTGAAAAAAATACAGCGACCTTCTGACTTATTTGTTGTATTTTGGTTTGGGGGGTCACCCCCATTGGTGCTCAGGGCTTAGTCTTGGCTATTTGCTCTGGGACCACTCCTGGCAGGGCTCTTAGTACCATAACTGTGCTGGAGATTGAACCCAGGTTGGTAGTATGCAAGAAAGTTCCCTAACCACTGTTCTATGGTTCTAGCCCCTGATTTAAACTTTTAATATGCAACAGGCTCAATCAAATTCTCTTCACACTGGACTCTAGGAACCAGCCTTCTGATGTGGGAAAAGGAAACCCTGAAAATTGGGTCTGGAAGCAGGGGGCAGCTATTTGTAAAGAGAAATTCATCAAATCCTCCCTTGACCCTTTCAAGGCTTCCAGTCAAGGCAGTGCTCAGAGACTGCATGTTGCTTCACTTCCTGTAGGAAATTCCATGGCCTCAACCATCTTTGACTTTCCAACCTCTTGTGCTCTGGCATCTTCCCTGAAATTTAAACCTTTATTTCCTATCCCTGTATGAAATGTACTTAGGAAGGCATGCCATGTGATTGAAAAGAAACTTTACAACCTTGAAAAGTAAGGGTACTTCTTTAAAAAAAGTTTAATTTTTTTGTACTATAATTCTTTGGATGAAGAGATTATAGTACAAAAAAAATTAAACTTTTTTAAATAAGTACCCTTACTTTTTTTTTTTTTTGCTTTTTGGGTCATACCCGGCGTGCTCAGGGGTTTCTCCTGGCTCTGCACTCAGGAATGACTCCCTGGCGGTGCTCGGGGGACCATATGGGATGCGGGGATCGAACCCAGGCCCGGCATGGGCCGGCCACGGCAAGGCAAAGCGCCCTACCCGCTGGGCATCACCCCGGCCCCCAGTACTTTTTCAAGGTTGTAAAGTTTCTTTTCAATCACATGGCATGCCTTTCTAAGTACATTTCATACAGGGATAGGAAATAAAGGCTTAAATTGTGGCCCCTGCCAGCAATTTCTATCTTCATTGTCTACGCACCAACATCCACATACAAAGAAGAAGAAATTGAGAAATTATACATAGAACTGGAGGAGTTCTATAAAAGCGATCACACCTTCTACAAAATCATAGTCGGTGATTTCAATGCCAAGATAGGACCAAGAAGATTGGCGAAGAACTCCACATCGGGACCCATGGCCTAGAATGGAATGAACAGGGTGAAAATGAGTTCATCATAGGCACCAAGGCCATTCATGGAAACTCACAGTTCCAAACAACAATGAGATACCACTTTACACCACAGAGACTGGCACATATCCAAAAGAGCAAGAACAACAAGTGCTGGCGTGGATGTGGGGAAAAGGGGGCACTCATCTATTGTTGGTGGGAATGCCGGCTGGTACAGCCTTTCCGGGAAAACAATATGGACTTTCCTCCAAAGACTAGAAATTGAACTCCCATTTGACCCAGCCATACCACTCCTGGGAATCTACTCTGGGAAACCAAAAATATGCACGGAAACACCATCCCTACTTTTATGTTCATAGCAGCATTATTCACAATAGCCAGAATCTGGAAGCAACCAGAGTGCCCGAAAATCGATGACTGGATAAAGAAGCTTTGGTACATCTACACAATGGAATACTATGCAGCTGTTAGGAAAAATGAAGTTATAAAATTTGCCTATAAAATGATGGACATGGAGAAGATTATGTTGAGTGAAATTAGCCAGAAGGAGAGAGACAGATACAGTGACTGCATTTATTTGCATGGCATAAATATATATGTACATATTATGATACCAATATCCAAGGTCAAGTGAAACATATATCAGGAGGTCTTGTCAAAGGTGGAAATTATCACAAACGTGTGGGAGTCAGAGGTTAGGTAAGACAGAAAATGGAACAGTGTGCTAATAGTTGTCGAGGGTACTAATGCCAACCTAGAACTGAGCATTAAATAGAGGCAAAAGGATACACATGACAACCTTTTAATGTATGTTCTGTAATCCATAGTCTGGACATAAAAAATAAGATGGGCTGGTCATATAATGTGCTCTAGAGACGACTAGAGCTGTTACAGTGGATCCCACAGCATGTCAAAAGATCGCGTGGCCACCCACCTGCAAGATGGTCAGACTTCCTTATCAAGACCCTAAACGAACAGTTTGAAGCTCTTAATATCTCCGAAACAACCAGATGCCATTGGGTTACATGGCAGGTGATAGGGTCAAATGGAACCATCACTGGCTCCTGCTCGAGCAAATCGATGAATAACGGGATATCAAGTGATCAAGTGATAATTCTTTGGATCATTGCCTGCTTGACCAAGTAAATCCAGAACCCAGCCCTCCACCAGTGACCTATTCCTACCACCAATGTACCTCCCACCCACCCCCCAGCCTGCCTCTATAGCAAGCATCTTTTATTTTCCTCTCTCCCTCTCTTTGTCTCTATCTCTATCACTGTCTCTGTATCTCTCTCTTCATTTACACAGTGTGACTTGCCTTTCAGACATTTAGGGTTTATCATATAAGTTTTTTGTGTATATTCAACGGTGAGTTCTAGTCTGGCATTACCATTTCCCACACTTAGTAGAACACTGGTATATATTTATATCCCATTAATGAATGCAGTCATTCTATATCTGTCCTTTTCCTTCTAACTAATTTCAGTCAGCATGATAGTCTCCATATCCATCCAATTTTAGGTGAATTTCATGATTTTGTCTTTTCTGACAGTTGTATAATATTCCATTGTGTAGATGTACCACAGTTTCTTTAGCTAGTCCTCTGTTCTCAGGCACATAGGGTGTTTCCAGATTCTGGCTATAGTGAATAGAGCTGTGATGTTTAAAGAAGTACAGATAGTGTTTCTGCTATGTGTTTTTCGGTTTCCAGGGTAAATTCCCAGGAGTGTTATTGCTGGGTCAAATGGAAGCTCAATATCTAGTTTTCGGAGGAATGTCCATACTGTTTTCCAAAAGAGCTGGACTAGTCGGCACTCCCAGCAACCGTGGATAAGAGTTCCTTTCTCCCCGCATCCATGCCAGTACCAGTTGTTCTTGCTGTTTTGAATGTGTGCCAGTGTCTGTGATGTGAGAGGATACCTCATTGTTCTTTTGATTTGCATCTCCCTGATGATTAATGATAAAGAGCACTTCTTCATATGCCTTGTCTTTTGGCCATTCAAATTTCTTCTTTTTGAAAGCTTCTGTTCATTTCTTCTTCCCACTTTTTGATGGGGTTGGCTGTTTTCTCTTGTAAAGTGCTATCAGTGCCTGGCATAGCCAGATATTAACCCCTTATCAGATGGGTATTGGGTAAATATTCTTTCTCATCTGTGGATTGTCTTTGTATCTTGGTCACCATTTCTTTTGAGGTGCAGAAGCTTTTCAGTTTTATATAATCCTATTTGTTTATCATTGCTTCCATTTGCTTGGTCAGTGGTGTTTTGCCTTTGAAGATTCCTTTAGTTTCAATGTTGTCGAGCATTTTCCCTATGATTTATTTGATGTACCTTATGGATTCATGTCCATAAGGTACATAAGGATGTTGAGATCTTTAATCCATTTTGATCTGACTTTTGTGCATGGCGTTAGAACAAGGTCTAAGTGTTTTTACACATAGCTGCCCAGTTTTGAGATTGTTTTCTTAATATCCCTTTCTTCTCTTTCGTTATTTGTATATAGGAAAGCCACTGACTTTTAGGTATTGATTTTGTACCCTGCCACTCTACTATAGGTATCCATTGTTTCTAAGAGCTTTTTTGGTAGAGAGTTTAGGGTTCTCTAGGTATAATATCTTGCCATCTGCAAATAGTTATAGCTTGACTTCTTCCTTGCATATCTGGATGCCTTTAATGTCCCTTTCTTCTCTGATTGCTATGGAAGTACTTCCAGCACTGCATTGAATAGAAGTGGTGAAAGTGGGCAACCTTGTCTTATCCCCCATCTTAGAGAGAAGGCTTTCAGTTTTCTCCATGGAGAATGATACTTGCTGTGGGCTTTTGGTAGATATCTTTGACTATATTGAGGAAGGTTCCTTCAACTCCCATTTTATAGAGGATTTTTATCATGAATGCGTGTTGGATCTTGTCAAATGCTTTCTCTGCTTCTATTGATATGATCATATCATTTTTTATTTTTTCTCTTATTGATATGACGCATTATGTTGATTGACTTGCGAATGTTGAACCATCCTTGCATTCCTGGATGAATCCTACTTGGACATTATGTATAATCTTTTTGATGAATCTTTGGATTCTGTTTGCTAATATTTTGTTGAAGATCTTAGTATCTTTGTTCATCAGGGAGATTGGTCTGTTGTTTTCTTTTTTTGTGTTGTCCTTTTTTTGTGCCTGTTTTTGGTATCAGGGTGATATGTGCCTAATAGTAGCTATTTGGGAGTGTTACTGTTTCTTCTATTTCCTGATAGAGTTTGAAAAGGACTGGCAGTAGGTCCTCCTTAAAGGTTTGAAAGAATTCACTAGTGAATCCATCTGGACCTGGGCTTTTGTATTTGGGTAGACCTTTAATTACTGTTTCAATTTCCTCTATGGTAAAAGACTTATTCAGGAATTGCAGATCTTCTTGTTTCAGCTGTTGGAGGTTATAGGACTTCAGGAATTTATCCATTTCTTCCAGAGTCTCATGTTTTATGGCATTCCATTTCATTTTTAATAGTTCTCTTTACTTAGGTCTCATTGTACCATGGGGGTATTTTTCAAAATTTTTTCAAAAATTTTCAAAATCTAAGTTGACTTTCCTTCTGAGTAAGACATTTATGGCTAGGAATCACTGATAAAATATCAGCAAGACAAAATGAATCTCTTCTGTTCTATCTTCATATAGAAATGGAGCTGGAACGGAGTACAGAGGGGGAGGGCCCTAGACTTGCATCTGGCAGACCGGGATCCGGCTCTGGCGTTATTTGTGGTCCCATCCAGAAATGATTCTTGAGCACAGAGCCAGGAGTAAACCCTGAATACACTACCATGTGTGACCCCAATCAACAACAACAACAACAAATCACAAAAGGAAACTTAAAAAATAAATTTCTTAATTTTAGAAGGAAAAGAAATTAAGAAACTGAATCTAGAATTGTAAAAATGAAAATCAACTTGTAAGGCTCTTTTGGTCAAGGACAGTTGTCTTAATCTTGTCCTTCTCACAGTAGTCAAACCTGACCCAAATCTTTGGTATAGGTCTGCTAAGACCGTGTGCCCAGGGAGTAGCCTGTGAGAGTCTTGATCATGGTCCAGTCTGGGCCCTGTGGACAGCATGTGCTTCTGTATTCTGCATAAAACCTTCCTTCCTGGGACTGAGCGGGCAGAGAGACAGCTTTGAGGACAGGAGTCCACCATCTTCCAGCCCATTGGTGTGTTGCCAATAAAACTTTCTTTCTGTTTCTTCCATTGGGGTTATGGGTGAGAGTATGCTCAGGGCTGATTCCTAGCTCTCTGCTCAGGAAATCACTCCCTTGTGGTGATCTTGGATTCATAAGGGGTCCTGGGGATCATACCATGCTTGACTGTATGGCAGACAAGCGCCCTTTCTGCTCTATGTTTTCTCTAGGCCATAAACTCTTTCTTAACCCATCACCACGTCTCCTGACTGACTTGGCCCCCTAGTAGAAGTGGACCTTCACTGTCCCACTTAGGGGACCAGAATATTAAGGTAAATCTTCCCACATCCAATTGACCCCAACCCCTACCACCTCCCACCCTGGCAAGAAAAGAGAAAGCCAGGGGGCTATATCCTAAGTACAAGATGAGCGAGTGGTAGGGGCAGCAGCATACTGCCCCACCACTCAGGGTGCAAAAGCTTGAGACCCTTGTGTTCTTGGGACCGGTGAGCCCCACAGTCTGGCTCCACAAGCTCTACTGTGTCTTGTTCTCCTCGCTTTCTGCCTGTTCTTTCCCTCCCTGAGCCTCTAGTCAGTAATGGGAAGATAATTGTCCTTTGGCTTTGATCCAACCTTCCAGGTGGCAATATTTTCCTCTTTTTGCTTTTTTCCCCCACAGTGATGAAAATAATTTTACTATCAAACAGCTACTATGGGAGAACAGAATTTGACTGGGGGTGGGGAGGGGGTTATGCCAGGGATACTCTTTGTAAATCATAAAGGAAATACATATAATAAGGAGAGTGAAGGGGGATGATTGCTATTAAAAATAAAATAAATGACTTCAGTCACTTTGTGCTTTAGAAGGGAGTGAAGCTTTATCTCAGGGAAGATTGGTTCTTTTGTTTAGGAAAGCCAATTAATCGGCCCTTGGATTTACTTCCAAAGCCTGGTCTGCAGTAGAAGATGGAGAAAAAAGAAAATTCAATCTCTCCACAGAATAAAGCTTAGGGTTTCAGACACGTGACCCTTTCTGTCCATCTGTCTTTGCATTCCACATAGCACAGCCACCACAGCCCTGCATGTAGGGTCTCAGGCTTGTACTGGAGCCCCACTGGAGTCAGCTATAGTAACAGAGGTATACTGGAGCTTGCTACAGACCTACCCCAGCCCCACTGGAGTCAGTTATAGTAACAGAGGTTTTTGAAAACTTAGTAGGTGGCTCTTGGGAACTTCTAGATCTATGACTTACACCCATCTCTAGATCCATAAAAGTAGAAACAATTAAAAAGATGAATATAAATACTTTTAGATAGACCACTAAGGCTGAAATAAGGAGCCTTATTTAAAATAAGGTAATTATATATACATATACACACATACACACATGTATGATACCAATATCCAAGGTCAGGCAAGACATGGATCAGAAGGTCTTTTTTTTTTTTTTTGTCTTTTGGGTCACACACGGCAATGCTCAGGGATTACTCCTGGCTTTGCACTCAGGAATTACTCCTGGCAGTGCTCGATGGACTATATGGGATGCCGGGATTGAACCCAGGTCGGCCGCTTACAAGGCAAACGCCCTACCCACTGGACTATCACTCTGGCCCCAGGAGGTCTTGTCAAAGGTGAAAATTACACAAACCTGTGGAAGTCTGAGATTAGGTAAGACAGAGAAGGGAACAGAGTGCTAATAATTGCCAAAAAGTACTAATACCAACCTAAAACTGAGCATCTAATACAGGCAAAAGATACACATGATAACCTCTAAATATATGTATTGCAATCCACAATGTGTAAGAGAAAGAAGAGAGAAAGAGAGGGAGAGAAAGAGAAATAGAGAAAAGAGATATAGAACCTGCCATAGAGGCAGGCTAGGGGAGGGGGGGAATCAGGGACATTGGTGTTGAGAAATGGGCACTGGTGGAGGGATGGGTGCTGGATCACCGTATGACCGTAACCCAAATATGAATATCTTTGTAATTGTACATCCCACGGTGGTATAATAAAAATATTAAATTAAAAACTAAAGCATTTATTTTAGTCAAAAAATAAAATAAAATAAGGGCATTAAAATAAAGACTGTGGGTCCAAGACTTGGCTCATCAGACTGACTGAATGAGTGGAAGGTTTCAGACATATGACCCTTTCTGTCACATGTCTGTTTGTTTGATCCCCAGCACAATGATCCCCTGAGCACCACCAGGTGCGATTCCTGAGCACCACCAGGTGTGACACCAAAACCAAAAACTAAACATTAAAACCACGTAAGTGTACTAATGTAGCAATTTTTGTAATAGTACTAAGATATGATCCTGACATCTAAGAAGAATCCTTAGTACTGAATAGATATCTGGAAAAATAATAAAACCAAGCAACACTTAAAGTCGCAAAAAAAGGTATTAAGGCTGACCCTCTCAGGTGCAGGAATCGAAGTTTGGTAAGTCCCAGTTGTGTTCCATCTGCCTGAACTCTCTCAGTAGGTGAGAAAATCCAGCAGCAACAAAGGAATGGGTTAAGCACATGAAAGTGAACCACCAAACATCCAAAGCCTTTCCCCTTGACAAGACCCTACCAACAGCCCCTCATCTACATAGAATGCTCAAATAGTTACTGTTTAGGGAAAACATAAAACCAATGTTGTAAATGCAAGTGGGGCACATGTCCACCCCCCCCATTCTGGTATCGCTAGCCTAGGAATATGTCATTTCTTTTCTTTCATTTGCTCTATGGGGCACACTCAGCTCTAATCCACCTGGAGCAGCTCATTTTCTCTCTTGAATAAGTTACTCTTTGTCTCCCTTTCTGTCCCTTGTCATATTGCCTAAATACAGTGAATGTTATTCACAATTTGCCTCCCCCATGAAATTCTCTGCTATGAGGGTAGATGACAAAGGTAGGAAACTGGGCAGAAGTCACTATTCATTTTCCTTTTCCTGCAAAGAGCAAGCCCTCTCTCCAGTCTGTGTCATGGTCCCCCAAGAACTCCAGTGATCAATATCAAGTTCATGCCACAAAGACCAAGTGGACCTCAAGTGCAGCCTGACAGCTGCCCAGTGGGGCTGGGGCTGCTAGCACAGACCGTGCAGGCCAACTTTACCTGTTTTGTCCTGGGGAGATGAAGGTGGATGAAGGAGGAGGGCAACAATTCTCTCTTGAGCACTGCTACCACTCCTTGCCCCCACTTCTCCCACTGATGTCATTTGGTGAGCTCACCAGGGAACCCATGTCATAATGCATTCAGTGATGAACACATTTTGGCAGAACAGCAGAAAATTTCTGGGAATTGGCACAGGTCCACTAGATGATGCTTGCAAACCACTATTCCAGGTCTCCGTCTTCCCAAAGCTCTTTCCTTCCCATGATCATTCCTGCTGCATCCTCCATCCTGTAGCTTTCTTGGCTCCTTGCCTCTTTCCTGCAGTATTACCCACTAAGGCCATAGCCCGGAGAGCAGTGGTCCATGGAGAATACAGGTTTTTCTCCCGTCTGCATGTCTGGGAGTTCTCTCACCTGGTCCTGGTCTCTCTCATGTAACTATGAAAGGAGAGGCTTGCTGAGTAATCACCTGTGTGTCCCCTGGTGGGTGATGGAAATTCTGTGCTCACTATTTCTAGGAGATGGTTCAAAGTGCTGGCTGCCTGCAGGAGCCTGCCCCTCTCCCTGTGAGAGTCCCCAAGCACACCCAAAACAAAAATTAAAAACTAAGAAAAAGAAACTCACCTAAGAATCATTTTTTGCTTCTGTTCTAAGACTTCCGGGAAGCTACCTGTCAAGAAGAGTTTCATTCCCTTTGTGACCTTTGAGAGTAAAACCAGGCAGTTGGGGACCAGATGCTGGGCCTGGGGTTTCTAGCCCACCGAAAGGACTATAACAAGCATTTCTGTTCTCAACAGGGAGTTGATGGTAAGTGACATTACCATCAATGTCACTTGGTAAGTGATATTGAATCTGGTATTGTTCTTCTCTAGTCCAACTTTTCCCTTTCTTATCCTGAAATCTCCCATGAAAACCTATTACACTGAACAATGAGCTTGTGGCTCTTGGGGAATAAGGAGGTGGAGCATGGCCAAGGTGGAGTGGCTTCACCTGGAGGCCTCAGAGGGAAAAAACAGGGGGAAGGGGGTGCAAACCAGGAATCAAGGGCTTGGACTCCCCAAGGAAGGACAGGGCGATCCTGGAAAGGAGACACCAGGTGGTGCTTAGATTCAGTGGGAAATGATGAGGATGGAGCAAAGATTCTCCCCCACAAGGGAATACAGAATATAGACGCAAGCTACTACAGACATGCACCCCAAAGTGGATTACTTTAAGCTGAGGCCAATGGAGGCAGAACAGATGAGGAGAAAACTTCCCCACTCCTAGAGGGATGGATAACAGAGCTCCACCCAGAATTTAGCTGCTTTCTCCTTGTGGACCACAGCCAGTTGTTCTCAGGGCTCACTCCTGACTCTGTGCTCATGCTCCTGGCAGTGCTAAGGGAAACATAACCAGTACCAGAGATTGAGGCTGCCAGTGCTTTAAACCCTGTGACATTGCTCCAGTCCCATTCACACACACACACACACACACACACACACACACACAGTGGGGACAAGGAGTGGTAGCCTTGCTCAAGAGAGAAGGTGATGGATCAGCTGCATCACCCCTTTCTCAGCAAGCACAGACACTGAGCCCCCTCTGCCTTTGGATGCCCTGAACCCCAATCTACTCCTTAGCTCAGGCCATTATCTACTTCACTTCTCCTTTTGTCCTTAGAATTAGACTCTGCATATGGATGCTATTCCCTGAGCTCTTTTCTCCTACTCACTGGGTCTGGGAAGATTTGGGTGGCTGAGTCAGCCCAGGAGAATCCAGGGTGGAGTGGGAGCATGTGCTCTGTGTCCCTCAGAGACAGAGACCCAAAGGCACTCTTTCCATGTGACAGCTGCCTTCGCACTCAGACTGATACTACTCATGCCCAGCACTCCTCTTGCCACCGCCCCAACCCACCCAGGTCCATCACCTCCGGGCTGTCCTGACTGCAGCCCTTCTGTCAGCTCAGACAGAGCAATCTCCAGCAACCTGCAAAGAAACCACCTGAAATAGCATTTCTCCTCCACAGGAGGTATCCCACCTCTTCCTCCATGTCCTTCTCCCTCCCACCACCTTCCCTTTCACTCCTCCTCTCCCTTCATCTCCTGTCTGCCATCTCTCTTTTTCTTCCCATCCTCCACCCGTTCTCCTCTCTCCCCTTGCCTTCTTGCCCTCTTTTGACAGATCCCTGCGACACCCCAGTCAATCATTCATTCTCGAATTTTCTTTCAATCCCCGCTTACTCTCTGCCTCTTCCACGAAGGCCAGCTCCCTCCACAAGAGCCCCTTTCCCCTCCCCCTGCAGTTTCCTGTCTTCCTTCTCCTTTCTCAGGGTCCCCAGCTGGCCTTTCTGCCTCTTTCACCTGGAGAGGGAAGCAGGAAAGCAATTATGTAGGATAAGTGTAAGCAGTACCGGTCCAGTCTGGGATCAAACAAGAGGCCAGTGTTGAAGTGAAATGAGGCCTATTAAGGAGCCTGGGCGATAGGGCTCAAGAATCCTTGAACTAATGCATAGGACCTCCAGAACCTCCCTGCAGCCCCCCACCCTCACCTCTTCATTCTTCTCCACTGAATCTCCCTTTCCTCAAGAACTAACTTTCATGTAAAAAATTATTTCATTGTTCTTCTTTTGGTTTAATTACTGGTATTACAAAATTACTGTTTTCTACAAAGTTTCCTTGCCGTGCTATACTATGGATAGACCAGCATCTGTGGGCTGGGCTCACACATTATTTATAACCTGGTTTCTAATGGAAAGTTTACTCCAGGTCCCAAGCAACAAACTTTACAAAGAATTTTTTTTTATTAGAACTTGGAATAGGCTGAAAGGGGCAAAACTGCTTGCTCATGAGTTTGTAAGGTCTGTTAGCACTCGCAGTAGCTCTGCAGACTCTACTCTGCTCCCTGGAAGTTCCCGACTGTTGGCCACTCAAGGGTGGAATAAATGTGGGCCCCAGGAGGTAACTTTGAAGAGGTTTCTGATTTTGTTCAGAAGAAAAGAAACTGAGGCTGGAAAGAGAGGACAGAAGGTAGGGTGTTGGCCTTGCACATGCCTTATTAGGGTTCAATCCCCTGGTAAGCCATATTGTCCCTCAACCACAGCCAGGAGTAATTTTTGAGTGTAGAGCTAGGAGTAATCCCTGTGCATCACAGGGCATGGCCCAAATGAAGAAGAAGAAGGAGGAGGAGGCGGAGGAGGAGGAGGAGGAAGGAAGAAGAAGAGGAGGAGGAGGGAAAAGAAGGAGGAGGAGAAGGAGGAAGAAGAAGAAGAATAGGAGGAGGAGAATAAGAAAGAAAAAACCTTAGTGTCTACAACCCAGCCACATTCCAGCTCCCAGCTCTAGCTCCACTTCCCGCCACCTGCTACCCCTTTCCCCACCACCTGCTCCACTCCAACCCATCCCTGGCAGCAGGGAAGACCAGGCCAAACACTCACATCTAATCTCAGGGCTTAGTGGAGGAGCTTCTGCTCTGTCTGTGTGAGGACCAGGGTTCTTGGGCAGAACAAAAATTAACATTTTTATTTGTTTTTCTCCCTTCCCCTCAAGGTGTTATAGGTGGGGCTGTGGTGCCCAGCTGTGTCAGCGGGTGGCAGACAAGAGACAGGCTTGTCTACAACCCCAGAGCTCTGCCCCATGGACCCTGGATAGTTGATGGTTCTGACATAGAAAAAGACTGGGCCCCCTGGGATGAACCCAGAGCCATGGCAGAGCCTGGCAAGATATCCGTGGTGTATTTGATATGCCAAAAACAGTAACAATAATGGGCCTCATTCCCAACGAATGGAGACATTACTGGCACCCGCTTGAGCAAATGGATGAACAATGGGAAGACGAAAGTGATACAAGTCATTAGTTTTTCTCATAATAATTTACTCATAAGAAGAAAGAATGGTACCTCTCTCAAAGCTAGGTCTCAATCTAGAAATGCACTTCCTTGTTCAGCTGGGATGTTAGTGCTGCCATATTTCCCACAAATGCTTAATTACTCTTTTCCTCAGGCAGAAGAATGCCCTACCTGTTTCATTTGTATGTATGCTGGAAACTGCCTGGAAGCAGAGACTTGGGTCATGGGAAGCAGTTGGTCAGAATTCCCAGAACTGACTTCTTCCTCTAGGCAGACCTCCAGATTATTTTTCAATTTTGGTTGTTTTGTTTTGTTTGGGGAAGGAGTGCTCCCAAGCAGTGCTCAGGAGGTCTTGAGACCCAACTGATGATTCTCAATCAGTGAACAGAGCTGCTTAGGCCCTGATGGACTAGCTGGGTCACTCATGGGGTTCATGGAACCTTGAGGCTATATCCAGCAAAGCCTAGGGGACCATTTTGTGACCAGGAATCCAACCCAAGCTCTAGCCCTCACTTTTAAATGCTGAAAATGAAAGTTGTTAGTTTTTTTTTTCTTTTTTCTCCATGCAGTGGGGAAATTTGAGTTTCATTAATCCTGTAGGCATTTGGCACCTGAAATGCAGACACTTGCATAGAGACAGAGCAAGCCTTCCTGGAGCCCAGTGTGGGGCAGGTGAAAGGTGGGTTGTGGGCACCTTATACTGCCGGGGCATGATGGAATTCCTCCTCTGTCCTGCCCTGGCAGTGGGCTTGAGGGTAAGAAACACACAAAGACTCATTCAGTGACTTCTGTGGGTCTCCTGTAGAGAATCCCACTTAGCAAGATAATTTGACAGACTGCTTCCCAAGATTATTTTAAGAAAGATAATTCACATCTCACACACCACACACACACACACACACACACACTTTCATACTAATAATCCAGTGACTTACTGGTTGTATTAAGGGTTGTCAGGGATGGCTATTTTCAGATGCTAACCAGAGAGTTTGTTTCACAGATTGGAGACTTGAATCTCCGGAGCATTTACCTCTGTGCAGATCCTCCAGAGAGTGGGAAGTTGCCAGGACAATGGGGCCCCGCCCCCGGAAGCTGAATGAGTCCCTGTATCCCCTGTGGAGAGCCATTTACACTTAGGAAGAAATGTGATCACCTCCTGTTCACTGTGGGGTTTGGGGTGATTTGAATTGCAATGTGGTGTGTCCAATCCACAGAGGAAAGAAAACAGAACCAGAATCATTAAAGCCTGAAGTGCTGAAATAAGTGGCCTGGGCCTCGCATCATCCTGGCCATCAAGATTCATCTCCATGCACTGGGAGAAGAGAAACTCAGCTCCAGAGAGGGTGAAAGGCTTTCTCTGGGGTGGACCATGTCTGGGGTGTCCACACCTATAAGCATATCAACTGTTTGCTCTCTTAGCTCTGGGAAAGACTGGAAGATATTTTCTGTTAAAGGGTTATTGGGCTTGTTTCCTCTGAGAAGCAGGAAGCTTTGCAAATATCTTTGAATTTTCGCCCAACTTCTCCAAAAGACGAGGAACCTGGGCTTTTGCCAGAGGGCTGCACCCCAGACCTAGTCTTCCCACATCCATGAACCGGCAGGCAGCTCCATCCTTCATGATGCTCTGATTTACAAAGTGCTTGTTGGTAAATATTTCTCAGGCATTCAGCAAATGGGTCCCCCTGGCATAGCCCTGGGCAAGCATGCATGACAGTGGGCTGTAGGGTGGTCTGCAGAATGGGGACACAGAAGTCTCTGCCCCCCCTTGTCTGTGATGCTTCTAATAGGGCAGGCTCTGAGCTGGGAGCAAAGCAAGGAGGTGTTGGGAGCACAGCAACCTCAGAAAGTGTGGCCGGAGGGTGGAGGGACTGAGCTGTTTCCAGTGGAAATTAAGACTGGCAGCCATTATCACCCCCTTTAAATATGACTCAGATCTCAAAAAAAAAATCTCTATATACAATGAACTAATAGAAATTTAAAATAGCAAGCACTCAGAGGGGGAAAAGGTTTGCAGTAAGGAAGACAAATGGAAGGTTTGTATCTGCTCTCTAGACAGCCCCACTTTGCTTGGGTAGGAAAACAACTGACAGACACCACTTCCCAATCTGGTCCCATGACCTCAAATGTCTGACATGGCACTAGAACTTTCAATGGGCATGTGCATGCTCCAGGTTCTGAGATGTCTGACACTGCCCACCGCCTGTGACCACAGAGCTCTGATGTGTTGCAGGACACCTAAGAGCCTCTGCATCTGCCCTGGATTGCCTCCTGCAGGTCACTTCGTAGATTGGGGGTAGTTTAAATGTGGCAGTTTATCTGACCATGTATTCTGTACTGGCTGGTATAAATATTCTCTCATGCTAACACAATCATCGTGGGACTAGCTAGATCTTACCCTGGCTATGTTGGATCCTAAGTAATTAGAACAAAGAGAAATGCTGTTTGCCTCCAAGCAAGCAACATGGCTCCCTGATAACTCAAAGGCAACTAAAATACAAAACTACAATGAAGTAAAGATGAGACTCTTGTGAAGGCTTGAAGAAATATTTAACTGGCATTAGTATAGTCTTTGGTACAGAGGCATGCCATCTCAGAAACCCCCTTCTCTACCCTATAAAGGCATTTCCAGTCAGATCTTGGCTCAAGACATTAGCATCTAAAAGGGCCAAGGTGAGGTGCTGGGAGATATTACCTGAGGGCATTTGACCCTGCCTGCTTCCCATAAAAGTGGGAGGTCTGAGTTGCAGGGGGATAAAACTAGCCTGCTTCCTCTCTTGCGCTCTCTCTTTTTGGGCTCTCTTTTTTGGGCTTGCGCTCTTCTTGGGTCTCTCTTCCCCTTTCTGCTGGAGTCTTGTCTTTGTCTCCTCTCTACAGGGCCTTAACACATGGTGTCCGCCATCTTGGTCTACACGTGACTGGGGTTCTAGCCGGGAATCCTAAACACAGGGTTTTTCCTATTGCTAATTTGTATACTTGAACCTGTGATAAGTAAAGCGTTTTAAAACCTGTGCCGGATTCCTGAGTTTTCATCCATTCCCTGCCAGCTTTGGAGGTAGAAGGGAACTCACTTCCCAGTATTGTTGGGGACCCAGCAGCACCCCTATACTGATGCTTTCATTGAACTGCATTTGGACTCATTTCAGCCTAGAGTCTTGAGGCGTCTGTCCCTTGGCTTGGTGACCTGTTTTGATCAGTGAAAGCCTGGCCTGGGACATTTCTGCCACTGAAGTCTCAGCCCCAGGAAGAGGCCCCTGCCCAACCCTCTGAGCCCTTGCATAGGGCGCTCTGCTCCCTGGTTCTTCCCAGCACTCCCTCTCCACAGGGCTCAGAGGTGGCACCTTCTTCAGGTTTGCTCCTGCTTCCCTAGCCCTGGAGGACCAGACTATATGTCAGGTCACCATAGGAGCTCCAGGGGCCTCTGACCAGGTCCTTGTTAGTGTCAGGAGAGCACCACTGCAGATACAGAGCCCCATGGCAGCCCAAAGCCCAAGACTAAACTTGGTCACTAAACTCTGCTGTGTGGACAGTGCAGCCCTTGAGTGAGGGGCAACCAGTCACCCCAAGTCCAACCCCTAAGTCTGACTTGTTTCTTCCTGCCAATGAGTTATCCCAGCTTTCCTGGGCACCAGACTCTGTTCTTGTTCATTTGCCTGTTGTCTCACCTTCCTTGCCTCTGACAGCTGTTTCTCTGTCCTTCCTTTATCTTAGTTATCATATTCCTGGGTTTGTGTTCTGAAGCCCCAGATGTGCCCCACTGAGCAATTCACAGCTAACCAGGCAAATGGGTCAATGCAAGGGCAGCGGAGGAGGAAAGACTAGTTATTCTTTGCGTACTTACTGGGGCTTTCCCCTTCATCAGCTCCGCCACACTGGTGGTGCTTGTGTCTTCAAGGCAATACCCAGTAGTGCTAAGGGACCTCTAGAGGCACCCCTGGGCATGCATGGGTATGGGGTGTGGGCAATTGAACATCAGGCAGGTCCTTGCTCTGCATGTACCCTAAAGTTGACCATTTTGACTCGCTTATCTACCATTGTCTCCTATTTACTACTACTCTAAAGGTCTATAAACTCTGATAGCATCTCCCCTTCAGTGATGATTTGAGGACTAGAGAGACATTTACAAAATGTGTTCAAGAAGCTTTTTCTACTTCTCCAAGAGATGATAAAGACTATGAAGATGATGATGATCAAGATGATTATTAGAGTGTAAATGAAGATGACAGAGAACTTATCCTTTATTTCTTCAGTTGGTTGCACTAGCACCAACACTACCTGTTTGTACTTTATCCTCTGGCTTCAGTGAGCAGCCATTGTCAATGCCTGAGAGCTACAGCTAATTCTCCTGAAAGGAGCTGGCAGATGCACTTCAGTGCTGTGAGCATGGGTGAGGGATCCTACAAATAGTGAAGGAATAGTTTTGGAATTCATTTTGGCTTGGCTAATCACTAAGGAAATGTAAGCCCACACAAACAAACACAAGCTTGTGGCTCTACCCTGCTCACACACAAATATGCAGGGTAGAGTCACACATTTTTGTGCTGTGGCCTTGTACATTGGTGGAGCCATTCTGGCAAAAATCACTCACTTCATGAGCATGGCTTCCAGATATTTTGTTAGGACTACAGGTGTGAATGAAGTCAGATCTTTGTTCACAAAAGATCATGAAATTTTGTACACTATATGACACATGTCCTCCCCCAAATTCATCCTACTTCTGTACTTGGTGATTCCAAAGAAATCACTTTTAGAAATATTCTCTTTGATGATTATGCATTGCTATCCTGTGTCTAGTAGTGAAAGACTAACTACCTCCCAAATGACTTACTTGATCACTTGACATCCCATTATTCATTGATTTGCTCGAGAAGGCACCGTAATGTTTCTATTTGTCCCTCTTGCATGCCAGTGTAGCCCAATGACATCTTGCTCGAGGAATATAAAGAGCCTCAAACTATTCCTTCAGGGTCTTGATGAAGTCTAACCATCTTGCATCTTGTAGGTGGGCAGCCATGTGATCTTTTGACATCCTGTAATGGTTGTCATGGTTCTGGTCCAGTGGTTGTTTCCAAGTCATATTATATTACATGTCCAGCCAATCTGAGTTTTGATGCCTTGGCAAACGAGACAGAGTCCCTGACTCTCGATCATCAATGGAGGCCAGAACTCCGGATTCCTTCTCTCACTTTAGCGAGGCATGATTTTCCAAGCATAGTTCTTTCAATTCCTCTTTGGGAGACCGAAATAGCATTATCATCCTGCTTTCGTAGGGCCCAGGTCTCTGAGGAATATGATAATGCAGGGAGAATGGTGGAGTTGAAGAGATGTGCCCGGAGCCGGAGGTTCTTTGTCCTTTTAGCTATTTCTTCAATGCTCCTGAAGGTGTTCCATGCCGTTCCCTTCCTGCTGTGCAGTTCAGGTTTTAGGTCATTCATCATGTTGAGTTCTTGGCCTAGGTACACATAACTCTGCATTCAGAGATTTTTGTTCCTTTGAAAATCAATAGAACATCTAGAACTAGTTCGATTTTCATGAACATAGTTTTATTGGCATTCAGCTGTAGACCTATCGTTCCACATTCTTGGTCGAAGTCAGCCAGCATCTGTGCCACTTGGCTAATATTTGGTGTTATTAGAACGATGTTATCAGTGAAGCAGAGGTGGTACAGTTGCCAACCATGTATCTTCACTCCCATTCCTTCCCCTTCTAATTGTCGCATGTCATTCTCAAGGTGGCAATGAAGAGTTTCGATGAAATGGTATCACTATGCAGAACCCCTCTTTTGAAATCAATGATCACTTCCTTGTAGAATGGTGAGATCCTGGTGGTGAATCCGTAATAGAGCTCATGAAGGATCTTGATGTATTGGGTTTGAACATCCTGTTTGGCTAGGGCTTTGATGACTACTTTGGTCTCAACAGAATCAAAGGCTTTCTTTAAATCAATGAACGTTGGACAGAGCCACATCTTGAGCTCCCTACAAACCTCAATGACCTATCAGTAGGACATTGACCTTAAAATCACAGATACAATAATGTTTCCAAATAAACAGAACACAAACATGGTGCACGGAGTTTGAACAATTACACCTGAAAAATAACAGGATTCAGCATCCAGAAAATTTTATAGGTGGGTTTGAATGTCTCACAATGTCTACTAGAGCTGCTCTGTAGACTAGCCTCCCCCAGAACCACAAAGACTCATCTTTCTGATCTCCAAAACAGGCTGCAAATTCTTGACTTCCTTGAAGTGAGGCAGGAGCAGATATGCAATGAAATGGGAGTGAAAGTCCTCCACAGCCTGTCTCATGCACAGTAGTGCTAAGAGCCAGTTCTTGAAAACACATTTTGTGGTCTTTGTCTGTCCAAGCTCACTCTAGCCATTGCTCACAAGAGTCAAGAGTTAGAAATGGCTTAAGTGTTCTGGGACAGATGATGGGGTAAAAATGTGATTTTTATACTGCTTAACTATCAAAGAAAAATAAGAGCCCTGCCCTCCCTCCCCTGCCCCTGTTAGTAACCAGGACCTAGAGAGAATTTGACTTTGTGCTGGAAGTCAGAGCTAGAAGAACCTGGGGCACAAAGAAGAACAAAAGCCATTCCTGAGCTAAAGAAAATGAAAGTCGGTTTGCAGACTCTAAAGCCAAATTATTGGTTACAAACGGGACAGGGCTAGGGAAGATGTATTCACTCAATAAAAAGGGCCCCAGTGGTATAAGGACGTACAGAATTAGTTTTCTTGTCATGCCAGATTATGCTATGGCTAATTCTTGGTTCTGCACTCAGAATAACTGCAGGTGGTCCTGGAAAGACCAGTTGTGCTGCCAATGATAGAACCCAGATCAGATACTTATAATGCAAATGTTTTATTTGCTATACTATCTCCCATGATTCTTCATTTATTTTGTTTGTTTTGGTTTTGGAGTCACATCCAGGAGTGCTCAGGGCTTACCTCTGACTCTGCACTCAAGAGTAATTCCTGGCAGGTCCTAGGGACCATATAGGATGATAGGGGTCAAACCGGGGTTGGTTGTGTGCAAGAAAAGCACCCTACCTGCTGTACTATCACTCCAGTCTATTTCTATATAGTAACTTGGTTTTGCTACACTGTGTTACAGACCACAGGCTCTCAGGGACTTTATTACCTTGAACTCCACATTCCAGACACCTTCTGTGTGACATAGGAGTTGATTTACCACCTGGTGAGTTCTAAAAATTTGGCAATGCTAAATGTTCTAAACACATGCATGCATTTCAGAATCATCCAGCTCGCTCTTCAAAGAACTATCACTAGGCTTGTCACTATCATACCTAGAGATAATCATGATCTCTGTTGTCACATTAGAAAGAAAAATGGAAGGCAGAGGACAATGGTTACGAAAAGAATAAGTCCTTTATAAAATGTATTCATGGAAAATAACCAATCATTTCTAAAGTTAAGGGGGAAAGAACTTTGGTAAGAAAAGTCATTATTTTACATTTTGCAAATCTTTTAATGTGTGACTTACTGGAATTCAGCTGGATTCTCAGATCTGTTTTTGCATTCAATCTGTTGGAAAAGGTTATTTTGGTTGAAGTAGATGAAGGAAATCTGGCTTCACACAGCTATGTGGTAGGAAAAAGGAGAACTTTGCTAATAGGCATTCCAAGGAACGGTGGGCATTCCTCTTTGTTACTACATCCAAACTTGACAGGCAGTAGTAATCTCTTAAAGGTTAATTGCAATATGGAACCTGAAACCATATCAGAGAACTTCTCTTTGCTGAGCCGTAAAAATGTTCAAGTCTCTTTTGCACTCTCAATGGCTCATTTGCCTAGCCATGAATTTGAAATAATCAGGCATTTGCCTATATGGAAAAAAAATCAGGCCTTGCCTGCATGAAAAAAAATCAGACATTGCCTACATGGAAAATCTGAGTCATGAGTCCAATCATCCCAATGTTGATGCATTTCTTAAGACAATATTAATGAAGTAATGATCATATGGGGAAATCTTGGCATATTGGGGAACTGTCAAAGAAGGGGTGGCAGATCTTAAGTTCTAAATTCTGAGTTTTACTCAGTAGCTCATGTTTTATTGCTGGCAACAAATACTCTCAGTTGTTTGCCTTTAAATGACAGCCTTACTTTGTTCATTTCTGAGAAAATGTCTGCCACATGCCTAACTCTGAATAACCACAGTGTGTGCATTGGTTCTTACAAGAAAAAAATATGTGCTCTGAGGGGAGAAAAGTGGCTTGTTCAGCTCTTGCTTCATCACAAAGTGCTTTTCCTTGAACCCATGATTCTTAGTGCCAGAGTGGGCATGTCTCTCTGCCTGTCCCTCAGATATCAGAAAGTCTATAATTAAGGATTGAGATGTAATAAAATGAGTGACTCTTATTGTTTTATTAAAGGGCATTCTTAAGTGAACCTGCCTTTTCATTGCTCTTACTGTGAGCTGGCTTTGGCCAAGAATAATACACTCTCCCCAAAGACATTTGGTCTTTGCCTTGATACCTGTGATGGGGAAGGCATTTCCACCCACCTTTGCTTTTGTCTGATCAGGAAAATGCCAACAGGGCAGAAATGCCAAAGGCATATTATTGATAGAGTATGGAAATCGCTAGAAACCCCATGGTCTTCTGGAATGGAGTCACAGACCCCAACTGTTCTAGTTCTGAGCAGAAGGGGTTGCTGGAGTTCAATGAAGTTAGCCTCCCTGCCAGTTTGCTCTTGCTGTCTCTGAGATCTTCAGAAGAGACTTTCTCTCCTTGGCTCCATTTTCCTCGATTGCAAAATGATGAGCTTCATTCATTCATTCATCATTCATTGGACAGATATTTGGTAATTAATAGCTGCCCCGTCAGCTGGCAAAAAGCTCTGAGAAGAAAGTCCTAGCAAGGAAACACCTTTGATCTCATTTCACAGTCCAGAGGGGAGCAAAGGAATGTGTATGCGTGTGTTTGTGTATGTATGTATGTGTGTGCAAGTGCCACTGCCTGCTTGTATGACCACTTAGGTAAAATACTAGGTGTACATTCAACCAACAACTGGAAGAGAGCAGAGTCCAAGTGTTCTGAGGAGTAAGGTGATGTGGGCCCATGGGTTAGTTGAGGAGGACTCTCCCTGAGAGTGCCATTCAATATAACCCGAGGGACCAAAAGCTCAATGCAGAAAAATCAGCTACACTCCTATATTCATTGCAATACTATTCAAAATAGCCAAAAATATGGAAGCAAACCAGGTGTTCAAGAACAGATGACTTGATAAGGAAGTACGCATATACAATAGGCTAGTACACAGCTGTTAGAAAATATGAACTCATGAAATCTTCTCATACAAGAATGGATCTGGAGCGTGCATATGATGCCAGAGTCCATGTGCTCCTTGAGTCCAAGTGGTCAAGCACATATGGTGCTTGAGCACATGTGTCAACTGCATGTCCCCTCTCAAGATGTGGACTTTCATGGTTTCATATAAAAAGCTGGATGCCTGAACTGGGTCTCTCTCTGCCTTTGGAGGAGCCAGCATTACCTCTTGAGCATGTTACTCTCTCTTCATCTCTATCTATCTCTCTCCAAATAAAATCTGTTTTTACTTAAAAATGGATCTGGCGAGTATCATGCTGAGTAAAATGAATCAGAGGGAGAAGAACAGACATCGAATAATGACACTCATTTTGGGTATATAAAGAAATAGTAGGAGAATAAAACCCAAAGACAGTAAAAATAAAGGGCAGGAGAACTGGTTCTTGGTAGTAAGTTTGCCACAGTAGGGGAGGAAAAAGGAACCACTATGACAATGATAGAAGTGATCTTTCTGGATGTGAATTGGGTGCTGAAATAGGTAAAGCGATGTGCAATGTACCATTTCAGTAACTGTTGCAAGTCACAGTCCTAAAAGGGGATCTCCAAACATGAAAAAAAGTAGTTTCCATAGAGGCAGGCTTGGGGAGGAAAGGAAAATGGGGACGTTGGTGGAGGGAAATAGGCACTGGTGAATGAGTTGGTGCATAAATATTGTACCCTGAAACTGGGAACATTAGTTGCAGGAAAAATGTACAATTGGTCCCCTTTCCAAACCCCACATTGTATTCCTGAAACTCAATCACAAATAACTTTGAAATTCAATGATAATTGCATTAAAATAAATAAAAAGTACACAAATTAGAGTTAATACCCAGGGAACATATATTGGTCCCAGGAGACACTGAAACTACTTACTTGTATGAAGGCATTTAATCTGCACCCTGACTTGACTTGATGAAATCCAATCTTATTATCTCTATTTTGTGGGAGATAAAAATTAAGGTCAGGTCTACCCCTGGAGGAAGGTTCAGGGGCAGGATTCAGTTGTAGGGAGTTTAACTCAAAAGGCATTAATCACCCACCCCCAAATCACATCCAATGACTTTCTTAGCAGTTATGCAAATTATAGAAACTAATGCCCCCCTTCATTCCCCGCCCCCTCTCCGAACACCGGAAAAAAAAAAATCAAAAACTGGCCTGCATTTGATATGCATATAAAAATATACAACTTGAGATGATTTCAGTAGTACTTTGGAAATCCTAGGGTAGCCTCTTCACCCATGTAAAGGGCTTGGAAGGGGAAGTTTGAGCTCTAAAGGAGGGAGAAGATCAACAGAAGAGAAACAGCATCTGCTCAGGGTCTTGTCCTGAGTGAAAGGGGAAGGTTAAGCATCTGAACTGGTTCTCTAAGCTGCTCTCACCTGAAGGACCTTCTAGGAGCTAAGTGCCCGCTGAGCGCTCCACTAAAGCTGTTGCATGTCTGAGCACAAACCTCTTGGTTGCCTGTTTCTGACCAGTTTGCTCCAGTAGCCTGGAAATGCTAAAGGGTCTCAGAGTTCCCTTCCTCAACATCTTTCTCCATTTCTACCAAACCTTCTTTCTTCTCCTTGTGCCCATGCTCTTTTGACCTGTGTTTCTGAGATAGACTATACCCCCAAAGCCACTTCCTTGCTCCCCTGCTCTTTGGCTAAGGTTCCTGCTACTGGGGCCACACTCTTTAGGGGTGTGTCTTTTCTTCAACCTTAAGTAAGGCAGGTGGAAGGCCATGGCTGCTCGATCATCACTTATCTTTCAAGAAGCTTCTCTTTGTCATAAGTGAGCTTGTCCAGATCCTGGAGCCACCAAAGCCAAGGTGCATATGAACAGAGGGACATAGGTAAGTTGGGCTTTGTTGTGGTTGGGAGGATGAGAAGGAGGCCCCTGTGCTGGAACAGGCATGACTCCACAATGCAGCTCTTTGAAGGGGTTGAAGTCTGGCTCCTGTTTGACCAACCAGGATTACATTTGACTGATTGTTGGTTTGGGGACCATGCACAGTGGTGCCCAGGTGCTAATTCCAGCTCAGTGCTTAGGGGTTGCTCTGGGTAGAGCCAAAGATGGAACCCAGGCATTCTTTCTGCAAGGTCTGTGTCCCAGCCCTCTACTTTCCCTCTGGCACAACATTATGCTTTCTTTTTTGGCAGGGGCAGGGAAGCAGGGTGGGGATTTGGGGCATGGGGCACATCTGGTAGTTCTCAGGAGTTATTACTGGCTCTAAGCTTAGACAAGATTCTTGGTGGTGCTCAGGGGACAAGACGTAGTCCCTGGGAGTGGAACCAGAGACAGTCACAAGCCTTAACCCCCTCTAATTAACATGGGTTTTTGAGAGAGAGAGAAAGAGAGAGAGAAAAGAACTGGCAGAAAAAACTCTAAATATGAGCCTGGCTATTTTAATCCTGTCCTGCTTGGAATGGCATATCAGCAGGAACAAGGAGCTGGGAGCTGGTCTTTCAACCTGCCACCTTCACACAGTACTATGTACATACAAGAATCAGGCTGGGAACTGGACCAGAACAGTATGATACGGAGAGTCTGTCCTTGCCCCAAGGAGCTAGCCACATGGCCACAGCTCTGAGTTACAGACTCTGTGCAAATCTCGTCTGGCAATATACAAACAGGCACAACCCATACTGTGAAAACAGACAGAAAATGTCTGAGAAAAGACCTCAAGAGACCCCATTTATTATTATGGGGGGTCCAGGGTCCTGTGAATTTTGAGTGTTTCCAGTGCCTCTTCTCCCCAATGAACATAAATTCCTCATCTGAGGGCAAATACATTTATTAGATGGACTTTGTTTCTACTTCCTCCCACTCCAGAACTCCTTTTTAAAAATATATTTTATTGTACCACCGTGAGGTATACAATTACAAAGATGTTCATGTTTTGGTTTCGGTCATACATTCCAGCACCCATCCCTCCACCAGTGCCCATTTCCCACCACCATGTCCCCAATCTGATCCCCCCCGCCTAATGGCCGAGAACTCCTTTTCAATACCTTTGACCTCTCATGCCAAGGTTGAGACAAGTTTCCTGTAAATACAATTTGGGTATGAGCGTCTATACTCCACATTATCCAATCTTTGAATAATGTGAGCCCCATGATGGTGGGGAGACAAGATGCACTGATGACTGAGAAAAATAAATGCATTTTTGTGGGTGAGTTGAAATTGTAGCAAGTGCAAAGTTTCCTTGAATGGTTTCTGCTAAGTGGAAACCTGGTGGAGGCTGCTCCTGAGCCTGGGTAAATAAATATGGAAACCCCTGCAAGAATTAGGCAGAAAAAGTGGGGCAATCTGACAGCCCCTTGCTGAGACCCAGCAGCATCCCTATCCTGGAAGGGTTTGCATTGCTGTGCACAGCCCTGATGGCCTCTGAGCAGGAAGACAGCAGCCAGCACATGCTTGACAGACTGAAGCCTGTTTGTCATGCGGGCTGTCACCTATCAAAGTTTTAAATAGGCGCGTGCTAGAGGGTGTTCCATAACCTGCTGGCTCGCAGCCTCAGGGGCTGTGGTGGGGAGAAGAGGGCTGTGAGTGGAGGACACAGCTCTGCTAGCTTCCCCTTAATGGATGTGGGGCTATCTGCATGGACATGCTTGAACACACAACAAGGCAACACATTCACCTGCTCCTGAAAGGCTGTGTCAATCAAGACAGTGAAACAGGAATATGGGAGTGTGGGGAGCAGAGCAGAAAAAAAGCAGCAGGTTGTCTGGGGATGGTTAGGGTGGGGATGGACACTGGAGATAGTGCTATGGGAATGTAGGCAGCTCCCCGCCGAGTCTGTCCCCTGTTGGTGCCAACCTTCCCTTGCCCTGTACCAATGGCCAGTGGAAAGTTCTTTACTTTTTGTCCTCCTTTGGGAAAGGATCTTCTGTAAGAGAGTTCTAGGGCTGTGTAGCCATATATGGTGAATAATGGAGTGCTGGGGCTTAGTCTCTTAATATCTTCTTGTAAGAGTGTTCAAGTTGATGCATGCCTCTGTCCAGGAGGGCCCCAGTTCCATGCTGACCCTTCATGGTTCATTTAAGCAGAAGATAGCCAGATTACCCCAGAGCTGGATTACTCCACAACCAGACCACCACACAGGGGCCCTTGCTTCTTTGGCCCCAGCAGTGGTGCTGTTCTGAGACTGTCCTCCTGAAACTGGGGGTGCTTTTGGAGCCGGAGTGATAGCCCAGTGGGTAGGGCGTTTGCCTTGCACACGGCCGGCCTGTGCCGACCGGGTTCAATCCCTGGCATCCCATATTGTCCCCCAAGCACTGCCAGGAGTAATTCCTGAGTGCAGAGCCAGGAGTAACCCCTGAGTGTCGCCGGGTGTGACCCAAAAAATAAAAAAAAAGAAACTGGGGGTGCTTTTGATTGGGATACCTGGGGGGAGGTTTGCAACTCTGAAGAATTCCACCATGAAAGGATGGCTCCCTTTTTACCCCCTGCTTATTCTCAGCAGGTATAGTACCTGCATGGGGATTTGGAAGATTAACATTTTCTTACCTTAGAGACTGATCCACATTATGCTGAATCAACAAGGGTATGAAGCTGAGCAAGAGGTATTTGGGTATAAATGTTGACAGATCCATTATTGTTGAGCCAAAGAAAAGCATGGCTAGTAGCTGAAGGGGTATATTCAAGTGTATGGCATCTTCATACACTGGAGGGGGTCACCTAGGTTAGATCAAGGGTGTAACATTGGTGTTTGTTTGTTTGTTTGCCACTCAGCAGTACTCAGAGATCCCTCATGGATGTGCTTAGGGGACCATATATGGTGCTGAGGATGGAACTCTGGTTGAATATGTGCAAGCCAAATGCATTATCTGCTGTGCTGTGTCTCCAACATTGCCATAGATGATTGAGCACAGCACATATCTATAAGTACAAGTCTGCATGGACAGGATGTTGAAATTTCCATAATGTTTTGTAACCCGGTGACAGCTGTGCCCCAGCTAGTCAGGCTGGCAATACCTAGTCAGAGGTTATTATTTACAAAGCATGGCTCTAGAGTCCCTTGGTTGAACCTGCTGGTCTCTGGGTTTGCCTATGAACCTGGTGTGGGTCAAAGAAACAAGAGTGAAAGTCACAGGGGCAAAGAATTGAAAAATGACTGATGCTGGGTGGTTTGTTCTCTGTAGTGCTCTGATGAATCCTATGACCACTGCTAGGTCAGTCTAGCCTTTTGGATAACAAGAGATTACCCAAATCTCTTGGAACAAGATACCTTTACTGCCCTCCCACAGTAATTGATATATCTACTGCCAATCAATAAGGCAGGGACATTATTCTAGCCCCTCAGCACCTCCCCTCTGACTCACAAGGATCAACCAAACTTTCCCTAAAAATAACTGCCCAGGTACCCAGCTCATCTACCAAAACTCCTCAGAAGACAAAAACATATTGTTCAAAACTAGTTTGGAAGGGCTGGAGCGATAAGCCCAATGGGTAGGGCGTTTGCCTTGCACGCGGCCGGCCTGTGCTGGCCTGGGTTCCGTCCCCGACATCCCATATGGTCCCCCGAGCACCACCAGGAGTAATTCCTGAGTGCAGAGCCAGGAGTAACCCCTGAGCATCGCCGGGTGTGACCCAAAAAACAATAAATAAACAAATAAATAAATAAGTAAATAAATAAATACAGTTAAAAAAACTAGTTTGGGAGTGATTTGTTAAGCAGTAAAAGCTAACCAACACTCTAGCAAATTTTAAGCTGTAAAATCAACCAACAGAAGGTTACAAGCATGTTGTGAACGGGGGCAGGGGAAGTGTCTGTAAGATGCAAGTAGCAACCCCATGTAGTTCATGAGCACACTGATTAGCTAGTAAGAGACTGGAAATTTAAAAAGTCACTGCAGAAACATTCATCTCAGATACCTGCTCAGATCATGAAAAGGTTTACTCAATTCTTGACCTGACTCCATCTCCATATAACAAACATTTCTAGCACAGGACTCATGCTATGTCATGTAGACCAGGATTTGCACACACAAATAGTTCTGGATAGCTACAGGCAAAGCATCAGAGTTGGTTCCTTTCTTCATAAGCTTCCCCCCAGCGCTGTGTCTGTCCCTGCAGGCTGGTGCTCATCTCCTGTGATAACATCTCCAGAGCGCATGGCTACCAGTGTCTGCTACACCCCCTGTGTTCATGGAGGTCCCATTTATATTCTTCCCAGGATTTTCCTTGAGTATCTGCTGCTGCTTTGTCATCATTCATGTTTTCAATCATCTTTCAGCTATTCCTGTATTTGGCATGTGCTCATCAGCACCTCGTCTGCATCAGGGATGTGAGGCCTGTGATTGTAGCGAAGGTTTTTCTACTTTAATCTGTTGTGTTTCATATTTGATGCATAGCTTTGATCCTCTGCCCTCTTGGCCTCATTCAAACTTAATTATCTCCTCATTGCTCCCCTTCTAGGGCAATCTCAGAGGGATGAGAATTTCAACATGCTTATTTGAAGGAGCCAAACTTAGAGCCCATCACCTATTGCTCCTCTCACTCCTTTATGATTCCTCCTAAATTTAGGTTTTGAACTTGTTGGAACTTAAGGAAATCAACCCCGCCCATATGAGCATATAACTGTCCATTTATTTGGGCTGTTTGTTGCTCTGATTATGCTAGACAAACTAACCATGATGACAGTATTGACTTTCAGGAATAACATCAGCCAAACACCAAAGATGATCATGAACAATGACTTTGTTCATTGTGGTTGACTTCCTGGTCAGTTTTTCATTTCCAGGTCTATTTTCACTTACTCTTAGTCAATTATACTCTGTGTAACTTGGCATTTTTGCTGTCAACGTGAAGGTAAATGAGTTTTAACGACTGGTGAGTTTATGGCTAATTTTATGTGTTGAAGGCTTAGGTATTTAGCCAAAGATTATTCTGGAGTGTCTGTGGGACTGCTTTTAGAGAAGATTAACATGTGAATTTAGAGATTAATAGACTAAGTAAAGCAGATTGGCTTCAGAATGGGGCTTGTATCAGTCATTCAGTGAAGACCCAGAAAGAAGACCAAGTGTGAGTCCACCCTTGGGAGTTGTCTCCAGCTTCTCCTGCCTGACTATTGAGCTGAGCCATTGATTTTCTCTTTTCTTTGGATTGGTGCTTGGGGTCTAGGGCTTCTAGCTTACTCAGATTGGACTCCTTCTAGCCTCCTATAATTTCATGAGTCAACTTCTCATAATAGATTTGTATCTGTAAAAGTGCACATGCATATACACACGTACTTCTTGTGCTCTGACGTTCTGGAGAACCCTGGCTAACCCATGGTCTTTTGAAGTCATTTGCTTAAAATAAAACAACAGATTTTCTTCCCATAATTTTCTATATCCTTCAAAACAGACCTACCTTTTCAGATGTTTGGTGCCCAAATAGAACCAAAGCAAAACAATAACAGAAACTCCCAACCTTTCTCTTACACTCACTTGTATAGAGACAGAACACCACACGAAGGATCGCACCTAATGAACATCATCTGAGTCACATGTTTGAATCTTACTGCTCAGGAATAAAGTGCCCTCTCAATTTTCAAGTATTTGAATCCTTTTCTGAAACGAGAAATGTGAAGTTTACTGTTAAGACATGCAGCTGGAAATGGAGCTCTTAGCATGAACTCTTGATAGAGCTCTGAGAAACAGTGGGGTTGGTTTTTAGGATGGGAAATGGGAAAAAAATACCTAAAAGGTGAAGAGGGATACAAAGGAGGGAAAACTTAATGAACCCTTTTATTTTCTGAATGTTCTCTGAAGGGAAATCAATTCAGGATCATGTGCAGGGAAAAATTGGTGAGGCCACTGAGTTGGTCCTTGAGTGGTGTCTGAATAGATACAGAGGAAAACCTGAGAGTGGAGGTGGTCTCAGCCTCTTGCAGGAACGCGGGCAGGAAAGGTGATAGTTCCAAGGAGCCAGAATGGGTGGTTGGAGATGTAGGTCAGAAAGAAATAGAAGTGGGCTTCCAAGGAGCTGTCCAAGGTAGAAAGAAGAAAAAGAGAGCCAGCTGATGTTCCCAGGATGCTCCGGGGCAGGTGTGCAGGGCTTTGCTTCTGCAGACTCACCTGCTCCTGGTGGGACAGACCAGAGTGGGCAGTCACAGCCTAGAGCGGGAAGCCACACCCTCAGCGTGCCTTGGGCGGGACTAGGACTTAGGAGAGAGGCTGCGTGCACAGGTCCCCCTGCATGTATGTTTCAGAGTAGTTTCCATATAGTGACCTAAATCCTTTCTACAGTGCTTGTGCCAGTAGGGACACAGCTTCTCAGGATCTGACAGGAGAAAGGGCTTTCAAGGGAAGAAGTAGGTCTTTCCTGGACCCTGGGAGTTTAAGGTCTTCAGGGGTCCTAAGAGCTAGCAAAATTTTCTTAGTACCTTGACTCCTGGCCTAGTCTTTGACTTATTTTCTACTGTCACTGTCTCGTGCTTGAGTTGATTGATGGGAAACCCCATGCCCAGTCGAGGTCAGGCAGGGAGCTATTTGCACCCAGGTTCACTGCTTCCAGCCCTAGCTGCATTTCCAACTCCCCAACATTTCTGAATGGCTGACAGCAGTAGCTGTGCTCATGTAATAGAGCTTTGCCAGGACCAGTGTGTGCTCAGTGACTGTGAGCAGAGGTGTGTCTGAGTAGGGGAAGTGCAGCCTCAGAATCCTGGACTGGGTGATCTTTGTAGGCTGGGAGCCCTCGGGCACATGGTCCTGACAAGGCTTTCAAATCAGTGCCACACAGATTGTCGTCTTCCCTGGTTAGAGTTAAGGAGGGAATTTCTCTCTCTCTCTCTCTCTCTCTCTCTCTCTCTCTCTCTCTCTCTCTCTCTGCAGATTGGTGATTAAGTACATTCTGGAGTGGGAGAGGGAAAGTCAGTCACGGCCCATTCTTTATAAACAGGGAGTCTATTTTTTTTCATATGATCGTTTTATTTTTAGTCGTTTTTTAAAATTAAACATTTTATTATACCACCGTGAGATATACAGTTAAATGTTGTTCATGTTTGGTTTCGGTCACATAGTATTCCAGCACCAGCCCTCCACCAGTGCCCATTTCCCGCCACCAATGTCCCCAATTCCATTTCCCTCCCATAGCCTGCCTAAATGGTAGGTTCTTTATCTTTTTTCTTTCTCCCTCTCTCTCCCTTCCTTCTCCTACACATTGTGGGTTGCACTACATACACTTGGAAGCCATCATGTGCATTTTTTCCTGTATTTAATGCTCAGTTCTATGTTGGTATCAGCCCTTTTGACATTTATTCACATATGCTCCCTTCTCTGTCTTATCTAACCTCTGACTCCCTCACATTTGCAGTAATTTCCACTTTTGGTAAGACCACCTGATAAATTTATGTCATGCAAATAAATGCAGTCATTCTATGTCTCTCTCTTTCCTTCTGACTAATTACACTCAACATGATTCTTTCCATGTCCATCCATTTATAGGCAAATTTCATAACTTCATTTTTCCTAACAGCTACATAGTATTCCACTGTGTAGATGTACCACAGTTTCTTTATCCAGTCATCAGTTCTCAGGCATACTGTTTGTTTCCAGGTTCTGGCTATTGTGAATAGTGCTGCTAAAAAATAAAAGTGCAGATTGTGTTTCTGCTGTGTGTTTTTGGCTTCCCAGGGTATATTCCCAGGAGTGGTATGGCTGGGTCAAAAGGGAGCTCAATTTCTAGTCTTTGGAGGAATGTCCATATTGTTGTCCAGAAAGGTTGTACAAGTCGACATTCCCACCAACAATGTATGAGAGTGCCCTTTTCCCCGCATCCACGCCAGCACTTATTGCTTTTACCCTTTTGAATATGGGCCAGTCTCTGTGGTGTGAGGTGATATCTCATTGTTGTTTTGGTTTGCATCTCTCTGATGATTATTGATGATGAAAATTTTTTCATATGCCTTTTGGCCATTCAAGTTTCTTCCTTGTCAAAGTTTCTGTTCATCTATTCTCCCCAATTTTTACAAGAGAACCTAGAAGAAATGGATAAATTCCTGAAGTCCTATAACCTCCCACGATTGAAACAAGAAGACCTCCAATACCTGCATAAGCCTATCGCCATCGAGGAAATTGAAACAGTAATTAAAAAATATGCCCAAACACAAAAGCCCTGGTCCAGATGGGTTCACTAGTGAATTCTACCAAACCTTTAAGGAGGACCTACTGCCTGTCCTGTTCAAGCTCTTCCAGAAAATAGAAGAAACAGAAACACTCCCAAACAGCTTCTACAAGGCACACATCACCCTGATACCCAAAACAGGGAGAGACAACACAAAGAAGGAAAATTACAGACCAATCTCCTTGATGAACACAGAAGCTAAGATCTTCAAGAAAATACTAGCAAACAGAATCCAAAGACTCATCAAAAAGATCATACATCATGACCAAGTAGGATTCATCCCGGGAATGCAAGGATGGTTCAACATTCGCAAATCAATCAACATAATACATCATATCAATAAGAGAAAAATAAAAACCATATGGTTCTATTGATAGATGCAGAAAAAGCATTTGACAAGATCCAGCACCAATTCATGATTAAAACCCTCCAGAAAATGGGATTGAAGGAAGCTTCCTCAAGATAATCAAAGCCATCTACCAAAAGCCCACAGTGAGTATCCTTCTCAATGGGGGAAAAATTGAAAGCCTTCCCCTTAAGATCAGGAACACGAAAAGGTTGCCCTCTCTCACCCCCTTTTATTCAATATAGTACTTGAGTTACTCACCACAACAATCAGAGAAGAAAAGGACATTAAGGGCATCCAGATAGGCAAGGAAGAAATCAAGCTATCATTATTTGCAGATGACATGATATTATACTTAGAGAACCCTAAACTCTCGAACCCAAATCTCTTAGAAACAATAGATATGTATAGTAGAGTGGCAGGGTACAAAATCAATACCCAAAAGTCGGTGGCTTTCCTATACACAAATAACGAAAGAGAAGAAAGGGATATTAAGAAATCAATTCCATTCACAATTGTACCACAGAAAATCAAATACCTAGGGAATCAGCTTACCCAAGTGTGTAAAGGACCTATACAAAGAGAACTACAAGACACTGCTTCAAGAAATAAAAGAGGACACGAGGAAATGGAAACACATTCCCTGCTCATGGATGGGGAGAATTAACATTGTCAAGATGGTAATACTCCCTAGAGCTTTGTACAGATTCAATGTAGTGCCTATAAGGATACCCATGACATTCTTCAAAGAAATTGACCAAACACTCCTGAAATTCATATGAAATAATAAACCCCCACAGATAGCTAAAGCAATCCTTGGGAAAAAGGAGATGGTGGCATCACCCTTCCCAACCTCAAACTGTACTACAAAGCAGCAGTAATAAAAACTACGTGGTACTGGAATAAAAACAGACCGGTGGACCTATGGAATAGAGTTGAGTTTCCTTACACCCACCCTCAAAGACATGCATGATCAGTTAATCTTTGATAAATGTGCAAAGAGTCCAAACTGGAAAAAAACCAAAACCAAATTAAAAAAAAAGTCCAAACTGGAGTAAGGAAATCCTCTTCAACAAGTGGTGCTGGGAAAACTGGACAGCTACATGTAAAGAAATGAATTTGGACCTGTGTCTAACACCTTGCACAAAAAATCAGATCAAAATGGATTAAAGATCTCAATATCAGACCTGAATCCATAAAGTACATTGAAGAAAATATAGGAAAAACCCTCCACGACATTGAAGCTAAAGATGTCTTCAAAGGTGAAACACCATTAACAAAACAACTAGAAGAAAAGATAAACATATGGGACTACATGAAACTAAAGAGCTTCTGCACCTCAAAAAGAAACAGTGACCAAGATAGAAAGATCGTCCACAGAATGGGAAAGAATATTCACCCAATACCCATCTGATAAGGGGTTAATATCCAGGATATATCAGGCACTGGTACAGCTATATGAAGAAAACAGTCAACCCCATAAAAACAGGGAGTTTATTGGTTGGAGAGATGGTACAGCAATAGGGTGCTTGCCTTGGTGTAGCAGAACCTGGTTCAGTTCCAGATTGAGCTTACTGGAGTGATCCCTGAGCAGTGCTGCTTGTGGCCCCCAAACACACACATGCATGGAAGCAGGGAGGTTGCTCTTCCTCTGGGTATTTCTGTAGATTGTCCTTCAGGCTCCAGCTCCTAGTTCCCCACCTTCCAGATCCTGGGATTCTTCTGCGGTAGGAAATTTAAAAATCTTGTAAAACAACCGTTCTTTTCCAGAAGTTGGAGTTTCGCTGAACATGCCTCTTGCCAAGTAGGTCAAGACAGTGTGTGTGTGTGTAGGGGGAAGGAACGGGGGGTTGAGTCATGTTTAAATTTGGAAAAGTCAACAAAGATTTAGGGTGAGGTGGTTCACTGCAAATGATGTCAAGTCTTTCATATACTAAATGTATTTACAGTGTCTAATGTATGTTTGTACAATATCTTCCATAGGGGAAGACTCACCTGTATGCATACCCACACATGTACACATATGTACGCTAATGCTCACACATATGCATATATATAAAACTTAGCCAAGAGTTTCATAAACCAAGACTCTTATCATAGATAGTAGCCACTATCTTTCATTCTAATTTATTTTAATAATATTCATTGTAATACATTTAATTTCATGGCCTATAGACTGTTCATGGCCTATAATTTGAAAGCCTCTGGTAGAGTACAAATCTCAAAGGGAGGACATTCTATTTGATAGTGCCTCTGTTTATTTGACCGCAGAATCCTTTCTGGTGGATGGTGTATCCTGCAGGTCCCGTTATGGAACATGCTTTTATAATTGCTGAGCTCATCTAATCCTTTTTATAGCTCAGGGCGAGAGGGCTAGAAACAGAAGGTGGCTTTTTCAGAGTCAACTATCACATCCACTCATGGCTGAACCAGAACTCCAAGTCCTGATGATCTTTGATTGGCTGGCTATTTAAAAATAGTATACCATAATACCTCCTGCTTTCTGTTGTTTTGAAAATTAAATGGTATCATACAAATAAAATATATACCCCAGGGGAGAAGATGATTATGGCTTTTGCCATAAGAGACAGACAAATAACAATCAATTGACTGCCGCCAGATACAGACTAATAGAGGAGAAAACACAAAGGCTACTAAGACGCCATTCTTCATGGGAGAGGAGCTTCCTGAAGTGGGAAATAAATATACACGGATATGAATTGTAAGCCAGACCCTGTGAGATGCCTAAACAAATGCACCCTGAGAGGACAGGAGTCAAGGGTTTAGAATAGGAAAGTGACTAGAGATCTTGGAAGGTTTTTGGAGAATAAAATGTTAATAAACATTTGAGAATTGACTAGAACATTCATGGACATCAAAAAGGAAAGGATAAATGTGGAGATAATGAGGGACATGTCAGGAGAAGGGAAAGCATAGAGGGAACAGAGATGAATTATTGGAGGGTATTTGAGGACTTGGTGGTTATTGTCATGGAGAAGGCACAGGTAAACAGTGCACTGGTATTATTCAGAGGACCCGATATCAGAGTGCCACTGGCATAGTTCACAGGCAATGGACAGACACCAGGGGACATTTGGAGAGCCATTTCCAATAAGATTTTTATGTATAGGAGCTGGAATGTAAAGGAACATGCAGAATAAAGTTTAACTAGGAAATTGTTGCAATATTTTGGCAAGAAGTAATAAGGACCCCAAACCAACTTAGAGACATCAGTGTGAAAGGAGGAAATTTGCTGCAAGCATTCCAGAGCTGGGTCATGGGGAGTAGACAGTCGACTGATGATATTTCTGCATTTGGGTGTAGAATGATGATGATGATGATGATGATGATGATAACCCTCATTGATGAAGGTTAATAGGAATCCAAATTTGGAAGGCAGAATATGCTACCCCGGAGGTAGGACTGATGAACGACTCTCAAAGGAGCAAAATGCCAAGAATTACAAGAATCTTTTTTGGGGTCAAGTCATAAACTGTCATACCACTGACTCAGAGCAAGTGAGTAATTAACTTTCTGTGATCAAGTTTGGATGGTTACAAGAGAAGAGTTTTCTGAATTTTTTTTTTGCATGAATTC
Source organism: Cryptotis parvus (assembly GCA_021461705.1). Taxonomy (NCBI): domain Eukaryota; kingdom Metazoa; phylum Chordata; class Mammalia; order Eulipotyphla; family Soricidae; genus Cryptotis; species Cryptotis parvus. The sequence continues at coordinate 342,289 of JAJIBD010020996.1, forward strand.
TATTGCTCTGAGTCTTTTCCCCAGTAGTTATAGATATCAGAGATTTTTCTTTAGAATTGGATGGCAGGTTCTTGTTTCCACAAAATTTCACAGTAGTAGAAGAGTCTTTTACTATTAGGTATAAGTGGAAAAATAACAAAAATAGTCACAAGGAAATATGAATGGCAATGAACATGAAAGGTGGAACTTTGGCAAAGAAATGAGAGACTAAGGAGCAAAGCTATGACAGGTAGTCAAAAGTAAGTTTTCAAGATTGAGGTGAGATGATGAAAGTAACTTACTTAATGTTAAAAGAAAGAAGTAGATCTGGTAAGGCTGAAAATAGAAAGCCATTACATCTTTGGGGAAATTACACGATGCAAATAAGCCTTTAATGAGAGTTGTCTAGCATAAAGATTCTTGATGAATTAATATTGGGGAAATACTCAAGACAGGGAGACCTCTAAGCTTACTGCAATGAATTAAGGAAGCTGAAGAGTGTCATAGTGAGTAGGAGAATACTGAAATTGTTCTTGTCAAGATTATCAATAACAGCTGCTTAAAAAATATGAGATTCATTTACTGTCTGCAGTTTATTTAATCCTTGAACATTTTAGACACTGTCAATCATTCCCATCTTTTTGAAACTCAGCATGTAATAAGTTTTTATTCAAGTAGAGGATAGGAAAAAAAGAGCACACATCAAAAGTATACACATAAATTCTTTTTCATAACGTTCAAATTCCCACATTCAGATAAAGACACTGGACATTTTCAGCATCACAGGAGTTTTTGGGTCCCTGGTTCCTTCCTGATCACCAGAATTGACCTCATCCCTAATCTCTACCACCATGTTTTGTTTGACCCATCTGGGTTCTTTTTGTAAATATAATCATCCATCATGAATTTTCTTTTCTGTGGAGAGGTGGCACACACACTGTTGTGTCCAGGGCTTATTCTGCTCAGTGCACAGGCATTACTATTTACTCCGTGCTCAGTGTTTACTCTTTGCTTTATGCTTGGAGATCACTTCTGGTGGTGATTGGGGGTCCACATATGGTGTTACCATGGTCAGTAGTGTGCTGGCAAATACTCTAGCTCCCCATGGTGTATTATTTTAGAAATGATTTCTAAAGCTCAAAAGTGTGTCTGTTAACATTACCTATGAGTACAAAAATGTTAGTTTATTCTCACTGCTATGTTACATTCTATCTGTAGCTAGTCCACAATTCAATGGAACATAGGCAAGTTCATAGATAATTGCATTGTTTCCAGTTGTTGTCAACTAAGGACAGTGCTGCACTAAGGATAGTGCTGATAGATACATGCTTTTTGTGCATATATTTACACATATCTTTGAGTGATTTATCTAGCATTGAAATTTATGGGCTATATAGATTGTACTCGCTTTCAGCAAATAATGCAAATATTTTCTAAAATGGTTATGTGAGCTTATACCACCTGGGGTAGTTTTGTTAGTTCCAATGACTCCAGGTCATCAACAATCCTGGATACTATTGGCCATTTCTTTTTTTTTAAATTTTTTATTTTTACAATTACAAAGATATACAATTAAAAGTTCATATTTGGGTTTTGGTCATACAGTGTTCCAGCACCCATCCCGCCACCAGTGCCCATCTCCCACCACCAACGCCCCCGGTTCCCTCCCCCTCCCCAGCCCTCCTCAATGGCAGGTTCTTTATTTCTTTCCATTTCTCTCTCTTTCTCTTTTCCTTCCCCTCCACTATGGATTACAGAACATACATTAAAGGGTTGTCATGTGTATCTTTTCTTTTTGTCTTTGTTTTGTTTTGGTGCCACACCTAATGGTGCTCAGGGCTTACTCCTGCTTCTGTGCTCAAGGATCACTCCTTGCAATACTTGAGACACCATATGGATGCTAGGGATCAAACCCAGGTCAGCTGTATTATCACTCTGGCTCCCTCTTTTGTCCACTTTAAACTGATATTTAGTTTTCTTCCTATACATTTAAATGTATAAGACTCACAGACATGGGGCAGAGCTGCTACTGGCTCTTCCTGTGCCCAGCCGCTCACGAGGTGCCCGGGAGGGATGGCGGGTTCTAGCCCAGGCCCACCACCCCAGCAGAGCCTCACAACAAGCCAGACAACCCCCCACTCCATGAGGGCCTCCATTTTCCACATCGGACCCCTCGCCTCAAAACTCAACCCAGCAGACCAGCCTATCACAGAATGGCTCATCAAGATCCACCCTGCAGCAGTCTTTTTTAAATCCGACCTAGGTATGCTGATCCAGAGAATCACAGACATGGGGCAGAGCTGCTATTGGCCTCTCCCTGTGCCCAACTGCTTAGAGGTGCCTGGGAGGGATGGCGTGTTGTAGCCCTGGCCCACCACTCCAGCAGAGCCTCGCAACAAGCCAGACGACGCCCCACTCCATTAGTGCCTCCATTTTTCACATCCGGACTTTCCCCTCATCAGAACTCCACCCAGCAGACCAGCCTATCACAGCCCGGCTCACGCGGCCACTTGCGGCTGCACGGTTCATCAATAAATGCTGGATTTAGAGATGACTACAAGAGTATGCTATCCCCACCCCCGGGCAGAGCTTGGCAAGCTACCCATGTCGTATTTGATATGCTAAATCACTTGATCACTTGATCACTTGAATCCCGTTATTCATCGATTTGCTCGAGCAGGCGCCAGTAACATTTCCATTAGACCTTATCACGTGCCAATGTAGCCCAATGGCATCTGGTTGATTCAGGAATATGAAGAGCCTCAAACCGTTCCTTCAGGGTCTTGACAAGGAAGTCTGACCATCTTGTAGGTGGGCGGCCACGTGATCTTTTGACATCCCGTGGGATCCAGTCGGTAACGGCTCTAGTCCAGCGGTCATCTCCAAATCACATTACATGTCCAGCCCATCTGATTTTCGATCAGATGTCTCTTGGCAAACGAGACAGCGTCCTTGATTCTGGAATAGCGATGGAGGTCAGAACTCCAGATTCCTTCTGTCACTTGAGTGAGGCGTGATATTCCAAGCATAGCTCTTACCACTCCTCCCTGGGAGACCCGAATAGCATTCTCATCCTGCTTTTGTAGGGCCCATGTCTCTGAGGCATAGGTTAATGCAGGGAGAACGGTGGAGTCAAAGAGATGTGCCAGGAGCCAGAGGTTCTTTGTCCTTTTAGCTATTTCTTCCATGCCTTTGAAGGCATTCCATGCTGCTCTCTTCCTCCTGCGTAATCCAGGTTTTAGGTCATTCATCATGTTGATTTCTCGACCTAGGTACACATAACTGCTGCATTCAGAGATGTTTGTTCCTTTGAGAGTGAATGGGGCCTCTGGAACTAGTTCATTTTTCATAAACATGGTTTTCTTTTAGATTCAGCTGTAGACCTATCTTTCCACATTCTCGGTCAAAGTCAGCCAGCATTTGCGCAGCTTGGCTAATGCTTGGTGTTATTAGAACGATGTCATCATCTAAGCGGAGGTGGTGCAGTTGCCGACCATCTATCTTCACTCCCATTCCTTCCCATTCTAATTGTTGCATGATGTTTTCGAGGGTGGCGCTGAAGAGTTTTGGTGAAATGGTATCACTCTGTCGAACCCCTCTTTTGACATCAATGATCACTTCTTTGTAGAATGGTGAGATCCTGGTGGTGAATTCGTAATACAGCTCACGAAGGATCTTGATGTATTGGGTTTGAACACCCTGTTTGGCTAGGGCTTCGATGACTGCTTCAGTCTCTACAGAATCAAAGACTTTCTGTAAATCAATGAACGTGAGACAGAGCGGCATCTTGTATTCCCTACAAACCTCAATGAGCTTGGTTACTCAATGAGCTTGGTGGATATGGTCGATTGTGCTGAATCCTTTCTGGAAGCCTGCTTGCTCGCATGGTTGTCCTTCATCTAGTGTTCTGCTAATCCTGTTCAGGATGACTCGTGTAAACAGCTTGTAGATGACGGACAACAGGCAGATGGGGCGATAGTTGCCGATGTCGTGAATGTCTCCCTTCTTGAACAGTAGAAATGTTCTTCTGGTTTTCCATTGGGAGGGCACCTTGCATTCGAACAGGTAGGTGTGAAGAGCTGAGCTAGTGTATTGATGAGTACCGATGGCAGATTCTTCAGGTGTTCAGGATATGCCAAATACCAGTAACAATTATAGGCCTCATTCCCTGACCTGATGGAATGGTTTGAGGCTCTCTATGTTCCTGGAGCAAGCAGGTGCCCTTGTGCTCTACTTGCATGAGACAGGACATATGGAGATGTTACTGGTGCCCACTCGAGCAAATAGATGATGAACGGGAAGACAGTGATACAGTGATACAGGTGCCCTTGAGGGATGGCAGGTTTTAGCCCTGGCCCACCACCCCAGCAGAGCCTCACAACAAGCCAGATGACCCCCCACTCCATGAGGGCCTCCATTTTCCACATACAGACTTCACCCATGTATGCTACATATAATGTATGTTACATTTATAGTGATACATTTAAATGTAACATACATTCTGAATATAAACCTTTATTCAATTTAATTTATTGAAATAAACACTTCCGTTCTAGGATTTGAGATTTTTGCTTTCTTCTTGTGAAGAAAGATTTCCCTAACTTAATGTAGTCTGATTTACCAATATTTGTTCTTGGCTCAAGTAATAACGTGTCCTTAGTAATAACGTGCCTAAATCAAGGTAATGTATACAACATTTTACTTTATCTTCCAGTGGACAGGTTTTCCTTGTACTTCGAGAACTAAAGTCCATCTGGAGTTTAATTTCACATATGGTGTGAAGCTAGAGGGCAAAATGTAAATTTTTCTAATATTGATAGTAAATTTTTCCAACATATTGAAAAAATGATCTCTTCTTTACTCCAATAAGTATTCTAATTTCATAACCAAGTGACACTACATGAGTTTCTTTTCAGCTCTTTCTCTCCTGTCCCTGCACAATTAAGACTACCCTGCCTTAATTAGTGTAATTTCATAGCGTTGTAGTGAGTCATGACATTCAGCAACTTGAATCTTTCGACATTTGTACTATTCTTTCAGTTAGATTTGACTATTTTCATTCTGTTGTATTTCTAAAAGATGATCACTTTGATATCATTTTGTTGGTTTCCATAAAAATACTGTTGGAATACTAAATCACAGTGCCAAAATTTATGCAGAGATTAGAGAAAAGGTTGTGGTTTTACCATACCGAATTATTAAATTGATCAGTAAGTGTTGCAGGACACCTAAAAGCCTAAAAGCCTCTGTATCTGCCCTGGGTTGCCTCCTGCAAATCACTTCGTAGATAAGAGGGTGGTCTAAATGTGGCAGTTTATCTGACCATGTATTCTGTATTAGCTGATATAAATATTCTCTCATGCTACCACAATCATCGTGGGACTAGCTAGATCTTACCAGCATATTTGCCTGGCCACGTTGGATCTCTAAGTAATTAGACCAGAGAGAAATGCTGTTTGCCTCCAAGCAAGCAAGTATGGCTCCCTGATAACTCAAAGGCAACTAAAATACAAAACTACCCTGAAGTAGATGAGACTTGTGAAGGCTTGGGAAATATTTAACTGGTATTAGTCTTTGGTACAGAGACATGCCATCTCAGAAACCCCCTTCTCTACCCTATAAAGGCATTTCCAGGCAGATCTTGGCTCAAAACATTAGCATATAATAAGCCTAGGTATGGTTCTGGGAGAAATTACCTAAGGGCATTTAACCCTTCCTGCTTCCCATAGTGGGGAGGTCTGAGTAGCAGGCATATAAAACCAGCCTGCTTCCTCTCTCTCTCTCTCTCTCTCTCTCTCTCTCTCTCTCTCTCTCTCTCTCTCTCTCTTTCTCTCTCCTCTCTTTGTGAGCTTGCACCCTTCTTGGGAGTTTTTTCTTTTTCTCCTTTTTACAGGGCCTTAACATGTGGTGGCCACCATCTTGGCCTACACGTGTCTGGGGTTCTAGCCTGGAATCCTAAGTACAGTGTTTTTCCTATTGCCGATTTGTATGCCTGAGCCTGTGATAAGTAAAGCCTTTTTAAAACCTGCTTCTAATTCCTGAGTTTTCATTCATTCCCGCCAGCTTCGAGGTAGAACAAAACTCGCTTCCCAGCACTGTTTGGGACCCCGGTGGCATTTTCCGACAAGTAAGCATGATTTATTTTTCCATTTAGGGTTTCTTTCTTTCTCTCTTTCTCTCTTTCTTTCTTTCTTTTTTTTCTTTTTTTTTTTTTTAAGTATTTTATTATACCATCCTTCTCTCTCTCTCTCTCTCTCTCTCTCTCTCTTTCTTTCTTTCTTTTTCTTTCTTTCTTTCTTTCTGTCTTTCTGTCTTTCTTTCTTTCTTTCTTTCTTTCTTTCTTTCTTTCTTCTTTCTTTCTTTCTTTCTTTCTTTCTTTCTTTCTTTTCCTTCCTTTCTTTCTTTCTTTCTTTCTTTCTTTCTTTCTTTCTTTCTCTTTCTTTCTTTCTTTCTTTCTTTCTTTCTTTTCTTTCTTTCTTTCTTTCTTTCTTTCTTTCTTTCTTTCCTTCCTTCCTTCCTTCCTTCCTTCCTTCCTTCCTTCCTTCCTTCCTTCCTTCCTTCCTTCCTTCCTTCCTTCCTTCCTTTTCTTTCTTTCTTTCTTTCTTTCTTTCTTTCTCTTTCTTTCTTTCTTTCTTTCTCTTCCTTCTTTCTTTTCTTTCCTTCCTTTCTTTCTTTCTTTCTTTTCTTTCTTTCTTTCTTTCTTTCTTTCTTTCTTTCTTTCTTTCTTTCTTTCTTTCTTTCTTCTTTCTTTCTTTCCTTCTTTCTTTCTTTCTTTCCTTCCTTCCTTCCTTCCTTCCTTCCTTCCTTCCTTCCTTCCTTCCTTCCTTTTTCTTCCTTTCTTTCTTTCTTTCTTTCTTTCTTTCTTTCTTTCTTTTCTTTCTTTCTTTCTTTCTTTCTTTCTCCTTCCTTCCTTCCTTCCTTCCTTCCTTCCTTCCTTCCTTCCTTCCTTCCTTGCTTGCTTGCTTTCTTTCTTTTCCTTTTTAGGGTCACACTTAGCAATTATCAGGGCTTACTTCTGGTTCTGCAGTCAGGAATTACTCCTGGCAGTGCTTGGGGACCCTATGTGGGGATTGAACCTGGGTCGGCTGCTTGCACAACAAATGACCTCCCAGATGTACTTATCCACTTCTCTACATTCACATACTTAAATTATATATGTTTTACAGACTCAAAGTCAAAGGCTGGAAGACAATTCTCCACTCAAACAACTCGTCCATAAAGGATAGTGTGGCTATGTTAGTATCTGACAATATAGATTTCAGGCTGAAAAAGGTTAGAAGGGACAATAAAGACCATTTCTTAATAATTAAGGGTATGTATATTAGGAAGAAATGACACTACTAAACATATATGCACACAAAGAGGGGCCAGCAAGAGATGCTTAAAACAACTTCTAATAGACCTCAAAGAAGACAGTAATGGTAGCACAATAATATTTGGAGACTTCAACACTGCTTTATCAACAATGGATAGATGGACAAGACTAAAACTCACTAAGGAAATACTGGCCCTAAAGGAAGAAATGGAAGAAAGAGAGCTGGTTGATATATACAGGGCTTTTCGTCCCCATAAAGCTGAATACACATTTTTCTCCAGTGCAAATGGAACATTCTCCAAGATAGACCACATGCTGAGCCACAAAGCATACCTCAATAAAATAAAAAAGATGGAAATTGTGTCAAATATCTTTCCAGACCATGATGCATTGAAAATGGAAGTTAACCATACACAGAAACAGAATCAAACCAAACACCTGGAAAATGAACAGCTCATTGCTGAACAACCAATGAGTCATAGAAGAAATCAAACAGGAAATCCAGAGATTCCTGGAAACAAATGAAAATGAAGACACCAACTATAAGAACTTGTGGGACACAGCAAAAGCAGTGTTAAGAGGAAAGTTCATAGCAGCTCTGCAAGCATTCATCAGGGAATAAGAAAGTGTCCACATAAATAGCCTGACGTCACAGCTCAAAATATTAGAAAAAGACCAACAAAAGGAGCCAAACCCATGCAGAAAGAAGGAAATAATAAAACTTAGAGAGGAAATAAATGAGCTGGAAACCCAGAAAACAATCCAAAAGATTAATGAAACCAAGAGATGGTTCTTTGAAAAAAAATGAACAAGATTGACAAACCTTTGGCAAGACTTCTAAGGACAGGGGAAGAGAGAACCCAAATAAACAGAATCGGAAATCTTTTATGGGGACATCATAAAAGAAACCACAGAAATCCAAAACAAAATCAGAGCAAAATCAGAGTCTGTATGCCATGAAACATGAGAACCTGGAAGAAATAGATAAATTCCTGAAGTCCTATAACCTTCCACAGCTGAAACAAGAAGACCTGCAATACTGGAATAACCCTATTACCATCGAGGAAATTGAAACACTAATTAAAAAGTCTGCCCAAACACAAAAGCACAGGGTCAGATGGATTCACTAGTGAATTCTTTCAAACCTTTAAGGAGGACATACTGCCAGACCTTTACACATTCTTCCAGGAAATAGAAGAAAGAGAAACACTCCAAAACAGCTTCTATGAGAAACATATGATGCTGATACTCAAAGCAGGGAGAGACAACACAAAGAAAGAAAACTACAAACCAATCTCCCTGATGAACACAGATGCTAAGATCTTCAAGAAAATAATAGCAAACTGAATCCAAAGACTCATTAAGAAGATTATACATCATGACCAAGTGGTATTCACACCAAGAATGCAAGAATGGTTCAACATTTGCAAGTCAATCAACATAACACATTATATCAATAAGAGGAAAAAACTATAGGATCATATCAATAGATGTAGAAAAATATTTGACAAGATCCAACACCCGTTCATGATTAATAAAAACCCTCCATTAAATAGGAAATGGAGGAACCTTGCTCAATAGAGTCAAAGCCTACTATCAAAAACCCACAGCGAGCTGCCCTGGGGCGACTGGCCATAACATGCAGAGACTCAAACGTGGCTGGGGAAGCTGGAACTCAGCTTTCCCCAGGCTCATCTGACCATGGGGCTCCCAGGAGGAAAGATGGGTTTTGGGAGTGGGCCCATCACCTCTGGGGGTCCCGAAAGCAGCCGGATGAGACTTGCCCACCAACTAGCCGCCACCTTTGCTGTCCAGACACTGACCATGAGGCCCCTAAGTTGCGTGGCCACAAGCGGACGCGCAGTCCATCAAACTAGTGGAAACAGTTATGTCCTTTAATGTACTGCATTCTACGATGTGTAGGAAAGTTAGGTGGGAGGGAGAGATAGAGAGGAGAGAAAAGACATACAGAACCCGCCAAGTAGTTGAGGTATGGGAGGAGGGAGGGAGGTGGGGACATTGGTGATGGGAGATGGGTTCGGGTGGAGGGGGTGGGTGTTGGAACACTGTAGAACCATAACACTACATGAGCATCTTGCAATTGTATGTCTAAAAGTGGTGTAATAAAATTTGAAAAAACCCGCAGCGAGTATTATTCTCAATGGGGAAATTTTGCAAAACTTCCCCTAAGATCAGGGACAAGGTTGCCCACTCTCACCTCTTTTATTCAATATAGTACTGGGAGTACTTATCATAGCAATTAGAGAAGGAAAGGACATTAAGTGCATACAGATAGGCAAGTAAGAAGTCAGCTATCACTATATGTAGATGACATGATATTATACCTAGAGAACCCTAAACTCTCTACCCAAAAAACTCCTAGAGACAAATGATACTTATGGTAGAGTGGCAGGGTACAAAATCAATAACCAAAAGTCAGTGGCTTTACTATATACAAATAATGAAACATAAGAAAGAAATATAAAGAAAATGATTCCATTAACAATTGTGCCACAGAAAATCAAATACCTAGGAATAAGTTAAACCAAATATGTAAAGGACCTGTACAAAGAAAAAATACAAGAAATTGTCAAGAAATAAAAGAGGACACAAGGAAATGGAAACACATTCCCTGCTCATGGATGGGGAGAATCAACATTGTCAAAATGGTAATACTCCCTAGACCTTTATACAGATTCAATGCAGTCCCTATAAGGATACCCATGACATTCTTCAAAGAAATTAACCAAACACTTGTGAAATTTGTGTAGAATAATAAACTGCCACGGATAATTAAAGCAATCCTTGGGAAAAAGAAGATGGGAAACATCACCTTTCCTAACTTCAAACTGTACTACAAAGCAGTTGTAATTAAAGCAGCATGGTATTGTAATGAAGCAGACCTGTGGACCTATAAAATAGAGTTGAGTATCCTGACACCTAGCCTCAAACATAAGATCATTTAATTTTGATAAAGGAGCAAAAGTACAAAAAAGGAGCAAGCAAAGTCTCTTCAACAAGTGGTGCTGGAAAGAACTGGACAGCTACATGTAAAAAAATGAATTTGGACCTCTGTCTATCACCATGCACAAAAATCACATCAAATGGATTAAACATCTCAAAATCAGACCTGAATCCATAAAGCACATCAGAGAAAATATAGGAAAAACCCTTAACAACATTGAAGCTAAAGTCACCTTCAAAGATGAAACACCACTAACAAAGCAACTAGAAGCAAAGATAAACATATGGGACTACATGAAACTAAAAAGCTTCTGCACCTTAAAAGAAACAGTGACCAAGATACAAAGACAGTGATCAAGATACAAAGATACAAAGTCCACAGAATGGGAAAGAATATTCACCCAATAGCCTTCTGATAAGGAGTAAATATGCAGTATATATCAGGCACTATTAGAACTTTACAAGAAGAAAACAGCCAACCCCATCAAAAAATGGGAGAAGAAGTGAACAGAAACTTTGACAAGTAGAAATTCGAATGGCCAAAAGGCATATGAAAAATGTTCATCATCACTAATCATTAGAGCAATACAAATCAAAGCAACAATGAGATATCACCTCATACCACAGAGACTGGCACATATCCAAAAGAGCAAGAACAGTAAGTGCTGGCGTGTGTGCAGGGAGAAAGGGATTCTCATCCATTGTTGATGGGAATGTCGACTAGTATAGCCTTTTTGGAAAACAATATGGATATTCCTCAAAAACTAGAAATTGAGCTTCCATTTGACCCAGCCATACCATTCCTGGGAATATACACTGGGAGGCCAAAAACACACAACAGAAACACCATTCACACTTTTATGTTCATAGCAGCACTATACACAATAGTCAGAATCTGGAAACAACCAGAGAGCCTGAGAACTGATGACTGGATAAAAAACTTTGGTACATCTGCACAATGGAATAATATGCAGCTCTTAGGAAAAATGAAGTTTTGTAATTTGTGTATAAATGGATGGACATGGTGAGGATCATGCTGAGTTAAATTAGCCTTAAGGAAAAAGAAATATATAGAGTGACTGCATTTATTTGCATTTTATATATGTCTATATATTATATAGTATGTAACCAATATTCAAGGTCAGGCAAAACATGGATCAGGAGGTCTTATCAAATGTGGAATCTACCACAACATGTGCAAGTCAGAGATTCGGTAAGACAGAGAATGGAACAGTGTGCTAATAATTGTTGAAAATGATAATACCAACCTAGAACTGAGCATTGAATACAGGCAAAAAGATCACTTGATCATTTGACATCCTGTTTTTAGTCGATTTGCTCAAGTGGGCACCAGTAACATTTCCATTTGTCCCTATCGCATGCCAGTGTAGCCCAATGGCATCTGCTTGCTCCAGGAATACGAACAGCCTCAAACCGCTCGCTCAGGGTCTTGATGAAGAAATCTGACCATCTTGTAGGTGGGCTTCCACACGATCTTTTGACATCCCGTGGGATCCAGTTGGTAACGGCTCTAGTCCAGCGGTTCTCTCCAAATCGCGTTACATGCTCAGCCCATCTGATTTTCGAAGCCTTGGCAATCGAGACAGCGCCCCTGACTCTCGAATTGTTCATTGAGGTCAGAAATCCAGATTCCTTCTCTCACTTGAGTGAGGTGTGATATTCCAAGCATAGCTCTTCCTCTTTGGGAGACCGAATAGCATTCTCATCCTGCTTTCATAGAGCCTTGGTCTCTGAGGCGTATGTTAATGCAAGAAAATGGTGGAGTCGAAGAGATGTGCCCGGAGCCGGAGGTTCTTTGTCCTTTTAGCTATTTCTTTGATGCTCTTGAAGATGTTCCATGCTGCCCTCTTCCTCCTGTGCAACTCAGATTTTAGGTCATTCATTATGTTGAGTTCTCGACCTAGGTACACATAACTGCTGCATTCAGAGATGTTCCATTGAGAGTGAATGGAGCATCTGGAACTAGTTCGCTTTTTCATGAACCTTGTTTTGTTGAGATTCAGCTCTACAGCTCTACATCTATCCTTCCACATTCTTGGTCAAAGCTGCCAGCATTTGTGTAATTTGGCTAATGTTTTGTGTTATTAGAATGAAGTCATCAGTGAAGCAGAGGTGGTGCAGTTGCCGACCGTCGTATCTTCACTCCCATTCCTTCCCATTCTAATTGTTGCATGACATTCTTGAGGGTGACCCTGAAAAGTTTTGGTAAGATGGATCACCCTGCCAAACCCCCTCTTTTGACTTCAATGATCACTTCCTTGTAGAATGGTGAGATCCTGGTGGTGAATCCATAATACAGCTCATGAAGGATCTTGATGTATTGGGTTTGAATGCCCTGTTTGGCAAGGCTTTGATAACCGCCCCGGTCTCAACAGAATCAAAGACTTTCTTTAAATCAATGAACAGTAGACAGAGCGGCATCTTGAATTTCCTACAAACCTAATGAGCTTGGTTACTGTGTGGATATACGGCCAATTGTGCTGAGTCATCTTCAGAGGTTAGCTTGCTTGCAAGGTTGTCCTTCATCTCATGTTCTGCCAATCCTGTTCAGGATGACTCGAGTGAACAGCTTGTAGATGACGTACAACAGTCATATGGGGCAATAATTGCCAATGTCGTGGATGTCTCCCTTCTTGAACAGTGAAACTGTCCTGCTGGTTTTCCATTTGGAGGGCACCTTGCATTCAGACAGGTAGCTTGTGAAGAGCCAAGCCAGTGTATTGATGAGTACTGATGGCAGCAGATTCTTCAGGTGTTCGGGTCTGACTTTGTCTGGGCTGGATGCTGTTTATCTTTACCAATGAAATGGCATGTGGGATTTCAGAAGGGAGAACATTGGGAACACCATATCCATCCTGCTGAATTTGGTATAACGATTCACATGATAACCTCTAAATGCATTTATGGTAATCTACAGTGTGTAAGAAGGAAGAAGGAAATAGAGAAAGAGAGAGAAAGAGAGAAAGAGAGGGTGGGGCTGGAGCGATAGTCCAGTGGGAAGGGTGTTTGCCTTGCACATGACCGGCCTGTGCTGGCCCGGGTTCAATCCCCGGCATCCCATATGGTCCCTCGAGCACCGCCAGGAGTAATTCCTGAGTGCAGAGCCAGGAATAACCCCTGAGTGTCGCCGGGTGTGACCCAAAAAGCAAAAAAAAAGAAAAAAAAGAAAGAGAAGAGATAAAGAACCTGCCATAGAGGCAAGGCTTGGGGGAAGGGGGAGGGAATTGGGGACATGCTGGTGGGAAATGGGTACTGGTGGAGGGATGAGTGCTGGAACACTGTAAGACCGAAACACAAATATGAACTTCTTTGTAATTGTATTTCCATGGTGGTATCACTATATCACTGTCTTCCTGTATATCACCGATTTGCTCAAGCGGGCACCAATAACGCCTCAATATGTCACATGCGAGTAAGCCCAAGGGCATCATCGCACTCCAGGAACATAAAGAGCCTCAAACCATTCCATCAGGTCATGGGAATGAGGTTATAATTGTTATTGGTATAATAAAGTGTAAAAAAAACAGAAAAAGTTGCAAAAATAAATAAATTATAGATATTTTAAGCTTATTTCTGGAAACCCATCTGTAACATCTGTAAATTTTCTACTGTCTGTTTTCCTTTTTGGTTTGATTAATAAAGTGTATTTTATTAGAAGGGGGATGGCTAGGAGAAGGTTCAAGTTTGAAACACCTGCCAAACATGTATGGCATGAGTTTGATCCCTGGTACTGTATGGGTCTCTGAGCACCATTGAGCATGACCCTAATAAAGAATGTAAATCTGGTGTTTTAAAAATTCTTGATATTGTGTATATGAAACATTGAGGCTGAAAGCGGTTATGTGCAGACTTCTGACCAACAGAGGCCATAATAAGCAAAGGGTATGGGGACGAGCTCTGGACTGCAGGCAAGAATGATGCCAAGTTCCTGTCCAGTCCACAAAAAATGTGTTCATTTCCTGAGTCCATAGAGAACTGGCAGTTCTCTAGAGCAGCATTTAGGATACTTACAAGAGCTTGAACCAAACGAAAACAAGAACAAATTCTGCCTTCTAGAAAGTCCATATATGACTTAAACTTTCTTCTTGTACAACCAGATTTTGAAAAATCAAGTAGATATTTTTGTTCTCTATCCCGAGAGGAAACTCTCAGGGATCAGCCTTCCTTATTCATTTTCCAATATCCCTCAGAATCCAAAGTTCACTGCATGTCATATGGGAGCACTTTATCATTCATTTAATAAAAAACACTTCCCCTTTATTGGGTATTTAATGTTCATGTTCTAGTCTTCTAGCAGCACTTTTATTGGTTAGACCATATATTCCTGACTGGTGAAATTGTTCTGTTTATCCTCGTACATAGCTCCATATTTATAAACAGCCTACGATGCCAAAAGTTGGTAGTTTTGGCTGCAAAATGTATCTACATAGTCTGCTTAGAAAGTTATGGCACCATAGACATCTATTTAGAAAGCCACGCTTCTGCTGTTGGATATATGAAACCTGAAGATACTTCCTGCAAGAAATATTCTAGAGTCAATCTCAGTGATGGCTCCAAGTTACACTTCTCTCCTTCCAGGCCACTGAGAATTTGAGCTTTTGGCTGAATCTCTATCATGAATTATAGCCCTGGGGTCCTGGAGTACTTTAGTATTCTAGGGTCTGTAATAGATGTTTCTAGTTCTCATGAAAATATTGAACAAACATCAGGGAAAGATGTTTTACAACCTGAAGCTAATGCAGAGGGTCATTAACATTGTTATTAGTGACAGTCTGTATGATTTAGCCAAGACCTCTGACAAGGGTGCACACCTGTGCGTGAATAACAAGCAGCTGTTTATTACCCGGCTATTAATTAGATGAAGGATAAGGATGTAAGCAAGTGCCTCGTGGTGAGAACCAGTGCCAAGATATTGCAATGCCCCATCCTTGAGTCAACTGTCTACTTAATTCTTGTGCACAAGGGTCTAATGAAACACTCCCAGGGGCCTCAGAGGCTCGACCCCAAACCCAGACCAAACCTTCTCCAAAAGTTCTCCTTAACGCAACTCCAAGAACAACTTCCATTCCTGGTGTTGCATCTTGATACTGTGTTGGACATTCTAGGCTGATGAAGTCTACGATTTTCCTTCCTTCCTTCCTTCCTTCCTTCCTTCTTCCTTCCTTCCTTCCTTCCTTCTTCCTTCCTTCCTTCCTTCCTTCCTTCCTTCCTTCCTTCCTTCCTTCCTTCCTTCCTTCCTTCCTTCCTTCCTTCTTCCTTCCTTCCTTCCTTCCTTCCTTCCTTCCTTCCTTCCTTCCTTCCTCCTTCCTTCCTTCTTCCTTCCTTCCTTCCTTCCTTCCTTCCTTCCTTCCTTCCTTCCTTCCTTCCTTCCTTCCTTCCTTCCTTCCTTCCTTCCTTCCTTCCTTCCTTCCTTCCTTCCTTCCTTCCTTCCTCCTTCCTTCCTTCCTTCCTTCCTTCCTTCCTTTCTTCCTTCCTTCCTTCCTTCCTTCCTTCCTTCCTTCCTTCCTTCCTTCCTTCCTTCCTTCCTTCCTTCCTTCCTTCCTTCCTTCCTTCCTTCCTTCCTTCCTTCCTTCCTTCCTTCCTTCCTTCCTTCCTTCCTTCCTTCCTTCCTTCCTTCCTTCCTTCTTCCTTCCTTCCTTCCTTCCTTCCTTCCGTCTTTCTGTCTGTCTTTCTTTTTTTCTTTCTCTTTCTCTCTCTTTCTGTCTTTCTGTCTGTCTGTCTTTATGTCTGTCTTTCTGTCTTTCTGTCTTTCTGTCTTCCTGTCATCCTGTCTCTCTCTCTCTGTCTGTCTTCTTGCCTTCCTGCCTTCCTGCCTTCCTTCCATTTTCCTTCCTTCCTTTCCTCCCCTCCCTCCTGTTTCCTCCCTTCCCTCCCCTCCCCTTCTCTCTCCTCCCCTTCCCTCCCCTTCCCTCCCCTTTCCTTCCACTTCCCTCTCTTTCCTTCCCTTTTCCTTCCTTTCTCTCCCTGTCTCCTCCCCCTTCCCTTCCCACACCCCCCTCCCCTTCCCTTCCCTTCTTCCCTATTTTGCCATCACCATGACTATTTTTTCTTTTGCTTTTTGGGTCACACCGGCAATGCTCTGGGGTTACTCCTGGCTCTTCACTCAGGAATTACTTCTGGTGGTGCTTGTGGGACCATATGGAATGCCAGGGATCAAACCCAGGTAGGCCGTGTATAAGGCAAATGCCCTACCAGCTGTGCTATCGCTCCGGCCCCACCGTGACTTTCTTTCTGTGTGTTGAGCTAAACATTTCAGGAATACCCAAAGTCTGAAGTTGAATTTGGCTACTGCTAAAGTGGTTAACCATAAGATCAGTTTAGTAGCAAGTTAAAAGAAACATCTCGCTTATTTTGAATATGAAAACATCTGACTCATCCTAGTGAGCAAGTTCTGAGACAAGTGAAAAATAACCAAAATATTTGATAAATGGCCAGGAGAAACAAGCACATGTGTGTGTGACACATGCACAGACACACATGCATACACATGCACTGTCTATTTAAATTGACTTGTAAATCATTTTTCTCTCTCAAGCCTGCTCACAGCCAGGTTTTATATAAGCCTCCTACATACTGTGAAGTAGTATAACAAATTTCCATTGGCCCCTGCTCCATCTCCTGTATGTCTCACTCACTTGAGTAAGTGTTCTTTCTCTTTTGGGTCTATTTTTATTTTAGCGGGGTGGTGTTGGTTCAAGGGGGAAGCACGCAGCAGCAAACCCAACATGTCACACATACAAAGCATGTGTTCTAACCCTTAAGTTTAGCTGTGACCTAAGTCAAGATTCTCAGCTCTGTTCCTTACTGCCTGTATTATTTCTCTATTCCTGTTGTATGACAATTCATTCTTGATTTATTTTGTTTTGGGGGCTATGCCTGGTCATACCTGCAGAGCTCAGGGCTTACTTCTGGCTCTGCACTCAGGAATTACTCCTACTGGGTCTTGGGTAACAATATGGGATGCTGGGGATTGAACCTGAGTCAGTTGTGTGCAAGTCAAACACCCTACCTTCTATACTATCTCTCTGGCCCAACAATTTATTCTTAAGCCCATCTTCTCACGTTTTATTATTTGGTAATTGTAAATCTCAGTATGAACCTACATGTTCATGAACAGTTGGTCATTCTTGTTATTATATGTCAGATATAACTCTAAATACTTTAAATGCATGATCTAATGCAAGGCTCATGAGATTCTATCCCTAGTATTTGGATGAAGATACAGAGGTTATGGAAAACAAGAAAAGTAGTTATTCTGTTTTTCCCTCTGTGCGTGGAAGATACCAGCAGGGCAGACGTGTGCCAGGCTTGTTTCTTTTTTCTCCCAATTTTCTGACTCTGTAGAGAATCCCACCACCTTTGATATGTCTGCCCATTACTGGTGAATTTTGTTACAGTGCAGACTGACTCTGGGGTCTGGCTTGGCATGAGCATTCTGCATTCTTAATAAGCTACCCAGGAAAGGAAGGCAGGTATGGCCCTGCATCAGCTTCAGGTGGCTGAGACCAATGCGGAATTTGTTCTCCAAGGAAAGAGCATGTGGTAAGGGGGTTCATGACCCCCCCCATCCAATCATCTCACATTTTAAAATGTCTCTGCCCTGCCCCCATGGACCGTCATTGGAATGCCTTCTCTGTTGAAGAGCAGCTGGTGCTTAAAGCCCCTCTGTTTTCCTGCAAACACTCTGGATGGTGGGATGCTATTGGGCCTAGCGGAACTTTTGATCTTCTTAGAAAGTCACTCTATTGTTTGCTTCAAAAATGCCCCAAAGCCGCCAGTTCCCCAGTAGCAGCTTTAAACACATGCTGGCCATTTATCTATTTTGGGTCCTTTCAAATTCCTTCTCATTCTTGTGATTTGGGACAGGGGAGAGGGCAGCACCTCAATGGCCATCCATTCATTATCCAATAGTTTGCTATTAAGCCAAAGAATTTCCCCCCAATTGTTTCTTTCCTTCTCAGGATAAAGACCTCCTTTCACCTTTCTGCCTCTGATCATTTCACTGCCCTTTACTGAAACTTCACTTTGTTGCTTCTGCTCTCTTTTGAGGCCCACATGATCAAAGCCGCTCTAAGCATGACAGCAATTTTTACAATAAATAGCATTTTCTGGGTTCTTTTTCATTCTCCATTTTAATGCAGCACACTCACCTTGCTGTTCTTTAAACTGTCCCTCTGCATTTTCTATGGCATCCAATCAAACAAAAAAGTCACTTCAGCTTACATTGGAGAGAGTGCTTCCCCCCTTTCCCAGTGTGCCAGGACTTCCTGTCGAGACTGTGCAGATGCAGTAAATTGTACTTTCCGTGATGTCTTCTTTCTCCCTTTGACGAGAGAGAGAGAGAGAGAGAGAGAGAGAGAGGGAACAAGCGAGAGAGAGGGAGGGAGAGAGAGAATAGTTGGGGAATTTCTTGGAAGCTCAGTGGTTTTCCCTGACCAGCAGGAAAATCTGAGATATGAGGAATTTGCAAACCGCTGTCCAGTCAGACCCAGCTCCCTCTGGCTGAGAGTGCTCCAAGTCACTTTCTGGGGCTTCCCAACTGACCAATCATATTCCATGAGCTGCAGTTCTCCCACAGTCTCCTTTCATTGTTATCTCGATAAGAACCCAACCCTGTCCACAGTGGATGAAAACGTGGAACAGAAGGACACGCTTTGGCTTTGGTTCTGTCTCTGAACATGGAAGCTTCTGAAACCCTCCAAAGAGACCATGTGAGGGCTGAAAGGAAATGGAGCTCAGCAAGTCTATCACATTTAGTGATGCCCCATAGGTCGCAAACCCCTATGGGGCACATATTTAGGGTTGTCCACAGTTGAATAAGTCAAGAATTAGGACATGACTAGAAAGTGGGAGAGAGGGCTGAGCTCAGGACTTCTGACTGGATCTTACACTTTATTGTTGTTGTTATTTTCAGTAGTAGTAACATCAGTTGATGATTGATCTGGTATTGTGAGTCTGATAATTCAATGCTCAAGCATAGTCTGGCCCTGCTGAAAGCTCCTAGAGCTTTACTGGTGATACTGAGAGCAAGTGCTGGGGATGTAACTCAAGCCTTGTGCTCCACCACAGTCATCCACATGTCCAAGCCCCAGAGCTCAGGGTATGGACATCTGTCCTCGATCTTGCTATGAAGAGGTCATCTGCCAGTTTCCATAGAAATGCCAACACCTACAGGGCAGGGGCCCTGCCTTATTGGTCAATAAATCAATGGGTGTGGGCCTTCTTGTCCTGTGACTCCAACTCACTGCAAACTGTGTGCTGGAGCTGGGTGAGGGCAGTGTCCAGCAGATTACCTTATCTGGACATTTCTGCATGGACTCATTTCATTGGATTCTTCCTCTTCTCTCAGAGCTCTGAGCTTTGCTGTCTCCACTGACCCTGGGATAGGGGTCCAGGGGCCTTCACCCAATGTGGGTGTAGAAAGTCCTCTCTTCAGGGCTCCTACATGATAGCTGCAGGCAGTGGTGGGGAACATCGCTCATTTCCCCCAGAATTGCCTTGTGCCTGTAAATCACCTCCTGATCTTTGTTCCTTTGGGTTCAGCTAGAGGCTCCCAAATTGTTTTGATCCTACAACCCACTTCTGAGAAAAAGAAATCATTTAGTGCCCTCCCTGGAAAACTGTCTTCTTGAAGAACAAACAGAAAGCAACCCCCCACCTGCAATTGTACCTGAGGTTTCTACCTCCCCAACTATTCCAGCATCCCCGCCTTTGAGGTCAGCTATTCTGGCATCACAAAGTCCCTGAAAGGAATCAACTTCCCAAACCAAAGCAATAGTACAGCAGGTAGGGAGTTTGCCTCGCATGTGGCAACCTAGGTTCAATCCCCAGCATCCTATATGGTCCCCTAACCACTGCCAGGAGTAATTCCTGTGTGCAGAGCCAGAACTAAGCCAGAAGTAATTACTGAGCATCACTGGGTGTGACCCAAAAAGCAAAACAAACCAACAAACAAACTCCCTGAACTTGGTTTCTCACAGCTGGACACCCTGGAGACATGCCTTGATATATTCTGTCCTGAAGGGCTTCTAAGTGATTAGGGCAGGTCACAGACTACAGGCTCAGGTGGGTGAGATGGGCATGTGATTAGTTGATCATTTGCAGTTTCTTTGTCCCCCTCAATCCACTAAACCCTCCTTGTTTGGAAAGGTCAATCCGTCCCTTGTTTATAAGGCAGTTGGTGAAGGCACTCTCACAGGGAGGGAAAGTGCTATATGCGTTTGTGTATTGGCACACAAAACCTGCTCTGTGTGCCAATACACACAGAACAGGTTTCTCTGGTATGGGGAGCAGTACCAAGAATGGAACCTGGGGCCTCCCACATGCCACATGCAAGACATGTGCTCTCCCTGAGTTATATTCCCAGTTCCAGAATCACCATTTTAATCACTGACACGTTACCTCTCCAGTTCTCCTCTAACTTTTGCCCCTAACTCTGTATCATCTTCACACTGAACTCTGCCGAGAGAGCAGACTTAGAGAAAAAGAAAGGGAATAGGGAAAACTCTGCCCACAGGAACCATGGAGGACAGTAGCTGCACCTGACCCTAGCAGTTGGCAGGGCAGCCTCCACCTTAGAAAAGCATCTTCAGGCCCCATTGTGTAGAGCTGCATTCTAGGGATACAGATGCAAGTACAGATGGTATCTGTGGAGGTTCACCATTAAACTGCAGCAAGAGCAATCACATGCATTCACATAGCAGATAGGTTAGCAGGGCCATCCGAGGCTGGTTACCATCAGTGATCTTCCACGTCTACATCAACAAAGTGCCACTTCCTAAGGAAATTGGAGGCAGAATCAGGACCACTCTTAATCACATCTAAGAGCAGTTCATTTTAATGTTCTGTTATAACAAAGGTGGGGGATGTAGTGAGGCGTTCCTATGTGTTTAGTGGCTCATTATGTTAGAGCTTATGTCAGCATGTTCAAAGTCCTGATTATTTCTTCATGATCCTAAAATGGCTGCAGCAGGACCAACCATCAAGTTCTACATTCAGTTAGAAAAGACAGAATAGGTCTTCAGTTTCCTAAAACTGGATCCCCTCTGATTTATGAACCACTGTGAGGTGAAGTTATGCCTGTTTGCAGAGAGAACTAGCACTTAGGCAGCTACAAAAGCAGAATAGACTTGAAGTAGAGAAGGGAGTTGGGTCTTTTTCTGTTGCTGCTCCCTGAGACACATTGTTAAAATCTAACGCTTTTGCTTTCTTAACTCTAAATTAGAGGTAATGACAACCTACTCCTCTACAGAGAGGGAGAGAGGGAGAGAGGATAGAAATGCATGCATAAATGTTTTGAAGATTATAAAGCAATGTGAAAAACAAATTATTATATTTAGGTACCTTTTTCATTTGCAGAATATCAGAGAAGCATAAAACTGTCTCATCTTAATGGAACTCAAAACCAGGTAGAAAATCCCAGATTTGCAAAATCTGAAATAAAGATTTTACTCTCAACTGAAGATAACAATGACAATGTTATTACAATTGCTGGAAAGACACAATCACATGCAACAGGGGGAGCAACAGTGTTTAGAGTTAGACATGTCTTAATTCAAGTCCCAGCGCATCTTAGCCATGTGAGTTTGAGCAATTCCACTTACCCTGTGTGCCTCGCTTTCTTTGACAGCAAAACAGAATAAAAGCTTTTGTTCCATTGCTTTTGAGATATCAAACCATATGAAATATGTGCAGAATGCTTACACAGCATCCAGTGCTGAAGAGAAACTCATTAGTTGATAGTTAACAAAGTACTAGAAATTTCTCTTTTTTTCTACCCCCACCCCTTACTTTGAGAACAGTTGCCCCAGGGGGTCCCTGGGAAATGACTATCTTTTAGCATATTGATCAGGCCCTGAATGATCTCTGCCCTTAAAGAAGTCCCTTGAAGCTCCAGTTTAACCTTTTCCAAGGATAGTTATCGACAATTTACCCTTTGTCTTTGCTTCCTATCTTTTAACAGTTTTGGAACCACGAGAAGCTGAGATGGTTCTTTGAAACCCTCAGGTTGCAAATGAACTCATTTCTCTGTTCTTAAGGCTGAATCTCAGCCTCTTGTGATGAGACAGTAAAAATGGTCCAACCCAAAACATGGTCCAGATTTCCCCACCCAACCTGGAGAAGATCAGGGAAGGAATGCTGGCAGAGTGTCAAGATGAACCTGGAAAAGGATCTCCCCACAGTGGGGTCCCTCTGCACCTTGTGTTCAATTTTGTTTGACTTCCATGAGTTCTGTTCCAAAACCCAGGAGGAAAGTATCCATTCTGGGTTTGAAGGGTTAATCTTTCCAGTTTAAATACATGGATTTAACATGTGAGGCTGGGCTTGGGAGACTATTCAGAGGCTATTTCTGTCTGAATCAAGAACTGAACTGCCACAGAAGTATCACTTGTATTACTTGTCTTCCTGTTATTCACTGATTTGCTCAAGTGGGCACCTCCACTCCATGGACATCTCCAGAACATCTCCATACGTCCTGTTGTGTGCTAGTGTAGCCCAAGTTGTGTGCTCGCTCCAGGAACACTAATAGCCTCAATTAATTTAGGTCATGGGAATGAGGTTTATAACTCAGGAGGCCCAGATTCTACTCCTGGCATTACATAGTCCCCAAGTACCACCTGGTGTAACTCTCAAGCACCAAGTTGGGAGTAGCCCCAGAGCACCGCTGGGTGTGGCTAAAAACAGTTTGAATAAAAGTGTTTTAAATCATGGTCAAAAGATAGTACAGAGAGTAGGTACTTGCATAGTTATCAGTAATTGCACAAACTGAGAGCCTATTGCAGAGAGTATACCACCCGTAAGGCAGAGCCTGGCAAGCAGCCCACGTCTTATTCGATATGCCAGAAACCAGTAACTGCCACAGAACTACCTCACTTAAATTAGGATTACCTGGTAGTGGACCAAAGGAACTTTTGGGAAAACCCATTCAGAACTATGTTGAGTGCATATGGGGCAATGTAAAATGCCATAGTAGCATAGAACGCAAACCTTTTTTCCTCCCCTGTACTCTGTGCTTCTGAATTGTAATATTGTGATTCATTTATTTATTTTGGGATTTTGGGACACTTCCAGTGGCACCTGGACTTTCTCCTGGTTCTCAGTGATCACTCCTTAATGCAGCTTTGGTGGATCATATGATGTGCCAGGGTTTGACTCTGGATAAACTGCTTTCAAGGTAAGTACCCTACTCTCTATACTATCTTTTGACTGTGATTTAAATGTTTTATTTATAATGTTTTTATCCACACCCAGTAGTGCTCTGGGGCTACTCCCAACTTGGTGCTCGGGAGTAAAACCAGGTGGTACTTGGGTCTACATAATGCCAGGAGTAGAATCTGGGCCTCCTACATGCAAAGCCTGCTGTTATCTCACTGAGCATCTCTCCAGCTCTAGCATTGTCTTAAAAGTTGAGATAAACAGGGGCATTCAAAGTAGAACACAGAATTCCTATAAGCACCTAAAATAAAACATTGACTTCCAACCACTTTCCCGCTCATTGCTTGCTGCTTCAGGCTCCCTGTCTCAGGGTGAGAAAAGTCTCACCCAGAGGGAGAGACTTTTCTCTCCTCTTGGAGCTTTTCCAAAGACTTGGATCATAAACACTAAGGCTCCACCCCAAAAGGGAAAAAAAATCTAAGAAATCCATGTGTGAGAGAAGATCAACATGTTCATCCTGAATAGGAATGAGGGAATGAAATTTTCCCTCGGCTCTTCTCACATTGGACATTGGTCTCCATTTCCTTCTTCCAGATGTTTCAGGCAGAAAAAGGCTCTGGCTGGAGTAGAAGATAAAGCCTCACTGGACGTAGGCATCATCTGGAGAGAAAACAGTCAGCTAGGATGATTTTTTTTCTTTTTTTTAATGATCTCTGAATTCCCTTTTTTAAATGTTTTTTATTATTTTTTCTTTTTTTCTTTTTTTTATTATACCACCGTGAGACATACAATTATAAAGGTGTTCACAATTGGTTCTTGGTAATACAGTATTCCAGCAACCATCCCTCCACCAGTGCCCCATTTCCACCACCAATGATTTCTGAGCCAGATGATTTCTTAGACTCATTGTGCCTCATTGGTTCCATCTGGAAAATGGATTATAATTGGACCTTCCAAACTGCACATCTGCCAAATCATCTAGAGCATGTACCCTCATGGTCCAGGGCATTTCTACCTCTGACTTTTCCCTATTCTTGGGTTCTCAGTACCCCAGACCTGCATGCATGCTCCAGAAGCAGCCAGAATTAATCTTGGATGATGGAGTTCAACCCAGAAAGGTGGGTGGAGGGAGGAAAAGTCCTTGGTACGTAGGCTCTGGCTGATCCCAGGATATCGTCTCTGGGACTCCCTTCACTCCTCTGTCAGGGTCAGCCTGGGCAGGGATCACCAGCTGCCCTTCCTTCTGCCCAGACTTTTCCTCCTGGACACAACCAGGAGAACCACATTAAAACCAGTGGCAACTGGGAGACCCATGGTTAAAGCCAGTGTCACTGAGCAAAATCAAGAACAGGACTTGTTCCTGTAAGTTGGCAGAGAGCTGAGCTTTTAGGTACCAGGAAGCACATGGCCCCTGATTGCTGTAGGTAGCTCAGGTGTCAGGCCAGCAAGGCCACAGCCCAGCTTTTTCATCATAAAGGAAGGAGCTGCCAGTAATTTTCATAGCTTGATTAACGCTCTTCAAACTGCTCTCCATTGGGCAAGGAAGGGAAGCCCAAGGAAGATGGATGTTTCCTATTACTTGATGTAATGACTGTGAGGCCAGCTAATGAAACCTTTACAGTCTGAGTTTACAGGAAGAAAACCAACAAACACAGATCAATTCCTGAGTTACAGTTCCAATATATTGATGAATGGCTGTGGGCCTGGCCTCTGGGCAGAGGGAGTTGAGTAGGGGCTGCGATACTGCTGGGCACTAAAGAGGAAGAGGAGGAATGTCCAGGCAGATTAATGGAGCCCATGGGCTTGGGACCTAGGAGTGGGGGGTAGGAGCCCTGGGAGGTGGGGAACAGGAGCTGGGACATGATGGCAATTGAGGCTTCCATTGCTAACAGTGTCAGGTCCAATAGGAAGGATTCGTGTCTGCACCCCCCTTCCTGCTGATAGGAATCCCCCTCTTTGGTTGCCTCAGTCCCCGTGACAGGGGGCAGCCCTGTCTCCCTTTTCTCTTTGCTAATTAAAGCTCATCTCCATTCCTAGCTGTCATTACAGTTGTTGGAGGGGACTCAGGCTGTGCTTTGTTTTGAGTCTCTGACTCAGCTCCCTGAAGAGGAAGGACAATGCCCACTCCCTCAGCTTGGGCCTCTGTTCCTCTGCATTTCAGAGGTCACCCTGGGGCAAGGTGACATCAACTGGAAACTGGGGCCAGCTAAGACCATTGCAACTGCTGCCGAGCATGCATTCATCTTCACAGACAGCATGCCCACGGGGAGGACATGCAGGAAGCTGGAGGATACCCCCTCCTCTGCAAGGGCCCCTGCCCAGACTGCACTGTGCATGCTCCTGGTCATCATGCTCACTGTCTGCCTGACCTCACTCTGCTACAGGGCTGGGACTGATGGTGGGGTTCATTGTTGCAGCCACAGGTCTCAGGAGATCCCCTGTGGGTCATTCAGGAGGATTTGTGTGGGAAGAAATTAACTGTACCTGCTGGCAGTGCTCTTTAGTCTTGGCCTCCCAGTGGATCTAGATCAAAGAGAACAGCTCTGCACCTCAGTTTCCTTATCTGAAAAATGGAAATAATGACCTCTTTTTTTCAGAGGCTAACGAAAGACATGGATTCACAGTGCAAAGAGTTGGAAAACCAGGAAATCAGTTCTTAAAGCTGCATGGTCAGGCTCCCCTCCCCATAAACAAAGCACATTAAATCCTGCTCTCCCTATCCAGAGGGATGTTCTTTGGGAAGCCAAGCACCTGCACCCCTAATCAGAGCCTGGGAAGTGCTGTGAGTCTGAGGGTTGTGTTGTATAAAACATGTTCCTGATAAATGGAAATTGGACCAGAAGTGCTATGTATAGCATCAGAGCATGGAGTGTTCCTGAGCGGAGCCTTAACACAGGGGTGATGTGTCCCCCGCATACACTCTGGAGAAGAGCCCCAGGCAGGATTCTCTGGGGAACAATCTCCTCGGTTCTGCTGATTCAGGAGGGACAGGTGAATCAGCAGTGAGTGCTGCAAGTGGTGATAATTGCAGTTTGCTCTGAGTGATGAAATGGGCTAGGAATGGGGGACATGATTGGGAGTTTAAGTAGGACAGGAAGAGGCCAGGGAGCCTGCAGTGAGAGGGATGAGGCTTGCCTCTGCATCTACATTCCGGAATGCTCACTGTGTTCATTGGGCTCTGTGTCCACATCGGTCACTGTGTTCGTAGGACGACCCTGTGGCCACGTCAGTTGCTTCACTTGCCCTTGGAGTGTTTGCAGGTTCAGCAGGTTGCTGCTCCCTACCACAGGCCAGGACACAACTAGAGCCTTCACAGGGGTTTCACTCAGGGACTTTCACTTAGTGACCCCTACATAAACAGCTCTCTTCTGCTCTACACATGCATGCCTGGGCTCCATGATCCTGGGGGCAGATGCAAGCACATGCATATTCCCGTAATGCCTGGTATGGTTGCACAACAAGCAGTTTCCCATGATGTCTGGTGTGGTGCACACACATGAATGATCTCATGATGTCAGTGTGGGTGTGCACGCATGTATGATCCCATGATGTTGATGTGGGTGAACACACATGCATGCTCCTGTGATGTCAGTGTGGGTAGACATGCATGCATGTGTGCATGTCCCTCTTACGCTTGCATGTTCCCATGATGTCTATGTAGGTGCACACACTCCCCAGTGCCAAGACTGTTGCTCTGTTGCTGATACTGTCCTTCTTTCTGCCTTTTTTGACTGGTGAATTTGGAGCCAGTACCATGCCCCTGCGTCTGGTTCCTCTCCTCCATTGAGAAGAATAATGGGTGCTCTTGTCCAGGCATCGGGATCCATGGTTAGCTCAGCATGGGCATCCAGCTCCTCAAGGAGCTGGAACTCAGCAAACCAGGTGATGCCTTAGTGTCCTGAGACCTGGCCTCATTTACCAGAATGTTGCATTGCTGGCAGCAGAAGGGAGAGGACCTCCCTGAGGAACCCCAGTACCCTGTCTGTGGGCCACTTGACTCCTCAGAGCTGCTCTATGTATTGGAAAGAATAGGTCTCCTCAACAGATGTGGAAACTGAGGACACAGAGCATGAGGCAATCGCCAAGGTGGGGTTGGGGGTGGCTGAGAGTGGCACAGCAGGAACCTGAATCTCTGGGCCTTGGCTTCCAGGAGACAAAAGAACCAAAGAAAAGCACCTCAGTATCATTCGAACCTCAGGCATGAGCCTGAGTCTTGTCTCTCTGTGTTCCCCTCTGTATTGCCAAACCGAAAAGCAAAATGGACTCAGAATGGCTCACAGACAGCTGAAGACACAGGACTATAGAATCCCTCATAGCACCTCCGCATCCCTTGCCGAGTGGGCATGCTCAGAGCAGTTGCCAAGAGCCACAGTTCCCATTGTTTCTACAGCCAAGTCCCTAGGCAGGATGGGACAGGACCTCAAGGTAGCCAGAACCTGTTCAGAGGAGCCAGGACAGAGAGAAGCTAGAGGGTCTCCAGCCTGGGCCTGATGAAGACAGAGCAAGCTAACGTGGTTGAGGGCCCTTTGGCCCCTATCTGGGTCCCACGGCTGTCTCCGTTTTCTTCTTGTAACTCTCCTGTGAAAGATTTTTTCCACTTCTGCATGCAATGAAATAGCCCAGCCCAGTGACCCAGCAGGGGGAGCAAGTAAGAGAATAGCTGACTGAAGGCTGAGCAAGTGGTCCAGGGGGTGAGGAAAGGACACAGGTGATACCTCCAGCTCCCTGCCCTGCCCCAGCAACAACCACTGCTCTGTCTTTGAGCATGGAGCCCAGCACCAGTCCTGCAAAGCCTGTCTGGGTTCCTCATCAGACTGTGTAATTGGAGCAGCTGACTTGGAACACAGTCAATATGCCCCATCTAGCACATACATCAGAGAGGGAGATAAATACTGGGAATGGATAGAAAACAGTAGAGCAGTCAAGGTGCAACTTTCCCTAGTTCAATCCATGGCATTGCATATGATTCCTTGACCACCATCAGGAGTGGTGTTTTCCTGAGCATAAAGCCAGGAGTAAGCCCTGAGCACTGCTAGGTGTACTCCCTCTCTCCTTACTTCCCCTGAAAGATAATGATGATAGGCAAATGGCTGCCCCAGAGTCCATCATGGCAGCTCCAGAACTGTGCAGGGAGGATGTCTTTCCACCTGTGAACCTCTCAGTCAGCGGGGCATCACATTGGACAGACTTGTGCTTGCTGCTTTGCTGCTATCCACGGATCCACCAATCTTGGGGATCCTGAGGGTGTTTGTGCCCAGGGAACTCTATGAAGGATGCATCCTGGAAACCTCCTAGAAACTGCCTTAGCTCATCCTGAAGTATTCTGGAGAAAGCCTCTGTCTTCATTAACTGCTGGTCCCAGAGTCAGCAAATGTCCATTATTACAAGGGGGAGGGGGAATCTGATTTTCCAGGAGCGCTCAGTCACTGCCCCCCACTCCAAACAGGAATAGAGGTTTATCCAGCCCTGCAACCCTTTCATGGCCTTTTTATTTATTTATTTTTTTTTTTGGGTCCACCCGGCAAGCTCAGGGTTTCCCTGGCTCTGACTCAGGAATCACCCTGGCGGTGCCAGGGGACCATATGGGATGCGGGAACGAACCCTGGCCGACATGCCGGCCGGCAAGGCAAACGCCCTACCCGCTGGCTATCGCCCGGCCCTCATGAGCCATTTTGAGTCCACTAGGCATCCCAGCTCAGCACCCTGGGCAGCTGACCATGGGCACAACCCAGATTTGACAGGCTGATGGCAATTGCAGGTGGAGACAAGGGTTCAGAGTGGCCCACGTGAATCCATTATTCTCTTCCAGGCTCTGACACTTAACATGTCAGCATGATTTAAGAATGGGTAGATTGGGAGCACATTGATGAGTTTGAGGCAGATCATTGTTCCTTCTAAAACACTGCGGGCCTACCCTAAACCTGAGCTTTGATCTGGGGGTGCTAGGAAGGTGCTCAGGCTTTGGTGGTCCCCAGTCAGCTTTAGTATAGCCCTCCACCTAACCCCAGCAGGATGAGATCTAGCTCCTTCTTTCCCAGAACGGACAAAAAAGAAACAATGAAGTATCATTGGCCCATGGGTACTGGGGGATTCCTGCTTCAGGGTTAAACTAGTCATGTTTTGCAGGCATACTGAGCTGCCCTGGTGGGCCACTCGCAAAGACCTCTTTCTGACTCAGTTTTCCCTCAGAACCAAGAGTGGACCATGAGGGGATGTCATGGTGTGTCATAGTGGACAGACAGTGGTTTGTTTGAATCCTAAGTGGAAGAGAAGGGGGTATCTGAGACTGTCCTCCAAGGGTCCCCACATAGGGGGTTTTAGCCAGCCCCATGCTTGTCTGTGACTGCTGCTTTCCACCATTGGGCAGCTTTCCCACTCCCATCTCTTGTTCCCTTTCCTCCTGAGTTGCAAAGGCTTTGTGTTCCTCCCGGCCTGGCTGCCTGGTATTCTCTAAGCAGAGCTGACTCTGGAATGGGTGCGGGTGAGTGGTGCATGGGTGCCAAGCACATCTGAGTTGGCTGATGTGAGCACGGACTTCTCCGGATTCTCCATGGAGTAGCTCAGAGTGGAACAAGCCCTTTGGCCCATAGTCATGGGTTTCTGTTTCATTTGTTGAGGCAGCTTTGTATCTCAGAAAAATCATATTTGACTGGTTGTTGGGAGCTCTCTAAACTTGTGCCTGTCACTGCCTTACTGGAGTCATGGTCTGGCAGGGCCTCAGTTTCCTAATTGATATGCTGAGCCACCGGGCCAGGGCAGATATCATGAGCCATTCTGGGCAGATAGCTTTGTCAGATATCTTCTTCCAAGGCCCACACAGCATGGTACTGGGTGTGGCAGGAACACTGGGTCCCTCCCACCTCTGTCCACTAGGTCACCTCTGCTCTACTCTTTTTCATTCCCTTGCTTATCTGTGTACAATTGGATTTGCATAAAATGTCTGGTGGCTTAAAATAATTTAAAACCCTTGACTAGCTGCTCTCAGAAGTGCTCCTTCTGTTCTCTAATTTCCAGGTAGCACCTGCTAATTGGATCTGATCATAAACCCAGGTCAGAGTCTAACAGCGGTGAAGAGAAGTCCAGAGGCTGCCTATCAACTCATTTGGAGCAATTTTCCCACTTCTTTACATTTGACACCTGGGGTTAAAGCTGTAGCTGGTGCATGTGCATGCGTGTTTGTAAGCATTTTTGTTTAAAAGCAAATTCTCTGGGCTCCGGGGATTGCAATGAAGGAACCTGTTTCATCTCCTTTCCCCTATGAGATGTCTAGAGGAGGGGATGAGGGCATGAGTGTGGATGAGGTTCTCCTTATCCTGCCAGGAGGAACCATCACACTAGGAGGCAGCATGGTCAGCAGGTCAGTCACTCGGAGCTATGTCTTCTGTCTTGCTGCACTGGATAGAACAGACAGATTCCAAAGTTATGACTCTATCTGATCCCCTAGGGCGTCTCTGGTATTTGGCTGAGCTGGAAAATCTGCTGCAGGCAGTCATGCTCAGTCCAGTCAACCAGGACAACAGAAAGGTTCAACTGCCCTTGGAAGAGCCTGGATGGGACGGAGCAGGATTCTGCTGAGCAAGGAAGGGGTGATGGGTCCGAGGACTTAAAGGGGTCAGTGATCAGGATAGGTAGAATCTGTGGTGAGCTCCTGTGGTTTTCCAGCAGCTGTATGATGATGGGAAATTGGTGGACAGTTGGTGTCACTCCAGAGGAAAGGAAGAGGCCATTCAGAGATGGCTCATGTGAGAGAGGCTCTGATGGAGGTGGGGGGGGGCAAAGCACTAAGGTGGAGTGTTCTCAGACTCTCTAGAGAGTGCAGAGACAATACCAAGAATGCCCCCTGAGTGACCACTACCTTAGAAGGTCAAGGATAAGTACAGAAAAAAACCATTCGAGCTGAAGGTAAGCTTAACAGGAAGATGTGTCCTGGTGCTGAAGAGTCAGCCTGTGAGTGCCCTTCTGTTCTCCGTGTTTGCACCTCACAAATCATATAAGGGAACTGGCTCTTGGAGAAAGAGTTCCTCTACCCTTAGTGGTATTTTATAGCTTTTCCTTCACCTTTCTTATAGGCATGCCATAAGATCAGTTGTGAGTCTGCAATCCTATAATTCCGGTACATAGACTACCATGTGAATTCCACTCCAGTTGTTTCCTTGAGAGACTTGAACCTCTTCACTTCTATACACCATGCAGGTCAGAGCACTGGAGCATTGGCAAGGCACAGTAGGTGAGAGAGGCTGGGGGGTGGAAGTACCTGAAGCCCCCATGGGTTTGAACTTCCTTATGATACACTTGTTGCTGCCTATGGACACTCAGAGTGTCCACTCTAAATCGTAGCGACAACAATCAAATACCTTTCTCTGCCACCCTGAGTGACTGACTCAGAACCAATTCAGGAAATTGTGAATTTCAACCCTATGATCTTCATTTCCATCTCCCTCTGTGTCCCTTTATTCCCTGACTCAGGGGTGGAAGTAGTTCAGGCTGGGGACCAACTATCAGGTCCATCTTTCTCAGTGCATGAAGGAGATTGTGTGTGGATTTATGGAGCAGGTCAGTGATGGGATCAGAGCGAGGCCACATCCACTTCCCACTTACTCCAGGGACTGTGCTAAGGATGATAATGTCCATCTCTTCAGACCATGGGACCCACATCCACAAGCAGAGTTCTTCATGCTGTAGTTTATTACAGTGAGTCTTACAAATGTTGACTCATACTCTTTCTCATGTTTTTCAGACAACCCACAGGGGCGCTTGTTTGTGTATAGATTCACATTTGAAAAGTCTTGGGGATCCCCAAACATTCCTTGGAGAATTTAAAAACAATGTGAAATAAATGCAGTATAGTGATGGTCCTCTGAGTTTTCCTCTGTCCTTACAAGGGAAGCACACGAGACACAAACACACACACACACACACACACACACACCTGCACATGTACATGCAAAACACACACACATACACACACAGGTATGCACGGATGTGCATGCATACTGGCATTAGTCACAGATGTCTTTACTTTCATATCAACCCTCACTGATCATCAAAAGCCTTGACTGTACAACAAATTCCCAGACA
Organism: Cryptotis parvus; assembly: GCA_021461705.1. Taxonomy (NCBI): domain Eukaryota; kingdom Metazoa; phylum Chordata; class Mammalia; order Eulipotyphla; family Soricidae; genus Cryptotis; species Cryptotis parvus. Next base: position 374,801 of record JAJIBD010020996.1, read on the forward strand.
TGGATTGATTGGTCACACCCACCAGCCACAGCAGAACGTTTTATTGGCTTACATCTACTGGCTGGAATTAGCTACCACAGGAGCTAGTAGTTTGATTGACTTTGCATCTGGGTCAGTCAAAATTGCAGTCCCAGGGCATGGTGACGCAGCGCTAAAAGCTTTTCATCTTGTGTTGCCAGAACCGCTTTGGCTAGTGATTGATTGATAGATCTTAATCCAAATCCAATTGCTCATCATCCTGCCCAGAAAGATGGGGGCTTACTGATCTATTTCCGAGCTCATCTGGGGAGAACAATAATACCCTGACAGCACAGAGAGGGCTGTGTGCTGGCGGGGCGTCCCACATCATGCTGTTTTTGTTCCTCCTGCCAACTCAGAATAGGTCTTATCAACGATGCTTTCCACAGCTGGCCAGTCCGATTCCCTCCCTACGACAAATCTGTTCATGATACTCCCGCATGTCTTTTGATGGCATTTCCATTTAGCCACATTACAGTCGTACAGATGCAGGCTGACCCAGTTCACTCTACATGTGTTGTGAAACCAGTTAATTGTATATCAACTAATTGCATAATTCATTTATTAATGGGCTGAATGAAATCCCAAGTGAAGCAGTTCCTCTTCAGAGCACCAGGGTTAGGCAGAAGTGAAGCCTTGGAAGAAATTTGCTTTTCAGATCCCTGACCCTCCCTTCCCTCAATTCATGCAATGGGAGAAGAAACATTTCATGAGATGACTAAGCATCAGATAAAGTAACACAACACAGAGACGTTGCTAAAATATGAATAGTCCATTCTATCCAGCTGCATGATTTTAAAGTATAAATATTGACGGATTGCCTTGGTGCCCCTCAGACAAAGCCTTCTGAGAACAGTCTCTGTTTATAAGGACATTCGGGTATTTTTTTCTGTATCTCCAGTGACCTCCTTCCTGACTTACTATCCACTGCCAACCCAAGCTCTCTGCTCCAGGGTGGGGAGTGCCCTCATCCTACCTGGGTGACCCACAATCCTAGTCTGGACATTGCCTTCTTCAGGAGGCTGCTTCTTGCCAGCTACCAGCAGCAATCAGCAAAAGCTGCTTCCTCTCAGAGCCTGCTCCAGGCAACTGCTCTGTCATCTCCAGAATCCTTCCTGCTGCTAGTTTGGAACTTAAGTCATTGGATTCTCTACCACTGGAGGAGCAGCACTTGTCCCCGTGATTTCTCTTGCACTTCTCTATAAGCCAGGCATTGCAGTGCATGTGCTTTTGGAAGGAAGAAAAGTCAAGAATCAGTGGAAAGGAGGTGGGAAGAGAAATAAGGGATAAAGGAATGTTCCCTGCAGAGCATTGCTCAGGCCCACAGTTGCTCCTCTGTGATAGCAGTGGCAGGGTCAGGCAGAGAGAAGAGTTGCAGGCATCCAGAAATCTTTGTCTCTGCTCATGGCATCTGCTAGGAAGTGCATCAATGACAATGGTGACGAGAGTCTTGGGCTTGAGATTATGGTGATCTGTAACACTTACTGCACTTACTGAGCTTTTACCATGGAAAAATTCCATGCGCCTGTGGGGGAGCCCTCTGTGGGGAGAGTCACAGGTGACATTGGACCTGTGGTCACTGGGAACAAGGAGGACCAGGACATTAAGCACCTAGAGGAATCTGGGTATCATCACTCAATCAACTTCATTTTTTTATTCCTTCTCCCAAGCACTCGAAGAACCATTGACTTGCCACATTGACTCTCATACAAGCCCCATTGACTTGCTTCTTTCCTACCAACAAAGTGGGCTCAGAAGAGGCTGGAGAGAGAAATTGTCCCTCACATCCCTGGAATCTGTTTGCTTTCCCATCTCCTAAGTTCTAGAGCGCTGTCTAGGACCACATACTTTCTCAGTGGAACCCACCATGAGTCAGCATCCTCTTGAGAAATACCCACAAAGGCATCTGTCAGTACGTGCATGTGAATAAGCATGTGTTCTGCCCTATGTCTGAGAATACAGATGGACTGACAAATGTCTGAAAGTAGAATATTTCTCAATATCTGGGTTGCAACCTCAATACAGTATTATTGTTTTGCAAGAATAATATTAATATCTTACATCTGAATAAGTTTTCTAGTTTGCTAACGACATATCCTTAGTTGATTCTATTCAAACTCCAAGGAAAAAAGCATTACCAGATGTTAGCCAAAAGGAAACTCACCTGAAGAGGGTAATTCAGCCCCTGCCATGGTAAAAGTTAGCACTGAACAACTTGGGCTTCCAAGCTTTATCTCTGGACCCGATTTGTGTCTTCTATTTTTTTTTGTTGCTATTTTGGGTTACACCTGGCCATGCCCAGGGGTTACTCCTGGATCTTCACTCAGGAATTGCTCCAGGCTGGGCTCGGAGACCATATGGGATGCTGAGGATTGAACCTAGGTCAGCTGTGTGCAAGGCAAACAGTCTACACGCTGTACTATCACTCTAACCCCCAATTTGTGACTTCTTGACCAATTCTGTGCCCCGAAGAGGCACAGTCAACTCTTTTGACTTTCATTGTTTTGATTTGGAGGCACACCCCATGGTGTGCAGGAATCACTCCTGGAGATGCTTTGGCAGCCTATGTGGTTCTGGGGAATCAAACCCAGCTCTCCAGCCTCTTCTGAGTCCTTTGTGTGGATAGAGTAGAAAACAAGCCAGTGGGTTCACGTGTGCTTCTTTGAGTCCGACTTATCTAGAAAATAAAATAGAAAGCTGAGCGAGTGATAATACTTGGGTTATTAAGTATATTAAGTGATAATACCCAGGTTATACCTCCTCTGCACTGTGCTGGGGTTTCGAACATGGGAAGGCAAGTACCTTACACTTTGACAATTGGAGCATATTTTTTGGGCATCAGTCCAAGATCCTGATAAGTCTCTGTAAAGGACCCCACATCAGGACCTGGAGAGGGGTGCTGGGTGATTCACTTTCTCTCAATCCCTTCAGAGGATGTCATCAAGCTTGGAATTCTTCGGAGGTGAGACTTTCCAAGGTCCATGAATTGAAATAAAGGGATAGAAAAAATAGAAACAAAAACCTAAATGGATCCAGAGAGCTGCAGCTTCCCGAGTTGAAGAGAATGAATGCCATGTCCCTGGCATGAAAACGATCTTAACCAGAATAAATTTCCTTTTTTCATATTGAAAAGAGGCTGAGAGGAAGCTGATGGGGTCCTGGTGTCACCGGCATCATCTTTATGTTCTTAAATGAATTGTCGATAAAGGATTTGCCTTATTACAGTAGAAAGGGCCAAATGTGTTTGCTTTCAAGTGGAGAATAAAATGAAATGCATAGTCTCAATGCAGAACTTCATTTTGATTACCCTCTGTAGAAGGAGCACAGAAGAAAGCAGCCTTTACCCACCCAAACTCCCCTCCCACCTTTCTTTTATTTGTTATTGAAGCAAATAAGGCCAATTGTTGGAAATTCCAGTGCAGCCCTGAATGCCTCCGTGGTGACTTGCACTGAGATTAATGCATTTAATTCACCTCTCTGGTATATCCAACACGCAATTCAGCAGCCACTTGGGGGTCCCTGGCCCCACAAGCTGCTCTGCAGGGAGAGTGCACTGACTCTATCCACACTGGCTGACTTGGCAGGGCAGGGGCTATGCAAATTGTGGAGTGGCCACTGCATTTGCAGACCCTTTTTTCCTCCTTAGGTGGCCCCATACAAAGACCATGGAATGAGCTGAAATACAGATCAGGTACACAGCTGCTGTTTGCCTCTTTCCAGCCATTCCGTCTACTCTCTCAGTATTCATGCCAGCAGAGATGGCATTTTCTTAGAAAGTAGAATTTAGGGCATCCTAAAGTTCTTTCAAGCTCAAGATCTGACTTTTTAATGTAAATTATATGGTCTTAGACACTGCTCCAGAAGCTAGAGATTTCTCCCTTCTTTCCACAGAGTCTCAAATTCTCATGATTTAAGGAGACAGCTGTGGTCTGGAAGACCCCCTCTGCCTGCCCCTTGCACTTCTCCCATTGGCAGAAATCAACTGGACATACCCAAATGCACAGAGATCTATTTCCTCATCACTTCCATAAATGGCCCAGGAGAAACACAGAGCATCTGATCTAGATGGGAGATTTGGGGGGGAAAAACTAATATTTTTATACTTTTAAAAAATTGTGGTCTCTTATACTTAAAGTAAGAATAAGAATTCAGAGAAAATGAATTTTTTAGGGCTGAAGGAAGAGAAGTACTCAGACCTCCTGCCTTCCACTCTACAACTTGCTCTCTTGGAAGTACCCAACAGTCTATTATACTACATCTCTAGAATCTAAGGTGACTCCTGGCAAACACCCACCAGATCCCAGAAAACAGAAATGTAATCTCATTGATCTTCAGGTCCTCAGTCCTCAGGATGTAGAAAGAGAAACACTTCCTCCTGGCTTTTATATTTCCTGGGTGCCTGTTCTATACACATCACTGCAAATGGTTCTGTCTCTGTACAACCCAGGGCTACAGGGTAATGCTCCTGACTGTCTCCAACCCCACCAGGAATATTGTCAGCAGGAAACCATGCCAAAATAATTTAATTTAAGAAAACTAAGTAATTTAATTTAAGAAAACGAAGATGTGTACCAAGATGCCAGCTGACAAGCTTAGGTAGGGTATGAGTAGGGGTAAAGTATCTGTATCCAAACCTTCTCCTGGACAACTTCTCTTTTGCTATGCCAAGGCACCCTGAAGAAGTCTCATTACTGGGTTATAGACCAGGGAAATGAGGATTCCCTCTCTTCAGAAGGGCAGCAAATGAAGGCTGAATAAGGTCTCCATGGAATTTACTACTCAAGCTGGAGCAGGAGGCTCCATACCACGGACCAACGTCAGTACACCTTTGACATTCCAAGTATGGAGACCTCTTGAAGATTTTGAGTTTTAGGTTGCATTTATTTATAATTGGAGTGGGAGACTCCTGAGCAATTGCCAGGAGATCCATAGACCCCAGGGAGATTTTCAACCACCTGGGCTGGCTGTTCAGAACAAGAGCCCAAGGATGAGGTGCTGATTGGTCCCTGTAAGGCTGGGTAGACCCAGGCAACACCAGCAAGGTTAAGTGTCTCCAGCACTGTACCCAACAGTGCTTGGTGGGCCATGTTGTCTTGGACTTGAATCCAGGTACGATTCACACTGACCACTGTACTATCTCCCATACCTGGAACTTAAGTTTTCAAATGAAGGAGATTGCAACTTCAAGCACAACTGTCAATGCGGTTACATAGTAGCCTCAGCACATCAATGCTAAAGTGGCTGGACAGCACTAATTTTCCACTTGGACAAGCACTGCCTTGATTCTTTTATTGGCTGCATGAAGGACCCCTCAGCACTATCTGGACTGAGATAGTACCAGAAGTATTGGCATGGAAGGGCAGCTCCTCCCAGCAAGAGCATGGAGAGCTGGGACACATGCACCTGTTTTCCAAGTTGACAACTGGGCCAAGGGAAAGGGAGAAGCAGAAGGCACTTTCCAGTACCCAAAGCCATGGCCTTGACCCATAGGAACTGGACCAGCACTCTCCACACCCCTCTGCAGAGATGCTGAGTCTGTGCTCTCTCAGAAACTTCCTCATCCACTCCCCAAAGGCTGGCAGAGTCAGGTTAGTTCTTTAGTTACATTCAAAACTCACCTTGACTAGGAAAACTAACAGATCAAGACCCGCACTTAATGAACTGGGTTGCCAGGGAGCAGCTGAAGTCTTTTCTTTCTTTATTTTTATGCCATAGATTTGCAGCTGCATTTTCAATCATAAGTCACCCAATTACGGTATGTACTGCATTTGGAACACCTGTCCGTGTGAGTCTCAATCCCCAGAGTGACTTTTATTTTGTGTAATATTTATTATCATGAGTGCTAGCACATTAGATGGAATCAGCTGGCGAGAAATGCTGAGTCCCTTGAGGTCCTCCAGGACCACCCAGGATGGCAGAGAGGATTTCTGCTGCTTTCAGGGTCTGCTTCAGTCTGCTTGAGCTCACTGACCCCAAAGGATGAGGAGATAATCTCGTCACCACCCTATGGAGTGAGATTATCCTGGGACTGTGTCATCATGGCCTGCCCCTCTTTAGAGACCCCAAGGAGCTTCTCAAAGTGCTGCTGGGGATCAGCACCTTGGAGCAGGCAAAGACCCAGACTTTAGGAACTGGGACAAAGTGGTTACCTCTTTCTTGTCATTTGCTCCCTGATAATATGCTAGGAAACTTCAGCCGTGCAAAGGGACAATGGACCCAGAAAGGCTTTCGCTGCACCTCTGCTGGTTCTCAGGATGGGACAGCATAGTTAATACCATGTGGCTTGTGCTACACCTGTCACCTGATCCTGCCCAGGGCCTGACTCAGGAGACTTCACCCTTGTCACATAGCTAAAAAGTGCTGCATGCTCTGGGTTTGTGCATAAACCTGGGTAAATGCCTGCTCTGGGTGTTGTAGGTGGGTCTTGCTATGCCCAGGATAGGACACGGGCTCTGCCTAGAAGCACAGCCAGAGGGGTATTGGTACTCTGCTGGTGGGTGACGCTGCATGTCTAAAATAAAAATATTAATTTCATTGTCCACCAAGTGGCCTCAATTAAAGCATCACAGATGTAGTGCTGGCTGTCATTCCTGGGGCCTGCAGACTGTTAGATAAGGGAGATGGCACTCAGCACCTAAGAACTTGGCTGGACAAAGTCATTCAATGCTTATGATTTGACACAGAGTCAGAGAGAAACCCACAGAATCCTAGTGGTAGGTCCATGACTGGCAAAGGGTTCTTGGCAACATCCCCAGATGGTGCTCATGGCTGGCGTGGCAAGAATCACCCCATCTATTCAGTGAATCTTGTGCCTGTGGTTGAAGGGTTTAATCTCCCAAATCACTGCTTGGACCGAGGGGCAAGCAGTCATTATGTTTGGGGAGTAAGTGTGAGTATATCTGGGGCGGGACTTTGTTTTTTCCTTATTGGGGATCACACACTCAGTTCATTCCATATGTAAATTCTGCTAAAGTTAGCACTAAGAGCAGTCAGGGATACTGTTGCAAGGGCCAAGACGTGATAGCTGAATCGACTGTGGGATGTGAAGGTCCAGCCTGATCTGAAAGCAGACCTGCCCCTCCCCCACTTACCCCAACCATCCTTTCTAGGCCATGCTGAGTCATTTTCTCTAAGAGACTGCCTTGGGGCTGGAGAGATCATACAGCAGGAAGGGCAACACACTTGCTTTGCATATCGCCCACCTGGGTTCAATCCCCAGTGCCCCATATGACCTTCCTGGCACTGCCAGGAGTGATTCCTGACTGCAGAGACAGGAATAACCCCTGAGGTGTAGCCGCTGAGGGTGCAGAGAATGGAGTAACCTCAGGTGTGGCCCCCAAAACTTAAAAATAGAATAGAATAGAACAGAATAAACTGTCTCTTCTCTTTTCACCTCTCCTCCTCTTGGTTCCTCTCGGTTCCTCCTGGTCTTCACCCTCCAGTCAACTATCCACTCATGGTCACTGTCACTGCCCTTTGGGTTCCATTTACCTCTAAGTGTTCAGTGTTGGTTTCTAGTTCTTTCTGCCAAGTGGGCCTGAGACCTAGTATTCAACCCATCTCTCTTATGGATGCAGCTCTGAGCAGAAACTGCAGTGGGGCTCTCAGGAATCCTTGCAGCTTGCAGAGGGGTGCAAGTGGGACAGGCAGGGTCTTGGCTGTGCCCACCACCACGGTTACTCACTTGGTGAGCCCTTTCCGCTCTGCAGCCCACTTCTTCTTAAGCCTTCACCACAGGGAACTTGGGACAGAATTCCGTAAAACCAGTAGTAGCTCCTCATCTTTTATTGGAATCAAGAGAACATTGGTCCTTTAAGCAAAAAAGAGAAATGGAATTTCACTTGCCTGCATGCAAGTGAAATGCGTGCTTCCCCTCTGCACCCTCTGACCTCTAGGGCAGGAAGTAGATGACCCCAGCACCTCTGGCTTGTGTTCTCCAGGGAGAGCCCAGTTTTCTCAAAGTTGAAGATTCTGAAAGTTTCCATTCTGTGTGTGTGTGTGTGTGTGTGTGTGTGTGTGTGTTCATGACTTTTGACTGGTATTTGTATTGCTGCTCCTGTTGTTGGTTTGAACATCACAGCTGGCAGTGTCAGAGGCTGCTTCTAGTTCTGTGCTCAGGGTTTGCTCCCAGCAGTGCTCGGAAACAAACGGTGCTGGGGTTGGAGCCCAGACCCTGCATGCAACGCCTCTGCTCCAGCCCTCTGCTTCTTTGTCTTCCACTCTATGTTTTTACTGTGTGCTCAGACAAATCCTTCCAATAGCCACTATTTTCTCCTGTTACCTAGTTTTGAGTTACTCTGGCAAGATGAACTATTTGAAGACATGAGGGGTGTGCATGTATGTGTGCAAGTGTTTGAGGGTGAATGTGTGTGAGCTTGCATAGATGTGAGCATGCATATATGTGTTTTTATGCATGCACATATATTCATGTTTGCATAGGAGTGCATGTCGACCTGTGTAAATATATGAATTAGTGAGTGTGTGTAAATATTTGCGTACATGTCGGTAAGCATGTGTGTATGTGGGTGGTTGTGAATGTCTGTGAGCATGTGGCATATATGTGTGAGCCTGTGTATAAGTGCATGAATGTGTGTGTTTATGTGTAGTGTGCCTATGTGTGTGACTGTGTGTGCATATGTGGATCAGCCTGTGTATGTCTGACAGTGTATTTGTGTGTGAGAGTGTAGGTGAGCGTGTGCATGTGTGTGTGTGTGTGTCTGTTTGTGCATGCACGTGCCTATCAACACTGTGGATTGCTTTCCCTGCCACAGAGTCTCCCTGGGTCATTTTGATGAAATCATCAGTGGAGCTATCTTGGCTGCTGGCTTTGGGGCTGTAGAGGTGGGCACAGCCCTGTTGTTCTAAAACACATTTTTGCCTGGGTAGGAGGTCTGTTCACTCATTTTGGTCCCTGGTGTGAGTGTAGAGGAAATTCCCTGCCTGGACAGTAGAGTTTAGAAGCTTCTGCTCTCTGGTGGTCAGGGGGCAGGGGCAGGTGGAGAGGTGGGTGGAGAGAGTAGCCAAGCGAGTTGCTTCGATTCACTTAGCTACTGTTTGCTAGCAATTAACTTTGGCCACTTCCTCCCCACCATTCCCAGCAGCCAGGAGGGAATAAAAATAATCAGTGGATAATTTTGTCCACAAATGTCCACTTCATGGGAAATGTCTATTCCTTTCCCTGTCTCTTCCGCCTACCTCCCTCGGTCCCTCTTCTGCTTCTCTTCATCTCTTTCATGCAACTGTCTGCACGCAGACATTCCTGTAATGCATAAACTCCTAGAAACCTGCATGCAAGTGGTTGGGGAATGGAATTCACAAAAACATACCCTTTAAAGCATCTGGGGAAATTCTTTGAGACTTCTGGGATGAAGAGCTAAGTAAAAACACTATTTGCAAGAGGTACATTTTACAGGTATTTGAATCATGGATGGTTTTTATCATTGAAAGTGAAACAGCCTCAAAATCCAATAAGTACATTTCTTCTCCAATTCAATCCCTTCTCTCTGGCTGCTTGACCACTGGCAGCCCTGGGTCAGGGATGACAGAGATGGGACCCCAGTCTCCAGGACAGTCTGTAGGAGCAGCAACATCTGCATCCCTCCCTCCTCTCCTCCTGCTCTCCCTCCAGGATCACATCACTTCCTGCTCCCACACCAGGTTTCCACCCCTGTAACAAGTGTCTTAGCTTCCCTTAGGTCTCTGACCAAATGCTCAGACATTTGTCATTGCAAGGCCCCGACACTTTGTGTACCCCACCTTGCCTCTGAGTCCCAACTTTACACTCCCGCCTTCTGACATTCTAGACTTGATTTTCTCTTGTTGTCTGTCTTCACAGTAGCTTTGCCTAGGTGAGCTTCTCACTGCATCCCTGGTGGTACGCTGTGGGATAAGTGACCATTTATGCCAGAAGAAATTGGAAAATCCAGCATTGAGGACAGGGGGAAACTCAAGAAGGGCAAGGGGTGAAGAGGCTGCATGTCTGCATGAAGTCTGGGTGGACAGGAGCTCTCAGAGCCCAGAGAAGTGGGGGACACTGTGAGGAAAGATTTTTCAGTAATAGCACAAGGAAGCCACACACTATTGCTGTGCCAAGGACAGTGTGTTCATGAAAGGGAGAGTTAAGAGAATGGAGAGATGGAACAGTGGGCAAGACTCTGGCCTTGCATATGGCTGACCCAGGTTCCAGCAAGGATACCACAGGGGTCCTCTGAGCACTGCTGTGAGTGATTCCTGAGCAGAGAGCCAGGAATTAGTCCTGAGCACTTCCAGGTCCCCAAAATACACAAAAGAGTTAAATGAATACTATGATTTGAAGTGTTTTCCTTGCTACAGCGTTTCTGCCCACCCCAGAGAAAGGGTAATAGTACAACAGTGAGTTCCTAGCACAGATACTACACAGAATACAAACGGAAGAAGAAAGTGCTGTGTGGCAGAATGTGATTTGTGGGCTGGAGGCCTGCAGGTTCCCCAGAGGACCCCTCAACACCTTCTCTGTGAGGGGCTGTCCCCACCACAAGGCACTCTGGTGCACAGCAGCCTGTTCAGCTCCCTCCAGTCCCGGGGCTGGTGGGGACCCATGGTGGCCTTGCTGGCAGTGGCCACCCAGAGGTCCTGGTAGCCCCTGAATGGACAGAGTAAAGTTCTGGCCCAGCAGCACTTGGTTCTAGTTTCCTGCTGAATCTTCCACATGTTGTCCTTTGACACACAGGTCAAAGGGGAGGCCAGAAGCAGTGGGGAGATGGGTTCGTGCTTCTCAGGGCCTCTGCAGCCTGCACCCTGGAAGCCAGTCTTTCTCAGAAACATTTAATTAAGTTGCTCCCACCTTCCTGAAAATAGGAAAAGAAAAATCGATAAACACTAAATGGTTACAATCCTTGGATCAAAGTGGTTTTTAAATAAGGTTGTCTTTTGCCTGGGCCCCTCTCTCCCACTCCAGAACTGTAAGAAAAAAAGGAAGTGAGAAGACAACTGGGAAAGTGGGTGACCTGACCTGGGGGTGCCATCTGAATCCCTGCATAGGCTGCGACCCTCAAGAGACTGCTTCCTTTTCCTGGTCTGGTGGAACTGTGGCGCAGACTATAAAGTGGAAACAGTTTAACATTGACTTCAGTCCCTGAGGCTCTGTTCTGGTGATGCTTGCTAAGCTCAGCCACAGGAGGGAAGAGGGAGTCCCAACCCATTAGCACCATGATTTCCAGTCCTGAAGGGCCTTAGAAACTTTGCATATGCTCCTGATTATCACTGCCTGAGATCTCAGACTCGTTCTTGTTTTGTTTGTTTGTTTGTTTGTTGGGGGCTACACCCAGAGATGTCCAAGGATCACTCCTGGTAGGGTTCAAGGGACCATATAGGGTGCTAGGGCTGAATGGAACCCTGGTCAGCTGTGTGCAAGGCAAGGCCATATCAGCTGCACTGGCTGCCCCAGACCTTTGCAGCTAGCTCAGTGCAGGCCTTCAGACTTCGGGCCATGTACCTCTTCCTTGGGGTCATGCACTTCCTCCTTTCAAAGTCATCTGAGCCACCACGATGCCATGCTCTCCTGTAGAAACGCTTACCCCTCCCTGCTTCTTTTGTCTTCCTTAGCCCTGCCTGGCCACTTGTTCAGATGCAGATAGACTATGACCTAATTTGTATATTATTCTGTGTTTCCTGGGACCTACAGGATGTTTTCCAGGACTCAGGGTGTGCCCTGAGCAGGAGAGGGTGTTCTGAAGGCAAGGCCCCAGAACGCTCTGGGTCCTTGGTGAGAATGCTCCCCAGGGTCGCTCTGTAGCTGTACCTGGCCAAAGCTCCCCTGTGCTTTGGTCTGTTTGTGTGTGGAACAAGGCCACGTGCTAAGAGATGAGCCACTGAGATAGCTCACACAGGACACATGAGCTAAAATGACCCGGACACCCTGCTCCTGGACTCTCTGCCAGGGACAGAAACCATCTGCTTGAGATCTATGCCCACCTGTGGACATGGTCACAAGGTTTGAAAACACCTCAAGAACCCAATAGAGACAGTTGCCCAAAGTGGGTGAGACTGAGCCCCCAGAGTGGGGGTAAAGGACTCAGGACATGGGGTGGGGAGCAGCCCAGCTGCGACTATGTTATAGTTAGGGTGCAATTAGGGGCTGTGTTTTGTTCACTTAAAGGGGTAGATTTCCAGGAGGGGCTTTGAGTGATTTTTTTTCTGAAAAGTCAGTTTATTAACTTGGGGACCTCTGAAGATACCTATTACTACTTAATTCTAAGAGAATTGAAAAAAATTAAAAATTATTATTGAATCATTGTGAGATACACAATTACAAAGTTGTTCGCGATAGGGTTTCAGTCATGCAGTGTTCCAATACCCGTCCCTCCACCAGAGTGCATTTCCCACCACGAATGTCTCCAGTCTCCCTCCTGCTCCTATACGGTAGGCACTTTTCTTCTCTCTCTCTCTCCTTTTGGACATTATGGTTTGTGATACAGGTAGTGAAAGGTTATCATGTATGTTCCTTTTAAAAAAAAATATTTTATTATACCACTGTGAGGTATACAGTTACAAAGATGTTCATAAGATGTTCATGTTTGGGATTTCGGTCATACAATGTTCCAGCACCCATCCCTCCGCCAGTGCCCGTTTCCTACCACCAATGTCCCCGATTCCCTCCCCCGCCCCAGCCTGCCTCTGTGACAGGTTCTTAAATTCTTTCTCTTTCTCTCTCTTTCACTTTTCCTTCCCTTCCACACTGTGGATTACAATACATACATTAAGAGGTTGTCATGTGTATCCTTTGCCTGTATTTAATGCTCAGTTCTAGGTTGATATCTGTTGGAGGACATGCTTAGCTAAGCTGGGAGTGAGCAAAACAACAAAACTCCCAGATTATACTCTCCGAGACTCATTCCTGTCTTCACCGATGCTGCTGTTCCAGAATCAGTTCTTCAGTTCTTCAGACCTTGTTCCAGAGATGTGACTTCATGGGAAATTGACACTCACTAATTTAGGACAATACAGGCTGTAGTCTGTTATGACCAAACAGCCAGAGACATTTTACTATGAACTTTACTCGGTTCAAGATTAATTCGGACATTGGGACAACATATGATATTACCTTGTAATTGGAATTGTTCCTTTTCTGTTTCTCTCCTCTGTATGTATTATTTAGAATACTTGTATTTTTATATTTTTGTAAACAAAAAAGGGAGAATTGTTGGAGGACATGCTTAGCTAATCTGGGAGTTTTGTTGTTTTGCTCACTCCCAGCTTAATCTTATTTAAGCCAATGTTCATTCTAATGAGATCTCTCTTCTATGTAAACACTTCTAGAGGGTGTGGCAGTTACAGAAGTCACCTTGATTGAATAACTTCTGACTTATACATCTACTAAGACTTCTATGTTTTCTAGATTGGGCACAGCTCCTCTTTATACCCTCTGCACCCAAAGTGGGACAGTTAGAATTTACCAGGAGACTACCACCCTGGCTACGCTGAGACTAAAGGTAGACTATAGGAAGGATCATACTAGTTTGCTCTAAGCAGGCGAGTATGACCCTTTCAGTACACGAGAACAAGATTCTCAGAATCACCCTGGTGCAGATAATAATAAGAAGGACCTTGTGGGTACCATCTAGATTACATGAAGATTCATTCTAGCTCATGAAGTTAAGATGTATTACTTTATATCAGCCCCCTGTCTCTCCAGTGTTTTACATAAGAGATAATCTCGGGATTAGTCCTTGGTGTAACCTTTGTTTATACCTACAATAGGGTGTGGCACTACACTCTGTTTAGGGTTCTTTGTTGGCATGACAACCTCCCAATTGGGTTACTTTGATGTATATAAGGGGCTGACTTCAGGCCCCTTCACCCCTTTGCCTTTTGGTTCCTCAGCCTTCAGCTTTTTGGCTCCTGCGGCTTTTGGCCTTTGGCTTTTGGCCTTTTGCTCTTTGGCCTTTGCTCCTTCTTCTGGGTAGGACTCAGCTCGGGTGAGATCCTTTCTCTTTGGTGGGAGACTTAGGCTCTTTTGTATGGTCTAAGTTCGGACCAGAGCTAGAGTTTGCTTATTATATTGGATTGCTGTGGAAGAGCTTTTGTACTATTAAAAGCCATTTTTGGAAGTGCACCGGACTCGTGAGTTTTCATCCATTCCTCGCCGGCTCCGGAGGTAGAAGGGAACTCCCTTCCCGGCACTGTCGGGGACCCCGCGGCGTTCCCGACAGGTATCAGCACTTTCGACAATTATTAGCACACTCATGTACGTTCCTTTACCTCCTTTCAGCACTTGGTTCTTGTCCAGAGTTATCAGAAAAATGAGATCTTGCATTAAGCTACCCTTTGGATGGACCTAGAAGGAGTGATGTTAAGTAAAGTGAATTAGAGGTATGGTTCTCACTCGTCACCAGCCCAGAGCCAGGAGTAAGCCCCTGAGTACCTCCAGGTGTGGACCCCCAGACCAAAATAAATAAATAAATTAATTAATTAATAAACACCAATATTAATGCTACTAATATTAATAAATCCTGAGACCCCAGTAAGATAGTTAAGTGTGATGTTTTGGTAAAATTAACACAAGCTGGGGCTGAGAGATAGCTCTTGGGACTGTGTCATATATGCAGGCAGGTGGCCTGGGATTGAGTCCCAGCACTGCCGTGTCCCCAAGCACCTCTTTAAGTAACCCCTAAACTCAGAGTTGAGGAGCTACTCATGGACACTACTGAGTGTGCTCCCTCAAATTAACATAGCCCGAATGTCATTCTGACACCATCTGTGACACCAGGCACTTACTGTGAGCTGGTGCTGAGTAGACTCCTGGCCAAAGGATGAAAGAATTCATTGCTGAACCGGTCTTGAAGTACACAAGGCACATTTTCTCTCTTCTGATTGCCATTGTTGTTGTTGCCATTGTTGTTGTTTTGACTTTTTAGGGTCACACCTGGTGATTCTCAGGGGTTCTCCTGGCTCTGCACTCAGCAATTACTCCTGACAGTGCACAGGGGACCATATGCCTTACTCTGGTCCTCTTCTGATCACCTTTGATATACAAACTTCCCTGTGACTTTATTATTATTGGGCCATACCTTGCAGTGCTCAGGGCTCACTCCTGGTTCTGTGCTCAGGGTTTACTCCTAGTTCTGTGCTCGGGGCTCAATCCTAGTTCTGTGCTCAGAGTTCACTTCTGGCTCTGTGCTCAGGAATCACTCCTGACTCTGCTCAGGGCTCATTCCTGGCTGTATGCTCAGGGTTCACCCCTGGAGAGGCTCAGTGACATATTTGGTGCTGAGGATTGAACTGGATCAGCCCCATGCAAGGCCTTACCTGCTCTACTGCTCTCCAGACCTCATCTTTCCTCTGATGACTTGGTGACACTGTTTTGCCATCCTCAACCCGCCTGCTGCTTTGATGCCCATCCGGAGAACTGCCAGCACCCGCTGATGATGGCTCCTCTGTCCTACTTCAGGGTCGGCTGTTCCTATCTGCTTGCAGGCTGGTCACATCTGGACCAGCTGTTAGCTTCAATGACTCAAAGGGGATCTTGAGACTCCTCGGAACCCCATCTCTATCCACCCTTCCCAGCCCCCACGCCAGCCCAAGTTCAAATTCAAGCCTATTCCCCATTTTGTAAAGAGGCGCTCCAGGCAATTCATCCCATGGAGCCTGTTGATTGAAATTGTTTAAATTGGCTCCGTAAGATGCTATAAATCCAGAGCCTAAAGCTTCCTAACCGACCTGGTTTGGGGACGAGGAAGAGGTAGCGGCAGCTCCCTGAGGGCTTCTGGCAGATTTGCTGCCCTAGAAACCTAGTTCCTCTGGCAGCCTTCTGCAGTGACAGTGACTAGCAGAGGCTCACAGAACTGAGGCTGATGGGAGCAGGGAGGTGTCTGGCACGGCCCTGACTGGAGTTGAGGGAAAGAGTAGAGATGCACATGGAAACTGTCTTAGGGTCTCGGAGACAGAACAAGAGAGTGGACAGTTCAGAACATAAGAGGGGCAGAGTGGGTGAGCGAAACTGTCTCCACGTTGAGTCACAATGATTCTCTGGGAGGTGCTTCTGGATTACTCCAGGGACTCAGAAGCAACCCTATGTGACCCTATGCCAACCAGGTTGGCCTCATGCAAGTGCCTTCCTGCTGCACTGTATCTCTGGCCCTGGAGGTGGGCTTCAGGCACAAACATCTGCCCTCCTGACTGGGCAGCAGGTGTGGTCCTGGGAGCAACCATGGTCCCTTCTGGTATGGCGCTTGCAAACCAGGAGCTTCCAATACCAACATCCTTAGGGGAGCAGAGAGAAGAGGCAGGAAAGTCCCTTCCTGCCCAGCTGAACGGTCTTCCCCTTCCCTTCATTCTTCGCTAGGATACCAGATTTTGGTGCTGCCCTGGACTCTGGTGGTAGAGTGTTAAGGGCAGGAGATCCCTTGCACCTCCCACCTCTACAAGGCAGGGCAAATGGGAAGGAGGGACTGGGTGAGAGTGGGAGATGGTGGGGTACTGGGGGCAGGGAGTCATGGGAACTGGTCGAGGGGACAGTAGGAGTCGGGGTGGATTCTTCTGCCCCCAGTGCCGGTTTGCTCCTTACAAAGGACAACCACTACCGGGTAGATGTAGAATGTCCCCACCTAGATTTCTCCTGACCCCAAATCCTTCTTGCTTGCCCCTTCAGACTCAAAAGGGGCAGTTTCTTCCCATATGTGATGCCCAAGTGTCTGTGATCCTGTGGGTCAGAGGTACCCTCATCTCTCCCCTTCTTATCATCTCCATCTCCTTGTTTTTTACTGGAATTAAACATGAAAAGGAGCAGAAGCTGTAAAGGGGGTACTAGAGAGGTGGTGGATAGAGAGGGGCCTACAGGAAAGGTGGAAGAAGGGAGGAGAAGGGAGTAGGGACCACCAGGGGGTGCCAGGGTTCTCAAGAACCTCTCTAGTCCATTAGAAGGCTGAACCCAGACCCCTTGTCATTCTCTTTTTAATTAGATGTTTGTTTGTTTCTTTTTTTAAGTGGAGAGGAAAAATACAGTGAAGGTGGTGGGGTGGAGCTAAAGAAATTTGATTTCATTCATTAGAGTAAAACCCATGATTCTGGCAAATAAGAGTCTTCTCTGGTGAAGGGATGGCCTTGCTTGTTCTCTAGGCTAAGAAGGAGGATCACAGAATTAGAAGGGCGGGACTCTGCTTCCCCAGACTTGGTAAGGATGTTTCCTAGCCACGGAGTCCGCCCCAGGGCTGTGGCAGGTCTCACTTCTACTAAAATCTCACCACACAGAGAGCTTAGAAGTCCTTTTGCTTTTAAGAGGAAAGAGAAAAAAAATGCTGATGAGGGTCCTAGTCTAACTTCAAATGATACTAGTTCTTCTAATCACTCAATGATGCAGTATGTTTGCCATCTAATTTCATCCCAAACACCCTAAACTGAAAATAAAGTGCTGTTTAATAGGCAGGCAAAGATGTCATTTCATTTTGCTGAATGTTCTAGTAGCAACTACTAATTATTTCAATGTATTTTTTTTCCCTGTAATTATTTGAACCAGACTATTCAGAGCTCCCCATTAACTTCAAAAATATTTCGGTGTCCCACAGAAATTCAATAGTATACATTGAAATAGCTCCCCCCCACCCCTCCTTTCTTTGGTGTGCTGGGAGTACAGCTGTGTGGGGCCGAGAGAGAGAAAGCCGGTCGTGTGCACAGAAACGACCAAAGGAGGGAAAGAGAGAAATAAATCTCAGACCCAAAGCCCCAGCTGATTGTGCAGGGCCACCGGCTTGTAGAATTGAATCTTCTTCTTCATGTCGTGGGCAGGTTCTAGAACTAATCCCCAGAATGGCCCTTGTAGGCTGGCTTCAGGCGCTGGGCATGGAGAAAAGTGTGGCAATTGCCCTCTCCCTGAGTTGCTGGTAAACACACCTTTGAGAACATCCAATTACTATCAACATCTTCTGGCAGGGGGACAAAGAAGAATTCACCTTTCCTGGGAAGTGCTGTCAGGTAGACACCATCTCACCAAGTGCTCTGGAATGGGAAGCCAGTTCCAGTAAACACAGATGGCTCCCAGTTCAACAGCAATGCCCAGACCACAGTGAGCTGGGCTCTGTCCTGTACCCAGTCAGGGTCTCTCATGCCATCTGGGCAAGAATGGATGCCAGGGACCTTGTTTACAGTCCTCTGCCCCTCCTCAGGGGCCAATCTGAAGAGCAAGAGTTTCCCCCTAGCACTGCGAATGGATGACAACCTGCATGTGCTCAAGCACTCAGGATTGTGGTTCAGCCAGTGGCCTCTCATAAATTTCACAGAACTTACATGTGTGTCATCTAGTCAGTTAGTTTGTCTAGTTCTATACCATAAGAACATTCACTGGCAAGCAATGACAGTGGTTGGGGATAAGGAGAGGAAACAACCCAGTTCCCTACTAAATCCTCTTTGTTTTGTTTTATTTGGTGTTTGAGCCACACCCAGCAGCCCTGAGTCACACCCAAGTCTTACTTCTGGCTCTGAGCTCAGGGATCATGCACGGTGATGCTTAGAGGATCATATGTGGTGCTGGGGATTGAACTGGGGTCAGTGTGTTCCCAGCCCAGCTTCTATCTTTAAATGCCATCATGTTCTGCTCACACTCAGTCTATATCTATGAGGCATTCAAGAAGAGGAGAAACGCTCTACGACATCGAAGCGAAAAATATATTTAAAGATGACACACCACTGACCAAGCAAATGGAAGCAAAGATAAACAAATGGGATTATATAAAACTAAAAGCTTCTGCACCTCAAAAGAAACGGTGACCAAGATACAAAGACAATCCACAGAGTGGGAAAGGATATTCACCCAATACCCATCTGACAAGGGGTTAATATCCAGGATATATCAGGCACTGGTAGCACTCCACAAGAAAAAAAACAGCCAACCCCATCAAAAAATGGGGAGAAGAAATGAACAGAAGCTTCCAAAAAGAAGAAATTCGAATGGCCAAAAGGCATATGAAAAAGTGTTCTTCACCTTTAATCATCAGGGAGATGCAAATCAAAACAACAATGAGGTACCATCTCACACCACAGAGACTGGCACACATCCAAAACAGCAAGAACAACCGGTGCTGACGTGGATGTGGGGAAAAAAAGGACTCTGATCCACTGTTGGTGGGAGTGCTGACTGGTCCAGCCCTTTTGGAAAACAATATGGGCATTCCTCCGAAAACTAGATATTGAGCTCCCATTTGATCCAGCAATAGCACTCCTGGGAATATACCCGGAGACCGAAAAACACATAGCAGAAACACTATCAGTACTTCTTTATTAATCTCTACGCTGTTCACTATAGCTAGAATCTGGAAACAACCTAAATGCCCAAGAACAGAGGACTGGCTAAAGAAACTGTGGTTCATCTACACTATGGAATACTATGCAGCTGTCAGAAAAGATGAAATTATGAAATTTACCTGCAAATGGATGGACATGGAGACTATCATGCTGAGTGAAATTAGTCAGAAGGAAAAGGACAGATATAGAATGACTGCATTCATTAATGCGACATAAATAGATACCAGTGTTTTACTAAATGTGGGGAAATGGTAATGGCAGATTAAAAATCACCATTGAATATACACAAAGAGACTTAAGTGATAAACTCTAAATACCTGCAGGGCTAGCCACAATGTGTAAAATAAGAGGGAGAGAGATGCAGAGACAGAGAGAGACAGAGAGAGAAAGAGAGGAAACTGGGGTACCTGCTATTAAGGCAGCGTGGGGGTGGGCGGGAGGGGGTGGGGTACATTGGTGGTGGAAATGGGGCACTGGTGGAGGGATGGGTGCTGGAATACTGTATTACCAAGAACCAATTATGAACACCTTTGTAATTGTATTTTTCACGGTGGTATAATAAAAAATTTTTAAAAAATAAAGAAAAAAAAGAATCCACACATGGGCTGGAGTAATAGTAAAGCTGGTAGCGTGCTTGTCTTGCACACAGCAGGCCCAGGTTCAATCTCTGGCTCCATATATTGCTTCCCTGATTCCTTTAGCAGCAACTCCTGAGTAGAGAACCAGTAACAAGCCCTGGGAACCATCGGGTATAGCCCCCCCCCCACCAAAAAAAAATAAAAAAGAAGCAGCACATGATGTTGACATCTGACTCTGATGCTCAGACTCTATCTTGGCAGGCCTGGGGCCTGGGGTCACTCAGTCACTCACTGGCTGAAAGAAAGTGGTCTAGCAAAAAAAAAAAAAAAAAAAAAAGAAGTAAAAAAGGGGCCCCTCTGAGCGATAGCCCAGCAGGTAGGGCGTTTGCCTTGCACGCTGGCTGGCCTGTGCCGGCCTGGGTTCGATCCCGGCATCCCATATGATCTCCCGAGCACCGCCAGGAGTAATTCCTGAGTGCAGAGCCAGGAGAAACCCCTGAGCATTGCCGGGTGTGACCCAAAAGAAGCAAAAAAAAAAAAAAAAGAAAAGAAAAAGAAAGTGGTCTGAGGGAGAAAAACGTTCCTAAGCTCCTTCACCTTCTTAAGGTGGTAAGTGGGGTTGAGGAATCTTTGCTTAACTGCCTGATCCAATTTCTTGATCAACCCTTCAGCCTGACTGCTTGTGTTCATGGCATGCCTTATGTGGCAATGCCGTTTCTCTAAAGCCACTTGTCCCCCACCTAAGTAGCTTCTCCTCAATTCCCTGTGCTCACCAGGGAGCCCAAAGCATGGACATTAGGCATCGTCCATCACTCTCTTTCTCTCTCTTTTTTTTTTTTTGCTTTTTTGGGTCACACCCGGCAATACTCAGGGGTTTCTCCTGGCTCTACACTCAGGAATTACTCCTGGCGGTGCTTAGGGGATCATATGGGATGCCAGGGATTGAACCGGGCCAGCATGGGCCAGCCACATGCAAGGCAAACGCCCTACCCGCTGGGCTATCGCTCCGGCCCATCCATCACTCTCTGATATGGTTCACCCAACTCAGTCGTCATCATTGACCCCTGTGACATTGGTTTCGACTTGTCCCTTCTTTCCGTCTTCCCAGACGTGTTCTCTCCCTGTTTGCCTGCTGGTGTTCATCACTGTCACTCTCCTTCTCCGTCCCCTCAGAACTCTCCCATTTCTCTCTCTCCTTCTCTCTCTCTCTCTCTCTCTCTCTCTCTCTCTCTGAATACCACGTCTGACCAGTTCCACTGCCACTGAAAACCTTTCACATGTTCTTCAGGAGGGTAGAGTTTGGGGGTGCTTGTTTGCTGCTGTGGCAGTTCACATGCCTGGAAGAGGGTGTGACTTGCAGAAGTCTAAGGTTCAGGGACAGAAATTGAAAGTCACTGGCAAGAGGCATGGGATGATTTGACATCACCGGAGAAGACTCCAGCCCTATCTTTAGCTCAGCTCTGCAATCTCTCTCGTCACTCATGTTCTTTAGCATAGATTCCACAAGCTGAGAACACAAGAAAAAGATCCCAAGGTCTGTCTGTTATGTCTACTTATGATGATTCACAAGTCAGGTTGTGTGTCTCGCCCCTTGCCACAGCCTGTCACTGAGACCACCCAGCATACCTCCCCCAACACCCTGGAGGGTGGTGTCAGTGAAGTTGGGCTGCTCTGAAGAAGCACTTCCTCTCTGAGAAGAGAGGAAGTAGAATCTTTCACCCTGGCCTTGCAAGAACCCCAAAGAGACATGTAAGTACTGTAAATGTACTCAGATAATATACCGCTGAGAAGGGCAGAATCAAACCCATAAAGTAGGAACTTTCTAGGTTAGAAGGAGACCATAGTGGAATGTGGCAGGGAGGTGGGACTACTGGCTGCAGAGAGAAGCACAGAAATTAATCAGGTCATACAGGAAAATCTGGTTCTGCAGATACAGCATGCCTGAAGGGAGAAATGACAACACGCCGTCTCCAAGGTTCTCAAAGTCTATACCCAGGCATGCTAAAGTTCTGGTACTCGAGGCTCTGAAAGTTGGTACCTAGGCTTGCTAAACTTTGGATTCTTTATTTATTGTCAGTTTTCAACTGATGTGGGGGCCACACCCAGTGGTGATCAGGGGACCATGTGGTAGTGGGGATGAAACGTGGGGCCTTGCATAAGCAGAGCATATGTTCTACCACAAGCCACAGTCTGTTCTGAATTTGTTTGTTTGTTTGTTTGGGGCCACATTCAGCAGTACTCAGGACTTACTCTTGACTCCGTGCTCAAGGATCACTCCTGGAGGTGCTAGAGGACCATATGGGATGCCAGGAATCAAACTCAGGTCAGGTCCATGTAAGGCAGGCCCCCTTTCCACTCTACTATGGACAGAAAGATAGTACAAGCAGGTAGGGTACTAACTTTGCAAGTAACGAACCCATATTTAATCCCTGTGTGGTACCCCGAGAGATCTGAGCTCAGAGCCCAGGGTAAGGCCTGAACACAACCAGAAGTGGCCTCCAAACCAAAAGAATATATAAAAACAAAACATTGTGCCTCCTTTTTAAAATATTTGTCAGTATGGGGAAGGCTCAGAGATAATCTAGAGGCTGCCTTGCATGTAACTGGCCTCTCAGTTCAGGTCCTGACATCACATAGGGCCCACTGAGCACTGCCAAGACTGATCCCTGAACACAGAATCTGGAGTAAATCCTGAACTGCCAGGCATGACTGGCAAAACAATAATTCATTGTAGGGGTGGGTGAAGGGAAATGATAGGGATATGGGGAGGGATCGGTGGTGCTGTCAGCTCACAGCTGTTGTTTGTGCAGAGCTTTAGGCCACTGCTGCCTTCTGTTCCACCTTCCAACCTCTCAAAGCCAAGCCCTTAAGAACAAAGACGGCATTGGTTCAGTCCAGAAGATGGACAAAGGCCTATAGACAGGAAGCAGACGTGACCCCAGAGAATCATAAAGACAGCAGGAAATGAGACACGTCTGCATCAGGTAGCCCTGTGCAGTGAAAAGGCTCAATCAGGGAGAAATGCAGTAAAAGCGAATGAGATTCAGAGCCATCCCAATGGCATGTTTGGAAGCCTGACTCAAAAGGTATCAGATAAAATGCTGCTCACATCTTCCCTCACCACTCTGGTTTGTTCACTTTCCCCCAAAGCCGAGGAAACCAAACAAACTGAACACAGCGCCTTTGCTCTGAGCTTTTCCACAGATTCCTGAATCGCCTTGTCATTCTCTCCAGTTTAGATGCTTTTATGATTTCCTCGACAACCAGCAAGGAGATCAAACACCGACCTGAACAACCAGGAACTATTAAAGGAGATTCTAAAGGATAAAATAGAAATAAAAACATAAAAAAGACAACATGAGCCACTTTCCAAGGCTCCCTTAGCCAGCCTCTCATCCAGACTGAAACCCAAAAGACTCTAATTGGTGGGATTGAAAAACCCAGGCTTCACACTGCTTTCTGGTGCGTGCCCCCGGATTCTTCAGGAAATTCCATTGGCTCTTCCTTCAAAATCTATCCCCAAGACATACACATATGCCATCTCCTCAACAGCCATTTGCAGAATCCCATCATTTGGGGGAGTAGACCTAGCATTCCCTATCATTTATTGATAACCCCAATATAGATAAAACAAAATTAAGACAGTCTCTCCAAATTCTATGACAATAGAAGCATAGGAGGGAAGTTTTCTCTTATCAATATCCACTTTGGAGCAAACAGGTACTTTTTGTTTGTTTGTTTGTTTGTTTTTTGTGGTAGGACTGATCCCTGAAAACAGAGCCTGGAGTAAGCCCTGAACTGATAAATCTTGCCTTAAGAATATTTCCCTTAAGGAATCCTGAGAATACTTTTGTTAAGGAATCCTCCTCAACTCTGTTGAACCTGCACTTCCCAAATTTTATAGACCACAGAATCAGGTGCCTTTTCCTTTACTTTAATGCTCATTAACGTCCTGTAGAGCTAATGTTCTGTTGAACACAACTTGGAAGTGCTGTTGTGTTCTAAATCTCCTATAGACTGGGAATGAAGCCATCAACCAGAGAGGCTAAGCACTGAGTCCTGGCCACAGCGGAGGAGGTGGGGGGGCAGGGGACTTGGGGGCCAGCTCAATGCAACCCAAGCTTGTCTTCTCATTTCACACACACTGCACAATCAATAAAGTCATCGAGCATAAGAGAAAGAAAGGCTCTCTTGGTCTGGCTGTTGACAGGCTCACCCATTGAATCTCCGTTTAGAGCTTGGGGCTTTTTCAAGTCTCTCCCACCTTGTTCTGGTCATAAAGGAGAACTTTGCGGAAGAGATTAGGCCACAAACAAGGATGCTCAGGGGCTACTCAGAGCTTCATGCTTGAGTTTTGCTCCCAGTGTGCTAGAAGGAAGAGGGGTTGGGCGCACTCCTCAGGTTGGGGCCTGGGTCTCCCACATGCAAAGCTCACATGCCAACCCCATCTCCCTCACCCCCATATTCTTCCTTTTACTCCTGTTATCCTCCATTCACTATGGAGCGCAGGGTGCAAAATAAAATAAAACTTTGATAACAATGTTCTGGTCAGAAGCACTAGCTATTATTTATGAGTGTACTAGACCATAGATCTCAAGGAGGTGGTGGTGGTGGGGGAGAAATAAATAACAGCAACAAGCACCCATGGCACTCACATGTGGAAGAACTCACCGACCAAAAGCTGCAGACAAATGCTAGTCCATTCCTCTGCCCTGTTTTTTGTCCCTCAAAGTACCTTGCCCCACTAAGCAACTCAGCACAATCGTGTGCATTTGTCATCATTTCCTCGGAGGCTGTGCAGGGATGTGACAGGTGGGCATTTATTCTGGATCAAAGTTTACCTATGAGATGGATGGGTTGAATGTGCACTGCTTAAGATGCAAGTCCTGGTCAAGATATCTGACATGCTCATCTCCGGTGTTCCAGCGTATTTTAGAGCTAAATGTGCAAATGCTCTTTCAGAGCATCTGTGATTTTCATTTGCCTCTGGGGAGACCAGGCATTTCCATGCTTGTTCTCAGATGTTGTGGTATGAGATTCAAGGTATAGCCTGTGTTTCTACCTGGTGGTACATAGCTTTTCTCCTCCCACCTTCAGGAGAGACGTTCTCATGAGCTGGCTCAGGCCACAGAAGGACACCTGTGTTAACTAAAAAACATTTTTGTGGTGAGTTTGTTAAAAAATTAAATGGAGAAGGCTAGGGGTGAAGAGAGATAGGACAGTGGCTGAGGCATTTTCCTGGCATTCACTTGAATTATTTAAATCTCCCATATCACACAGGGGTCCCCAACTACTGCCAATGATTTCTCCTGAACATAAAGCCTGGAGTTGTCCCGGAGTGCCACAATGTGTGTCCCACCTGTCCCCAAGAGAATTAACTTGGTAACCCTAGCCTAGAAACAGCTCCCAGATGGATGCTAGAGGAAGCTACAAAGTCTGGGTCTCCATAGAGGTGCTGTACCTGGGAACCCATGGTGACTATAATACGTTACCCAGAATTCTGTGACAGGGGTAACAACTAGATTGTCATGTCTCTGGACCCAATGGTATTGGTGCGTGAAGGCAAATAATTAGGTTGTTTCTGTCCATTAATCTACCCTTTCCTCCAACCTTTGTGGGTACAGGGTATGAAGGTCACAGGATGGGTGCTTCTCCATGTCTTGGGGGTTGGTGGGCATTAAGTCTTGGGTGTCTGTGCCTCTGACAAGCACAGAGTCCCAAAGCTTTGGGCATTCTCTTCAACAGATGAGACCAGCTATGGTCAGGTACTTGACTCCCACATTTGCTACCTAGATGGGAGGACAGAATGAATTTGTCAGTGTGAGTTTTCCTAATTTGTCTCTAATTCCAAGGGGAAAGTGCTTCTCTTATGCATGGTTTAGTCAAGAAACCCATGAGAGGGCTCTTGCCAAATGGCAGACTTCTAGAATTTCTACTGCCTGGACTTGAACCCTAATCTCTTTTTATTTATTTATTTATTTTTTTTGCTTTCTTTTATCACATCCGGTTATGATCAGGAGTTACTCCTGGCTTTGCACTCAGGAATTACTCCTGGTGGTGTTTGGGGGACCATATGGGATGCTGGGGATTGAACCCAGGTCGGCCGCATGCAAGGCAAACGCCCTCCCCCTCTGTGCTATCGCTCTGGCCCCTAATCTCTTTTTTAAAAAAATATTTTTGGTCACACTCGGCAGTGCTCAGGGCTTTGGCTGGGCTGATGTATCATTTATGGTGGGCTCGGGTGACCAAATGGTGCTGCGGATAGTATTCGCATGCAAGGTAAGGCCCCTACCCTTTGTCCTGTTGCTCTAGCCCCTGACCCTGTATCTTTCAAGCATCTTAACAATTGTGATGTCTGGCCCAAGAACATTCAAGTTTGAAATGTTCAATACTCCTAAATGGACTTGAACGGCACACCTGAGGGAAAGCCTAAGGCAGCAGAGCTGTACATGTTCTGGTAAGAAGCAACCTGGTCCATAGCTGAGCAGACCTCCCCATCCCGCTCCTTTCCTAGGCTGACTAGTGAGCAAACCAATTTTCTGTCATTGCACAGCCAGGATATGTTAATTTTTCCTCTGCATCAGCCAACTTGGAGGGTTCTAGGTAGAGGACACATTGATTTCCCTTAGGGATAGCTTCAATGTGCTGCTTGTTCTGAACTGGGAAAGCAGCTGGTGGTTATTGGGTATATCCCAACAAGCCCAAGACCCATAGGAAAGACTTCAAGCATGACTCAGTTTCTCTCCAAAACCTTCCACGCAGCATCATGAGCATACCCAGAGCACAGGGTACCCTCACCGAGCTGAAACACCTGGGCAGGGCACAATCAATTAGTGATTGTGGTGGTGGGGTACAGTCACTGTGTATATCAATATCATAAACATCAGCAATTTTTTAACCATGCACCTAAATCATAACAATAGTTTAAAAAAAAGAGTTTACTGGGAACTGGAGTGATAGTACAGCAGGTAGAGAACCTGCTTTGCACATGGCTGACTCAGGTTCAATCCCTGGTATCCAATATGGTCTTGAGAACCCTCCAGGAGTAATCCCTGAGCACAGAATAGGGAGTGACCCTGAGCACCACTAGGTGTGGCCAAAAACAAAAGAAAAAGTTGACTGATGAGTGTCTGCTTGTCGCCAAGGTCTCTTCTCTATGTCACCTTCAAGGTCACCCTCTTCTGTGACAGGCTGTCCCTATTGCAGATGGCATTGGGCACTGGAGACTAAAAGGAATGATCTGAATAGAGTTAGTTTTGTGGCTTCATCCACCATGAACACAGCCAGGGAGAACTTTCCTCTCAATGGGAAATTCGGGTATTGGACCAGAGCGGGAAAAATCACTTTATAAATAATATTAGGATCAACCACAAGCACTTGCACTCCAACACTGTTTCATCTGTCTGTTTCCCAGCCAAAATGTAGGCTCCTTTGGGCCCAGAGTGATTTCTCATAGCTTTACTTTCCTACTTTACTCAATCTCCAGCACGTGGCGGTGTTCAGAAGCAGACCCAGTAAATACTGTCTCACATTTCACTTTTTATGTGGTATCTTGATGTTGGAGGCCGAGAGAGCTATTTTTTGCTTTGTGCTTTCAAAGAACAATACCACAAACCTCTTGGAGCTCTAAGGCCATGATGCCTTTTTTTATTTTCCCAATTCTATGGGAATTTTCCCCTTTCAAACTAGAACCTTTGAAGGCAGAGCATCAGGCCCTCTCATGCCCCTCACACTGTAGCTGGAAAAGAGACATTCAGTACACATTTAAATAATCGAATCAAATCACTTTTGCCATTTAATTCAGCATCTGTTTATTGATTACTTACTAGGTGCAAGTCTTTCTCATTCTTAACACTTTGAATTGAAGCTATGAGATCACAAAGACCAGTGAAGTGGGGGAAAGGCATGAGACTTACCTTGGGTCTGACTTGAGGTGCTATTTGCTTCCCAGAAGCCAATCCCAACCACTCCCCTGAGTCTGCTTCTTTCCATCAACCCCACATGAGCCTCTCACCCCAATACCCAGACTATGATCTAATCCTCCCATCCACTTTATTGCTTTGCACTGCTCAGCTCACCAAGCACATTTGTGTTTATTGTGCGATTAGCGCTGAGTACACTGAACAAGGTAATGGCATCCAGCAAAGGCCAGAAATGACAACCGGGCTGTGCCTTGCTTCATTCAGCAGTGGAATGCAGCATTTCTCCCATTCTCAGAAGCCGAACTGTAGATGCTAAACCTCCACCCCAAGTTCCCAAGAAGAGGTCCAGGGAAATACTGTCTTGGGTGTGGGTGGGAGGAGTTGGGGTACTTCCAAGATCCATCAGGGAACAGGTAGCACCAATAATTGGGAGACAAGAGCTTAATTTTCTCTGGTAATGTAGTTAAGAAAGTTGTTTGTGCAAGTGGGCATATGCTAAGATCTTTCAGAGAGGGAAAGTGAAGCTGGATCCTGAGTATCCTGGTCTAGAAGTTAGGTGAAAGCAGGAATTTGGAGCCAGTAAATGGAAAAGACAGCCTGGGAAAGTATGAACTCTTCCTTCCCATGAGGAATCACAGACAGACAGCTTCTGTGATGTAAGAGCCAGCATCCTCCACAGCCTCTGCACTAGGTGGGTATTTAAGAACACAATCCACCAAACAATAAAGATCATCTCTTCCCCAACTGCCTGTCTATCCCAACAGCTACTTAATTCAATTCTTATTACTTGGTGGCATTAAGACACACCCCACTGTACTCAGGCCTGACTCTTCGCCCCTGTGTTCAGGGATGAGGAACTCTATGTGGTGCTGGGAACCGAAGCAGGGTTAGCCACATGCAAGGCAAAGGTGCCTTAAGCTCCAAAGGTGCCTTAAGCCTTAAGCTGCAGCCCTCACAGCTCTCCTATAACTGTGTTTTAAAAATGGCAGATTCCAACATCTTCCCTATCTATCAATAGCTCAGCGAACTCATTGCTGGGACAGCTGGAAACCCAATAAACATTCAATCATTTACTCACTCATTTATTTAGCCATTCATTCCACAGCTGACTGAGACATATTAGTAGCCAGACACTGCGGACCTTTGACTAAAATTCACCTGTATTTTTTTTTTTCTTTTTGGGTCACACCCTGCATTGCTCAGGGGTTTCTCCATGCTCTGCACTCAGGAATCACTCCTGGCAGTGCTCGGGGGACCACATGGGATGCCGGGATTGAACCCGGGCCGGCATGGGCCGGCCGCATGCAAGGCAAGCGCCCTACCCACTGGGCTATCGCTCCGGCCCAAATTCACCTGTATTTGGAAGTTAAAAACCTAGGGTGAGAGAGACATTCAGAATAATTGGGGTAAGTTGTTATTTTTGTTATGGACACATGCTTTACAACTGGAATATTTATGACTTAAAGTTTTCAGGAGGGATTCTAGGTGAACTTTAGGGGTTCCATGAACTCTGTCATGTTCTATACAAAATGTCCTGTACATTTGGGTTTGTGGTTTGGGTTTTTCTGAAAACTGTACACAGCTCTCATCAACATTTCTGGGAGGCCTAGGATCTTGTGAGAGGTGTTTACTCTGGCATTCCAGCCAACATCCTTGGGGCTTTCTTCCTAGTGTTGAGAGCATTTGTTTCTGGCAGACACTGAGGGTTTGTCCATGACCCCCACACTATCCCCATGTCACTTCTAGTCTACCTCTCTCTGCACCTGCTTGGTAATCTGAATTTTGTAACTCAAGGCCAAAGATTTGTCACCGTTTGAGCGTGACTATTCTTTTGTTCTGTCTCTGTTCCATATAACAGTGAGATCAGCCTTTATTTATCCTTCCTTTGATTTATTCCCCATCCACCCACTCTCATCTGCAAATATGCAGACTCAGAGCAAGAGGGTGAAGAACCACCTAGAAGTTCAAAACCCAGCTCTGAGAGATAGTTCCAGAAAGGCAATCCAGAAAAAAAAGGCTCATTAAAAACCTAAATATCAAAGTTATCAGGTGGATTAAAGAGGATCTGACAAGCATTTATTCAGAGCTTACCTATGAATTTAGGAAAATATAGGTGGACAGGGGAACATCTAGGTCTAAAGAGTCAGGGACCTCTCAGGAAGGCCAAGCCTGGCTACTTCTGCCATTCAGATGGCAGCTTATGGATTGCTGTCCTCAGGAGACAGAGAGAGATGGTTCAGGCTGCATGTGGAGCACAGACTGAGGGAAAAAAAGACAATTTGGTATAAGAGAGAAAAATTCAGAATCCCATTAAAAACAGAGAAGAAAGAATGTCACATGAAACAACTCCAGGGCTGGATCAAGAAGGCTGGTCAGAGAGTTGGGGCAGAGCAGAAGAAAGTAATACTGCAGGAGCAGGGAACAGATAGCAATCCCACACACCCAGCCCAGGGGTTAGGCTCAGGATGGGCAAAGGCAAAGAGGGTGAGTTCATTTGGGGGAGACCTGCAGTATCTGGTGCCTTGGGGACATTCAGAAGAAGAGAGCTGATGGGTCCATGATCAGGAGGAAGATGGGATAGAGATAGAGCCATTTGAATGGAGATGGCAGTTAACACCTTTGGATTCCAACAGAAAGATCTTGAGAATGACTACAAAATAGGCAGAAGAGTGAGATTCAAAAAAGAGAGAAAGTGCCATCACTCATATTTAGATATAAATAAACATAGCAGGGAAAGAACAAATGCCTAAAGGCAAGAGACATGAAGAACATAGGAACTGGTCTTCACTACTTGTATCACTTGTATCATTTGTCTTCCCAGTTGTTCATTGATTTGCTCTAGCGGCACCAGTAACATCTCCATTTGTCCCTGTTCGCGTGCTAGTATAGCACAAGGGCCTCTGGTTGTTCCAGGAACATGAAGAGCCTCAAACCATTCATTAAGGTAATGGGAATGAGGTCTATTATTACTGGTTTTGACATATCAAATACTACATGGGTAGTTTGCCAGGCTCTGCCTTGTGGGTGCTCAAAGTTTTTGCATTTACTGATGAACCATGGTTATGTGGAAACTGGGAGAGCTGGTAACATCTCCATCTGTGTCTGTGAAATAGGCTTCTTTCTAGGGTGGGGGTACTGACAAGCTGGTCTTGATATTGGCTTCTTTCTTGGGTGGAGCTATGAAATCCAGATGTTGAGAATGACTGACATCATGGTGCAGGGGTTCCTCTGGCATTTTTGATGCCTTAAGGGCCTGTCTCTGGGGTATCCATGAGCCAAGGCTCTGCCCTTTGTTCCAACTTGATGATCACTTCTGGTTTGGTACTGAATTTAGACTTCTGTCTAACATCATACACAAAAATCAGATCAAAATAGATTAAAGATCTCAATATCAGACCTGAATCCATAAAGTATGGATTTAGGTAAAGAAAATATAGGAAAAAAATCCCTCCATGACCTTGAAGCTAAAGCCATCTTCAAAGGTGAAACACCACTAACAAAATAACTAGAAGCAAAGATAAATATATGGGACTACATGAAACTAAAAAGCTTCTTCACCTCAAAAGAAACAGTGACCAAGATACAGAGACAGTCCACAGAATGGGAAATAATAGTCATCCAGTACCCATCTGATAAGAGGTTAATATCCAGGATATATCAGGCACTGGTAGAACTTCACAAGAAGAAAACAGCCAACCCCATCAAAAAATGGGGAAAAGAAATGAACAGAACCTTTGACAAGGAAGAAATCTGAAGGGCCAAAAGCATATGAAAAAAATGCTAATCATTATTAATCATCAGAGAGATGCAAATCAAAACAACAATGAAATATCCTCTCACCACAGAGACTGGCACATATCCAAAAGAGAAAGAACAACAATGGACTCTCATCCATCCATTGTTGGTGGAAATGTCGACTGGTATAGCCTTTTTAGAAAACAATATGGACATTCCTCCAAAGACTTCACATTGAGCTCCCATTAGACCCAGCCATATATCCATCCACTCCTGGATATATACCCTTGGAAACCAAAAACATACAGCAGAAACACCATCTGCACTTTTATGTTCATAGCAGTACTATTCACAATAGCCAGAATCTGGAAACAACCAGTGTGCCCGAGAACTGATGACTGGATAAAGAAACTTTGGTACATCTACACAGTGGAATACTACGCATCTGTTAGAAAAAAAAACAAGTTATGAAATTTACCTATAAATGGATGGACATGGAGAGGATCATGTTGAGTATTTCACTTTTAGCCAGAAGGAAAAAGACAGATATAGAATGATTGCATTCATTTGCAATATATATAGTATGATACCAATATCCAAGGTAAGGAAAACATGGACCAAGAGGACTTGTCAAAGGTGGAATCTACCACAAAGGTGTGGGAGTCAGAGGTTAGGTAAGATAGAGAAGGGAACAGTGTGCTAATAATTGTCAAAAGTGGTAATACCAGCCTAGAACTGAGCATTGAATATAAGCAAAAAGATACACATCATAACCTCTAAATGTATGCATTGCGATCCACAATGTGTAAGAGAAGGAAGAGAGAGAGAAAAAGAAAGAGAGAAAAGAGATAAATAACCTGTCATAGAGGCAGGCTAGGGAGGGGGAGGGAATTGGGGACATTGGTGGTGGGAAATGGGCACTGGTGGAGGGATGGGTGCTGGAACACTGTATGACCGAAACCCAAACATGAACATTTTTGTAATTGTATATCTCACGGTGGTATAATAAAATATTAAAAAAAGAACTGGTCTTCAGAAGGAAGATGGATCAGGAAAGGGCACCGTGACAATGACAGAGGGAAGTAGTCACTCTGGAGGAGCAGGGGGTGCTGAAGTGTGGTGAAGTGAATTCAGTAATAGCAACAGTACTGGAGGCCATGCAGAGATAGAATAGCAGGTAGGAGCTTGACTCGCACACAGCCACTACAGGTTTGAACTCCCATGCCCCATATGGGCCCTCAAGCCTCACCTGAGCACAGAGCCAGGAGTAAGCCCTGAGAATAGCCAAATGTGACCCAGGTACCACCATAATACCCACACACTCACCCCAGGTTCCTGTTACAGAGACAGGCTTTGGGGTGGGAGAGAAACTGAGGATAATGGTGGAGGAAAGTGGACCTTGGTGAAGTGTTCCATGAATATATTCCTGATACCCAATCATGAAAACCTCTACAATCCACTGTGACTAACTTTCTTAAGTCATATTTTAAATTTTTTATTACAACACCATGAGAAAATTACAATGCTGTTCATGATTGGGCTAAGTCAAACAGTTTTCTAGCACCTGTCCCTCCACCAGTGCATATTTCCCACCACCAATGTCCCCAGATTCCCTCCTCCCTCCCCAGTCGGCCTCTATGACAGACACTTTTCCTTTCTCTCTCTCTCTCTCTCTCTCCTCTTACACATTGTAGCTTGCAATACATACATTTATGAGTTATCATGTATGTCCTTTGCCCTTGTTCAATGTTCAATTCTAGTCTGGAGTTACTATTTCCAACAATTATTAGCACACTGGTCCCTTCTCTATCTTGACTAACCTCTAACTCCCACACACTTGTAGTAAATTCCAACCACTGACAAGTAAAAATAAGGAGAAATAGTGCAGAAACTCTTCC
This sequence comes from Cryptotis parvus, assembly GCA_021461705.1. Classification (NCBI taxonomy): domain Eukaryota; kingdom Metazoa; phylum Chordata; class Mammalia; order Eulipotyphla; family Soricidae; genus Cryptotis; species Cryptotis parvus. The sequence continues at coordinate 408,224 of JAJIBD010020996.1, forward strand.
TTTCTGGGGCTATTGTTGTCTTTTTTTATCTTGAAATGGGGTCATAGACCAAGGAGACCATGAAATAGCAGGTGAAATACCAATAAACTATTAAATGAAATAACAATGGCGGTATGGCTTTTACTATATTGCAAATGAAGGATTCAAGGGCAATTTGGAAACCCATCAAGAGAAGAGTAGAAGCCTCAGTCTCACCTGGGCAGAAAGAAATACTGACAAAAGGAGTGAGGCATCAATGAGCAGAGAGCGGGAAGAAGACTTTGTGCAATGGAATGGGAATTCCATGCACAGTGTCTTATTCTAATGAACGGGGCATTTGAGGTAGCCCTGGTGCCTAGGTGCTCTGTGGGAGGATTGGAGGAAAACTATGGTTAACTACAGATGGGGAAGGGTCTGGCCTTCCATACTTAGGACTGCTATTATGGAGAGGATTCTGAATTTGGAAACAAGACTTCAGTTGAATTTGGATTTTAAAACTTACTCGAATATGATCTTGGGTGAATTATTCTCTTGGAATCTCCATTTTCTCTTTTTAAACCAGAGATAATAATAACATCTTTCTCATGGAACATTTATGAGGATTGAATGAGATAAGATATGCAAATGCAGCTAGTATATTTGAGAGAATAAATCAGATGACATATGATACTGCATATTGCCTGTATAAAGTAAGTGTTCAATAAATATTGGTATTCTATTTTGCTGTTTGTTTGCTCATTTGACTTTCACTTGTTTTGACACTAAAGGTTCGCACTTCAGCTGTAGGTGTGGGCAGGATACAGGAGGTGCATGGAGACATTAAGCCATCCGGTGAACATTATTTTATTTTATATATTTTGTGTTGGGAGCCACACCTGGCTGTGCTCAAAGTTTACACCTGGCTCTGTACCCAGGGATGACTCCTCAGAGTGCTAGTGAACCATTTGTGGTACTGGAAACTGAACCCAGGTGAGCCACATGCAAGACAAGTGCCCTACCTATTATACTGTCCTTCCAGACCTGAGGGAACATTTTTATATACCAGGAATGATTTCATTATTCCCTGCAACTTGACCCTCACTGTGCTAAGAATAGTTGCAGGAGGCAACGGGGTGCCTTTCAGCATTTTTCTACAGAAGAATAAACGTTGTTGGCTTGCCCACATAGTTCTGGCAATAGTGTTGAAAACGCCAACATGGCAGCAGAGACTTAAGGGCATTATGCAGTTGTGGGGGTCAGATGCTTAGATTGTCAGATGATTGGGAGAAGGGAGAGGTTCATTTGGCTGCTGAATTTAACTTCAACTAGGAATTGGATATCAGGAAAAAAACGGGTGATTTGTAGCTGATGTTGGAAAGGCTGGGCAAGATTCAAGTCTGACTCTGAACAGTCTCTTAGAGAAAGGACTCTCAAATGGGCTAGTTCATTCTATGGGTAAATATCTTTTCTCACTACAGAAAAATTAGCTTTCTTAGCTAATCTTAGCTGCCAGGACCCCAGACATGCCACCAATTCAGCTATACACGAGGAGCACTGGTTTCTGCTTTGCAGACAGAATCTGTGGAATTCTGCCTGGACAGTCCGAACCACACGAGTTTCTTCTTTATTCTGGCAGAGACTCCTAGTAAAATAATGAAGTGGCAATAGCTGAAGAGTTCCCAAGGTTCGTATTTACTAGGCAGGCTTTTAAGCATGTTTCAGAAAGACACCCGGGTTGTATTTTGTGAAGCCTGAGAACCTGGTCTGGGAAGATATCTATGTTGTTTTGTTTGAGGGGCACACCAGCACCGCCCAGGGATTACTCGAAAGTGCTTGGGAGCCCTCTGTGGTCCAACAGTCAAACCTTGGTTGGCTGCATGCAAGCAAACACCCTACCCATTGTACTATCTCTTCATCCCGAATACCATGGGATGGTGAGGATCTCAGTCTCTAGGACCTGCTGGGACTTGAGTGGGGGAATGTCTTTTTGGTCTCAAGGAACTCAAACTCATCATTATACCTGGTTCTCCTACCTGGAGAAGGGCCCTTTTCTTGGTCATCAGAAGACATTGTCAGTGAGACAAGCCTGGACAAACTGTATTCTTCAGAGAGCTGGAGAGCATGCATGCTCAAGGAATCATAAAAACCTGTCATTGAAAGACAGTGGGGAGAAGCAGAGACTTCTCTCATCCCCCAGAAGCCAACAATAACTCTACTGCACCATGTTATCTCATTCCTTTTGCCAACAGGGATCATGCCATTGAGAGACCAACCAATTTATCTGTCTGCTGTGTGTCTGGGGTGCCTGCATGCCCTTTGCTCACTCAATGTGGAAACTAGCTCCCCCCACCTACGTCTCATCCAGTCCAGTGCCAAAGCCTGTATTTCCAGTATTTCAGATTTCGGCAACTCACAAACATCATAGACACCGATAACTTAGGTAGTATTTCCTAAGACCTTGATTCTATCTTTAGTGCCTGGAAATTGGCACACTTTCCTGAGTCTTTCTTTTCCTTGCCTTTGGGGACATATCCAGAAGTGCTCAGGGGCTGTTCTTAATTTTTGGATTCCCTTGGTGATGCTAGGGATTGAACTCTGATCTCTAGTGTGTGAAGCTGACATGCAGCCTGTTGAACTACCTATCAGGCCCCAGAGTCTCTCAAAATTCAGCAAAGAGAACTAAACAGTCATCCCAATGGATGGTTCATCTCCTAATCGATTGCTCAAGAATCCAGATAACTAATTCCTCAATGCAACTCACACCACGTTACGAATCAGTGTATTGGGTAATGGTTAGTGCTTTTGCAAAAAGAAAGGAATAGAATAATTACTTTTTGGTTTTCTAACCCATAAGCATATGTATAATGCATGAATGTGCTTGTACACCACACACACAAACACAAACATACATTCTTGATTAAGGGTTGCAATAAAAATTGTGAAAGCTTTTGATGTCTGTGACATTTCTGAGCTGCTGAAATCTGCAAAACTTGAAGTACTGCACCAGGCACTGGCCTGAGTGAGACCTCGGTGGGAGCAACTAGTTTATACCTCAATCCTGCCCAGGGAAGGGGGTGACACAAGCTTTTACCCAGGCCAGCACTCAGGGAGGTACTTTCTCATATGTCCTCTCTCTTTTCATCTCAGTAAAAATTAGGATGAATTTGCATTGGAGTGGTAGTCCAGTGGAGAGGACAGTTGCCGTCCACACGGCTGACCTTAGTTCAGTTCCTAGAATCCCATAAGGTCCTTGGAGTCCCGCCAGGAGTGAAGCCTCTGAGTGCAGAGTCAGTAGTTATCTCCTGAGCATCGCAGGGTGTGCTTCCACCCCTTGAACCCCCTGGATGGTGTGTGTTTCTCTTTCTGTTTCCCGGGTGAGGAAACAGACTCAGAAATGCACTTTGACTCTCTGGTTGTCATGGACCATGTGACAACACAACACAGGAGGAAGTGACAGAATTCAGGGCAGTGCTGAACTCCCATGTGTGTCCCCGGGCACTGCTGGACATCAGGTTGGGAGAGAAGAGATTCCTATGTGGTCCCAGGCTAGCTGTCTGGTGTCAAAGAGTTTCATGGTGGAGAAGGAGGCTCCATGTGGCTGGGGATTGTGGGATGGAGCACAATACATAAGCAGATAATCTGCAGTTACTTAAGCCCACAATCTGCCTCCTGGGTCCCTGTTAGCAAACATCCTGGTGAACACCCATTGTCGTCACGTGCCTTCCAGATGAGAGGCCAGTGTGTGTGTGTGGGGGGGAGCACTCAGTCAAAGCTGCCTATTTTCATACCTGGGACCCCTTCTAGATCCCGGGCCATATCCTGGTACCTGGGATGTACAGTGGTCCCTGGTTAAAAATAAAAGGTGATGGGGTCTTTATTCCCCGGGGTACCAGGTTGCACGGATTAAAGGAAGAGCAATTTACTGGAGAACAATTTACTGGAGAGGAGCTGGTGCTTTCTCAGCCCTGCCAAGGCTACAATCAGGGAGTTTCTCAGGCATGGGAAGAGCCTTATTAAGCATCTTGGAATAAAAGCTAAGGTGCAGCCCGGCAGCCTGGGCTAGTTTCGGAGGATTCCATCATGCGCTAGAATGAAGAGCTCATCTCCCACTTCGGCCGCAAGGCACCAGCATCCCACGGGCATCCCTATCAGCCTGTCAATCACCTGCCTCTCATTTTCCTAATTTGCTGGGGTTCAGGCATCTTCCTGGAGGGGTTGGTGTTCCCCCTCTAGCTCTCACCATTTGCAGTAACAGGTGACCATAGGACCTGAATATTTTGCTCATGTTCCCTCCACCACATTCCTGCCTCTGCAAAGCTTGGCAGAAGGTATATTTCTTTGTCCACCCCTTCCATTTCTCCCCAATATGTCACCTCCTATACACACCCAAAGATTGCATTTACATGCACTGCAGGTCACCTTTCATGAATGTCTGCTAGCTCTCAAATCAAGATTCTTTAGATGGTGGTGGAGGGGCAGGAGCAAATTTTGGGCCAGACAGTTTTCTTTCTTTCTCATCCAGAGGTTCTGCCTGGCTCTGTGCTCAGGAATGACCCCTGAGCTTGGATAGTGGGGCTCCATATACAGTGCTGGGGATGAAACTCGGGCCAGCTGCGTTCAAGACAAGCACATTACTCTTTCTCTTTCTCTCTCTTTTCTCTCTGTCTCTCTCTCAAGAACTTAGGAAAGGCACCCACTTGTCTTCTAGAAATCTCTTTTCCTAAAACTCCTTCTGAAAATCAACACAGGAGAGGCAAGATCCAAAAGGAGGGGCAATATCTTTATTATCTGACTCCTCTCCACTGCAGAATGATGCAGCACCCCCACCCTGGACCAGCTCAGTCCACAGATAGCAGTTGTACAGACTAGCCCTGCCACTCACAGTCAATGTCTACAGTGTGGGTAGTGGTCAGCATCAGGCATGCATCCCCGAGTTGCAGAGAACAGCAACAGAAATTGATTTTCACAATTTCAAGGTAAACTGGACAAGGACATCACACACATTTGTAAGGAATCTGAGAAAAGATTAAAATCCCGAGTGAACCCCAAATTGCCCCAGTTTATGCTTGTTTATAAGTCTGTCTATCTGTCTACCTACCTACCTACCTACCTATCTATATGACTGTCTGTCTGTCCACCCCTTCTGCCTGTCTGTCCGTCCATCCGTCCGTCCATCCATCCATCAATATCAGCGCACACTGTCTTCCTTGGGGCCATCAGACAGATCTGTGTCCTCAGTTTTCCCAGGCTGCAGGGTGTGCCCCTTTCACCTGTACTGTCTCTCCTGTCTCCTTCTTGAAGGAGAGTGCCCGATGCCCACCCCTTCCCGGACTCATGCTTAGTTCCGGAAAGGGTGTTTTGAGCTGGGTGCTAGGAGCAAGAGTGTAGTATCCAATCTCTTATCTATCTGTTGCTTGTCAGTTATCTCAGTAAAGCCAAACATTCTCTATGTGAGTGAAAATTTCTCAGCTCTTGTATTGCTCTACTCTAGTTCAGGGGGATATTCTCCCAAAGACCGGATGCTTGTGGAAGGCAGTGAAGAGCAGAAGGAAATGTCACAACTCACCCTCTGTTCCCGGCCCTCAGGGAAGCAGCTCACTGCCTGCTGCCCCTCTGCTCCCCCTCAGCTCAAACGCACCTGTTTCTGTATCTTCTGTGATAAATGGGATACTGTAGTCATTGTTCTTGGATTTATGTTTCATGCAATAATATGATTCGGAGTTATTTCCGCGGCACGGTCCCCCATAGAAACCTCATTCTTTCAAACCACTGTCGAGAGACTGGGAGAACAAAGGGATATTTAACATCTACTTTGCTCATGTTTCCACTCTTACAGACTATGGCTCCCTCCAACACCAGTCACAGTGGCCCTTCATGCCCTGCTTATTTCTCTTAGAGTAGAAGACTTACAGGGAGAATTGGTGTCTTACAAGGAAAACACATTTAGGGGCTTAAGGAAGAGCTCGGTGGAATGACACACTAGCCTAGCAAGCATAAAGTCACAAGTTCTGTCCTGGGTGTCACTACATATCTCAGCATGATTCTGAAAGCTCAGGGTTTATGACTCTTGGCACTGCCAGCAATTTCTGGCTAGGATTATGGTATATGTGAACACCACAATAAAGGGTAACATCTTAGAAGCAGCGCCCTTAAAAGAAAGATGTGTGAGATCCAGGTCAGGAAGGGACTGTGCAGGAGCACCTTCAGTACAGTGTGCCTGTGAGAAACACAAGAACTCCCAAAGAGCAGCAGGGCCCAGTGTGTGAGCACTGAGACCCAGGGAGTGACCGGGGTGAGCCACACAACCCAACATGCAAACACCACACTAACAAGGGGAGAAGGGGGAGTCCAGAGACATATATGGACACTGCAGCCAGACCATGAAAATTCTTTCTTATATCCTCAACATCCCTGAATAATCCATGCTTTTAATAATCTAAGAAACCATTTGTGTGGTGGGGTGGGCAGGTCAACCCAAGGGAATATCTCAGCTGACTAGCAAGTTTGCCTTGGAATTTCCTTTCTGTGTTTTCTCTGCTACCTGCCTGTTTTTCTCTTTTCTTTTTTGTAGTGGCAAGACTCTACCTCGGGCCACATGCCACAGTCCCACTGGCCTGTTTTTACATGGAATATAGGGAGCAGGCAGGCGGGTACACTGCTGAATTGTCAGAGCATACCAATAGGGGCTGGAGAGATAATAGTGCATTTGCCCTGAAAGTAACCAGCCTGAGTTCAATTTCCAGCACCCCATGTGTTGTCCTGACCGCAGGAGTCACAGTGCTGATCGGGAGGCCAGCTATGGCAGCCCACCTCACCCTGCCTGTTGCACACTGTAGCAGAGGAGTTGAGCAGCCTTATGATGAATGACATAAAACCTGAGCTGTGCAGGAGGAAGAGAGTGGCATGGAATGCCTTCAAAGGCATCGAAGAAATAGCTAAAAGGACAAAGAACCTCCGGCTCCGGGCACATCTCTTTGACTCCACCATTCTCCCTGCATTAACATACGCCTCAGAGACCTGGGCCCCTACGAAAGCAGGATGAGAATGCTATTCGGGTCTCCCAGAGAGGAATCGAAATAGCTATGCTTGGAATATCACGCCTCACTCAAGTGAGAGAAGGAATCGGAGTTCTGACCTCCCTCGCTATTCCAGAATCAGGGGACGCTGTCTTGTTTGCCAAGGCATCGAAAATCAGATGGGCTGGACATGTAATGCGATTTGGAGACAACCGCTGGACTAGAGCCATTACCGACTGGATCCCACGGGATGTCAAAAGATCACGTGGCCGCCCACCTACAAGATGGTCAGACTTCCTTGTCAAGACCCTGAAGGAATGGTTTGAGGCTCTTCATATTCCTGAATCAACCAGATGCCATTGGGCTACATTGGCACGTGATAGGGTCCAATGGAAATGTTACTGGCGCCTGCTTGAGCAAATCGATGAATAACGGGATTCAAATGATCAAGTGATGAAGGAGGATGAGTATGTGAAGCTGCATGAAGAGACACACTTGGAGCACTGCAGAAAGACGACCTACTTTATTGCAAGCAGGGTTAGGTTTATATACCTTAAGAAGCAGGCAACAAACATTTTGTGGGGGTTTCCAGCACACGCTTGCACAAAGGCTAACTAGGGTGTTGTGGTTCCAAATTCCTCTAGGCTGAAGCCCCCTGATCACTCAGCTGTCCCTGATGCCGCTGAGGTAACTGGACATTACGGTTGGTTGCCAGAGGTGGAGAGTGAGGCATGGGAAGAGGAGCTGCTCCTGGGAAGACAAAGAGGGAGTTTTGGAGGAGAGGCCACCCACAGCTTGTCCCATTTGGGTCAAGTTTCAGGAGCACTAGTTGCACGTTGCCAGGAGTGATTCTTCAGTGCAGAGCTGGGATGTAAGCCCTGAGCATCACTGAGTGTGTTCCAAAAAGAACAAAAATTTCTGATAGAATTTCTAATCCTTCTGGATCTTATGTTCCCCATATAAAGTTAGAGACAGTGCACACACTATATTTAAAAAAATAGGGATACATGAGGCTTGAGAGTTAGTACAATGGGTAGGGCTCTTGCTTTGCACACAGGAAAACAGACATCCCTGGCACTTCAAACTCCACTAGGAGTGATTCCTGAGCCAGGAGTAACCTCTGAGCATCATCCAGTACACCCCAAAAAACAAAACAAAATTGAGACAGAGGGCAAGGGTGGGGGGAGAGAGAGAATTTGCTAATAGTGTTGGTACCCTAAAATCCAAACTCTCCCAGCACATGCAGGCTGGCTGTATTGAGATGGTTAGGATTAAGGTATCAGTACTATGGGAATCCTCTGGAAGTTCATCATCCTACCTCTCCCACCCTCCTTCCTACTCGTTACATGCCAGTTACTGCAGAGGAGGAGTCAGGCTCTACTGAAGCAATTGGCCACAAGTCTCATTACAAACGTCAGAGGTCCCCAACTTAGTAAGTGAGGGGTAGCTTATGTTCCTCACCTCTCACTTCCACTCAGTTCTTTTCTACATGGCAGCAGAAGCAAATCTCATCCCCAACCACACACATCCCTTCCCTGGTCCTGGGACCAGTTACTGGAGAGTTGCAGAACTGATGCGTATGAGGGGTCCTGTAGTACTTGCTCTTTTAAGCCAAGCAGACACTTTCTTTCTATTGCCTTAAGGGGATTTCACTTGCTAGGTCTGTGCTGTCATTAGGAGCACTGAGACCATCCAGCTGCATCTTGGGCCTGCCGGGGCCTGAGGAAGACAAGAGAGTTGCCAAGCACACCCTCAGCTATTTCCATGCCAATGCTCCATCTCTACAAAGGACTAGGGGAAGAAGTGAGAACACAGGGGTTTTGTTTAACCCTGAGCTCAACTTGGGGGAAAATATTTAAGAACATGCACACATGGGGGATGAAAAAAATAGTACAGTGGGTTGGGCATTTGCCTTGTGTGTGACTGACTAGGTTTCTATCCTTGCATCTCAGATGGTCTCCTGAGCACCACCAGGAGTAATTCCTGAATGCAGAGCCAGAACTAACCCCTGAGCATTGCCAGGTATGACCTAAGAAGCAAAACAAACAAACAAAAGAATGTACATACACACATACAAACAAGTACATGTGAACACAATTCTACACACACATACACACACACATAAACTGACACATGCAGTCTCTCCTCTGTGGCAGAAACTGGGCATGGTCTTTCTCAAGTTCCCACCAATTTCTTACTTTCTTTTCCCTACAACTCTTCTGTTGACAATCCCCACAGAATCTTGATAGAGACACAGGACAGTGAAGTTGGATCTTAGACAGTGAGTTCCACAAATATGCTTTTTTTGGTGTTTCTCTGCTAATCCCTGGTCTTGACATGAACTGCAGAGCACAGAGTTCTCTCTCTGTGCAGTTGCCTGTTCTCTGGGATGCAAAGAGGGAAATGCCTTCTTGGCTGCCCAAGGAAGGTGGGGCCTGAAGAGGGAACAGCTGTTGAGTAGAATAGGAAGTTAGAGAGAAAAATCAGTTTTTATATCAAAATATTGTTCCGTGGCACCAACATTTCTTTTATGCGTCTTTCCACTTTGTTTATAGAGTCTTTTGTCATGCAGACATTTATAATTTTTTGTAAAAAAAAGATCTGTCAATCTTTTCCTTTACAAATTCTAGGTTTTGTATCTTACTTAGGAAAGTATTCTGATATACAAATTGAAAATACATTCTTTGATGCCTTTTCAAAGACTTTTTAGAATCTTGTTTTTTACCATAAGTCCTTCCTGAATTATTTCACCATAATCCATCCCAAATTATTTTTGTATAAGATCAAGTATCTCTCATATGCTCTCTCTCTGTCTCTCTCTCTCCCTTCCCCCATCTCTTGCTCCCACTCTCTTCCCACCCTGGAGAGACAATAATCATTTTCATAGCATCATTTATTTGAAGTTCTACTTATTTTCTACTGGTATAAATGACATTTATTGAAAACTAAATTAAAAAATGTACACAATTCTTGCTCTGAATTTTCTTCCTCCTAGGATCACAGATCTGGCATGGGAATGAGATCAGAGTTGAAAGTGCATTGCCCATTCAGTCTTGCACACTGAGTCTATTTTACAAAGATGACTGTCATTCTAACATTAAACACAAATAAAATGTGTGTTTTCATATAATAGGTCTCAAATTTAACAAGTGAAATCTTTTTATCTGCCTCTAAGAACCAATGAGCTCTTTCAATACTAGAGAAAAGAGTTGGTTGTGCTGGATTTCTAAAACATCTTAAACGATCATTTTGACTCTGTAATTCCATTATGTAATGAGACTCTATTGTATTCATTTTAATATGCTGGTAGACACCTTTTGAAATGTATTAGATGATCATTCTTCTATTCAGGGCTTCTGCCTATGGAGTAAATGTTGACAATTCCATATTCCAAAGTAAACATCTATTTCATCTAGATATTTAAATTTTAATTCATCTCCTTTTCCCAAGGAGAATTGCTTGTATATTTCCCTGATACAGGTAAGCCTGAGTTTATTTTATTGGTGTTTTCAAATAAGCATATTTCATTTTTATTGATCCAGTTTTCTGTTTGTACTGTTGTTTCTTTCTCTTTTCTGGTTAGTCATTTATTTCACTGAATAATTTTCAAAATTAACTTTGTCACCAACATAGATTCCCTGCTGGCCCATACCCACCGCCAACCCTGGGGCACAGGAGAGGACAAAGGACTCCTTTGGCGTGGAGCACCCAAGTTCTGCATCAGGAACCAACCCTCTCCTCCACGCCAATCTGCTCCCTGATTTCCCCGGCTCTATCCCAGGTGCGTTTGACTCCTCTCTGCCCATACCCACCCCCAAACAAGGGGATCAGACTCTTGCAGGTTTTGTACCCCCAAAACTCAAAACCACGCGGATGAACTAGCGACACTCAAAGTAGTTAGTGTTACTATATCTATATAGAAATACCGGGGTACATTAGCCACAATACTCCCCACAAAACTCTGTGAACAACCATTGACAAAACCCACTATACTACCCAGCCACTCAAGAACACACAAGTTGCAACCTGCAACAGTCGTAATGGTAAAGCAACGCAGGAATTCCATCAAGCTCAATGAGTGAAGCCACTAGCCAAGATGAGCCAAGCTATAATGATGAGCTATATAACCTCTCCGTGTAAAAGAATAGGGAGAGAGATGCAAAGACAGAGAGAAAGAGAGGAAATGCGGCTACCTGCTATTGAGGCAGCCTGGGGGTGGGCAGGAGGGGGGGGGGGGGGTACATTTGTGATGGAAATGGGGCGCTGGTGGAGGGATGGGTGCTGGAATACTGCATTACCAAGAACCAATTATGAGCACCTTTGTAATTGTATGTCTCACGGTGGTATAATAAAAAGTTAAAAAAATAAAATAAAAAATAATTTTGAAGGGAGCTGTTAAGGATACATAAGGAGCTCAAGGAAGCAATAGAACACAGAGCCAATAAAATGCAAGAGGACATGAAAGCAGAAGTGAGGAAAATGGAAATGAAAATGCAAGCAGAAATAATAGACACTAAATATGAGGTGGGTGAAATGAAAAACTCATTGGAAGGCCTTCGCAGCAGAGTAACAGCCAGAAGACAGAATCAGTGAGCTCCAAGATGAGGTGCAGAGACTCTCTAAGCAACAGAGGAGATGGAAAAAAGACTCACAGTAAAAGAACAGACATCAAGAGATAACCAAGATGAAGTCAAAAGGAATAACATAAGGATCATTGGAGTCCCAGATGGTCAGGAAGAAAACCCTGATGAAGAAGCAACTAACAAAGCAATCATTGCTGAGAAGTTCCTGGAAATAAAGGGCGCTTACTCCCAGATTCAGGAGACCCGAAGGGTACCATCTAAAAGAAGCCAAGATAAGAATACTCCGAGACATATCCTAGGCAAAATGGCGAGTGTTCCTGCGGCAGGCAGCCCCCGAGGCACCCCCTTCCAGCATAAAGGTCTGGGGGCTTTGCGAAGGGGACCAAGCCACACACAGCTTTTTTGGATCTTCCACTGGACTACCTCTACCCTGACTCCTGACTCCAGAACCATCCAGCAACACTCCAAAATTCAAAACCGCGCAGACGCGCTTAGCGCCACGTGAAGTAATATCTGTCTACCTGAGATACTACTGAGCATTTAACCCTACATTCTTTGCTATACATCCCTAACTTCAAAGTAATTCAGGCACCTACTAACTCTACTTACTAGATACCCCAAACACACATTTTCAACCTATGATAGCCATTATGGTAAAGCAACGCAGAATTCCTTCAAGCTCTACGATTGAAGTCACTAATACAGATGAGTCAAGCAATAACAATGAGCTATATAACCTCTCTGAAAAGGAATTTCGGAAGGAACTGTTAAAGATTCAAGAGGAACTCAAAGAAACATTGGAATACAAAGTCAATAAAATACAAGGCGACATGAGAGCAGAATTGAGTAAATTTCAGAACAAAGTACAAGCAGAAATGACCGATATTAAAAATGAGGTAAGTGAACTGAAAAAACACAGGGGAAGGCCTCCAAAGCAGAGTAACAGCTACTGAAGAAAGAATTAGTGATCTCAAAGACGAGGTTCAGAGATTCTCTAGACAACACCAGAAGATGGAGAAAATACTCACAATCAACGAACAGACTACCAGAGAAAATCGGGATGAAGCCAAAAGGAACAACATACGCATCATTGGGGTACCAGAAGGGCAAGAAGAAAACCCTGATGAAGAAGAAACTGTCAAAGCCATCATCGCTGACAAAATGACGAGAACCATAGATAGAGATAGAATACTGAAAGCAGAGAGATCAAAAGAAGGAAATCACATACAAAGAAAAATCCCTAAGTTTTACAGTAGATTTTTCAGAGGAAACACTTCAGACCTGAAGACAATGGTGAAAAGACTCAAAGAAGTGAAGGCCTCACCAAAAATTCTTTACCTGTGAAGACTCACATTCATATTTGAAGGAAAGATACACAACTTCATAGATAAGCAACAGCTCAAGAACTTCATAGGCTCAAAACCAACTTAAAAAAAAAGGAACTGAAGGAGCTACTGTAAGATAAGACAAATCCTAAAAGCTCAACAAACTTATTCAAAAAGATGTCACAAAATCCTATGACAATAATCTCTCTCAATGTCAACTGCCTAAATGTACAAATTAAGAGACACAGAGTGGCAAAATGGATCAAAAAACTGAATTCAACATTCTGCTGCCTACAAGAAACACATCGAATAATCAGAGCAAACACAGACTCAAAGTCAAAAACTAGAATGCAATTTTCCATGCGAACAACTCTTTGAAAAAAGGCTGGGGTGGACATACTAGTGTCTGACAACATAGACTTCAGGCTGCAAAAGGTAAGAAGGGACAGTGAAGGCCATTTTGTTAATAAGGGATATGTATATCAGGAAGAAATTACACGCCTAAACATATATGCACCCAATGACGGGCCAGCAAAATACTTAAAACAACTGATAGTAGACTTCAAAGAAGACATTGACAAGACATTGACAGTAACAAAAAAAGTAGTCAGAGACTTCAACACTGGTTTATCAACTATTGATAGATCGACAAGACTGAAACTCACCAAAGAAATACTGGCACTGAAGGAAGAAACTGGACTGGATATACACAGAACTTTTCATCCCAAAAAAGCTGAATACACATTTTTCTCCAGTGCACATGGAACATTCTCCAAGACAGACCACAAGTGAGCCACAAAGCATACTCAAAAAAAAAAAAGATAGAAATTGTTTCAACTATTTTCTCAAACCATGATCACTGAAAATAGAAGTTAAACACACACAGAAACAGGGACTCAAACCAAACACCTGGAAATTGAACAGATCACTGCTGAACAACCAGTGAGTCATAGAAATCAAAGAGAAAATCCAAAGATTCCTGAAAACAAATGAAAATAAACACTCAAACTATCAGAACTTGTGGGACACAGCAAAAGCAGTGTTAAGAGGAAAGTTCATAGCTCTGCAAGCATTCATCAGGAAAAAAGAAAGGGCTCACATAAATAGCCTGACTTCACAGCTTAACATATTAGAAAAACCAACAAAAGAAACCAAATACAGGCAGAAAGAAGGAAATAATAAAACTTAGAGAGGAAATTAATGAGCTGGAAATCCAGAAGAAAAACCCAAAAGATTAATGAAATCAAGAACTGGTTCTTTGAAAAAATAAGCAAGATAGACAAAGCACTTGCAAGAGTTATAAGGACAAGGAAAGTGAGAACCCAAATAAATAGAATAAAAATGAAAAAGGGGGACATCATAAAAGAAATCACAGAAATCCAAAAGATCATCAGACATTACTTTGAAAGCCTGTATGCAAAAACATGAGAAACTGGAAGAAATGGATAAATTCCTCAAGTCCAATAACCAACCATGACTGAAACAAGAAGACTTGCAATAACTGAATAAGCCTATCACCATTGAGAAAACTGGAAACAATAATTAAAAGTCTGTCCAAACAAAAAACGCCAAGGTCCAGATGGATTTACTAGTGAATTCCTCCAAACCTTTAAGGAGGACCTACTGCCAGTCCTTTTCAAGCTCTTCAAAGAAACAGGAGTAACAGAAACACTCCCATGTAGCTTCTATGAGGCACATATCACCCTGATACCCAAAGCAGGTAAGACAACACAAAAAAAGAAAACTACAGACCAATTTCCCTGATGAACATAGATGCTAAGACCTTCAACAAATTACAAGTAAACAGAATCCAAAGACTCAAAAAGATTTTACATCATGACCAACTAGGATTCATCCCAGGAATGCAAGGATGATTCAACATTTGAAAGTCAATCAACATAATACATCATATCAATAAGAAAAAAAAATAAAAACAATATGGTTATATCAATAGACACAGACAAAGCATTTGACAAGATCCAATACCCGTTCGTGATTAAAGCCCTCCATGAAATAGGAATTGAAGAAACCTTGCTCAATAGAGTTAAAGCCAGCTACCAAAAGCCCACAGCAAGTATCATTCTCAATGGGGGAAAAAGTTAAAGCCTTCCCTCTAAGTTTGGGGACAAGACAAAGTTTCCCCTCTGACCACTTCTATTCAATATAGTTCTGGAAGTACTTGCCATAGCAATCAGAGAAGAAAAGGACATTAAGACATCCAGATAGGCAAGGAAGAAGTCAAACTGTCATTATTTGCAGATGACATGATATTATACCTAGAAAACCCTACACACTCTACCAAAAAACTTGTAGAAAAATAGATACCTATAGTAGAGTGGCAGGGTACAAAATCAATACCCAATATCAGTATGTAAAGAGAAGAAAGGGGGGGGCCAGAGCAATGGCCCAGCAGGTAGGGCATTTGCCTTGCACGCGGAAGGCTTCTGCCAGCCCAGGTTCGATCCCGGCATCCCATATGGTCCCCGGAGCACTGTCAGGAGTAATTCCTGAGTGCAGAGCCAGGAGTAACTCCTGAGAATCGCCGGGTGTGACCCAAAAAGCAAAAAAAAAAAGAGAGAAGAAAGGGATATTAAGGAAATGATCCCATTCACAGTTTTGCCACAAAAAATCAAATACCTAGGAATCAGCTTAACGAAGAGTGTAAAGGACCTAAAAAGAAAATTACAAACCCGCTGCTTCAAGAAATAAAAGAGGACATGAGGAAATGGAAACATATTCCCTGCTCATGGATGGGGAGAATCAACAATGTCAAAATGGAAGTACTCCCTAGAGCTTTATACGCATTCAATGCAGTCCCTATAAGGATACCAATGACATTTTTCAAAGAAATTGACCAAACACTCCTGTAATTTGTATGGAACAATAAACCTTCACAGATAGCTAAAACAATCCTTGGAAAAAAGAAGATTGGAGGCATCACCTTTCCCAACTTCAAACTGTACTACAAAGCAATAGTAAATAAAACAGCATGTTATTGGAATAAAAAAGAGACATGTGGATCTATGGAATAGAATTGAGTACCCTGACACCCATCCTCAAATACGTGATCATTCTATCTTTGATAAAGTTGCAAAAAAGTATGAAATGGAGCAAGCAAAGCCTCTTCATCAAGTGGTGCTGGGGAAAACTGGGCAGCTACATGTAAAAAATGAATTTGGACCTTTGTCTATCACCAGGCACAAAAATCAGATAAAAGTGGATTAAAGATCTCAATATCATAGCTGAATCCATAAAGTATGTCAAAAAACTATAGGAAAAATCATCCACACGATATTGAAGCTAAAGGCATCTTCAAAGGTGAAACACCAGTAATGGAGCAACTAGAGGCAAAGATAAACATATGGAACTACATGAAACTGAAAAGCTTCTTCACTTCAAAAGGAACAGTGACCAAGATACAAAGACAGTTCACAGAATGGGAAAGAATAGTCATCCACACCAACTATAAGAACTTGTGGGACACGGCAAAAGCCGTGTTAAGAGGGAAGTTTATAGCTCTGCAAGCATTTATCAGGAAACAAGAAAGGGCCCACATAAATAACCTGACTACACAGCTGAAGACATTAGAGAAAGACCAACAAAAGGAGCCCAACCCAGGCAGAAAAAAAGGAAATAATAAAACTTAGAGAGGAAATCAATGAGTTGGAAACCAAAAAAAACAATCCAAAAGATTAATGAAACCAAGAGCTGGTTTTTTTTGAAAAAATAAACAAGATTGACAAACCATTGGCAAGACTTGTAAGGACAGGGAAAGAGAGAACCCAAATAAACAGAATCAGAAATAAAAAGGGTGACATCACAACAGAAACCACAGAAATCCAAAAGATCATCAGAGATTACTTTGAGAGCCTGTATGCCGTGAAACATGAGAATCTAGAAGAAATGGATCAATTCCTGAAGTCCTATAAGCTCCCACGGCTGAAACAAGAAGAACTCCAATACCTGAATAAGCCTATCACCATCAAGGAAATGGAAACAGTAATTAAAAGTCTTCCTAAACACAAAAGCCCAGGTCCAGACGGATTCCCTAGTGAATTCTACCAAACCTTTAAGGAGGACGTACTGCCTGTCCTGTTCAAGCTCTTCCAGGAAATAGAAGAAACAGAAACACTCCCAAACAGCTTTTATGAGGCACATATCACCCTGATACCCAAAGCAGGGAGAGACAACACAAAGAAAGAAAACTACAGACCAATATCCCTGATGAACACGGATGCTAAGATCTTCAACAAAATACTAGCCAACAGAATCCAAAGACTCATCAAGAAGATTATACATCATGACCAAGTAGGATTCATCCCGGGTATGCAAGGATGGTTCAACATTCGCAAGTCAATCAACATAATACATCATATCAATAAGAGAAAAAATAAAAACCATATGATCCTATCAATAGACGCAGAGAAAGCATTTGACAAGATCCAGCACCCGTTCATGATTAAAACCCTCCAGAAAATGGGAATTGAAGGGACTTTCCTCAAGATAGTTACAGCCATCTACCAAAAGCCCACAGCGAGCATCATTCTCAATGGGGAAAAGTTGAAAGCCTTCCCCCCTGAGATCAGGGACAAGACAAGGTTGCCCACTCTCACCTCTTTTATTCAATATAGTACTGGAAGTACTTGCCATAGCAATCAGAGAAGAAAAAGGACATCAAGGACATCCAGATAGGCAAGGAAGAAGTCAAGCTATCATTATTTGCAGATGACATGATATTATACCTAGAGAACCCTAAACTCTCTACCAAAAAACTCCTAGAAACAATAGACACATATAGTAGAGTGGCAGGATACAAAATCAACACGCAAAAAGTCGGTGGCTTTCCTATATACAAATAACGAAAGAGAAGAAAGGGATATTAAGGAAACAATTCCATTCACAATTGTGCCACAGAAAATCAAATACCTAGGAATCAACCTACCCAAGTGTGTAAAGGACCTGTACAAAGAAAACTACAAGACACTGCTCCAAGAGATAAAAGAGGACACAAGGAAATGGAAACATATTCCCTGCTCATGGATGGGGAGAATCAACATTGTCAAAATGGTAATACTCCCTAGAGCTCTGTGCAGATTCAATGCAATCCCTATAAGGATACCCATGACATTCTTCAAAGAAATTGACCAAACAATCCTGAAATTTGTATGGAGCGATAAACCCCCCAAGGATAGCTAAAGCAATCCTCGGGGAAAAAGAAGATGGGAGGCATCACCTTACCCAACTTCAAACTGTACTACAAGGCAGTAGTAATTAAAACAGCATGGTATTGGAATAAAAACAGACCCGTGGACCTATGGAATAGAATTGAGTATCCTGACACCCAACCTCAAACGCATGATCATTTAATCTTTGATAAAGGTGCAACGAGTCTAAAATGGAGTAAGGAAAGCCTCTTCAATAAGTGGTGTTGGGAA
Source organism: Cryptotis parvus (assembly GCA_021461705.1). Classification (NCBI taxonomy): domain Eukaryota; kingdom Metazoa; phylum Chordata; class Mammalia; order Eulipotyphla; family Soricidae; genus Cryptotis; species Cryptotis parvus. Next base: position 426,541 of record JAJIBD010020996.1, read on the forward strand.
AACTGGGCAGCGACATGTAAAAAGAATGAATTTGGACCTGTGTCTAACACCATGCACAAAAATCAGATCAAAATGGATTAAAGATCTCAATATCAGACTTGAATCCATAAAAGTACATTGAAGAAAATATAGGAAAAACCCTCCATGACATTGAAGCTAAAGGCATCTTCAAAGATGAAACATCACTAACAAAGCAACTAGAAGAAAAGATAAACATATGGGACTACATGAAACTAAAAAGCTTCTGCACCTCAAAAGAAACAGTGACTAAGATACAAAAGCAGTCCACAGAATGGGAAAGAATATTCACCCAATACCCATCTGATAAGGGGTTAATATCCAGGATATATCAGGCACTGGTAGAACTTTACAAGAAGAAAACAAACAACCCCATCAAAAAATGGGGAGAAGAAATGAACAGAAACTTCAGCAAGGAAGAAATTCGAATGGCAAAAAAACATATGAAAAAATGCTCATCATCACTAATCATCAGAGAGATGCAAATCAAAACAACAATGAGATACCACTTTACACCACAGAGACTGGCACATATTCAAAGAACAAGAACAACAAGTGCTGGCGTGGGTGTGGGGAAAAGGGGACACCTCATCCATTGTTGGTGGGAATGCAGGCTGGTACAGCCTTTCTGGAAAAACAATATGGACTTTCCTCCAAAGACTAGAAATTGAACTCCCATTTGACCCAGCCATACCACTCCTGGGAATCTACTCTGGGAAGCCAAAAATACGCAGCGGAAACACCATCCCTACTTTTATGTTCATAGCAGCATTATTCACAATAGCCAGAATCTGGAAGCAACCAGAGTGCCCGAAAATCGATGACTGGATAAAAAAGCTTTGGTACATCTACACAATGGAATACTATGCAGCTGTTAGGAAAAATGAAGTTATAAAATTTGCCTACAAATGGATGGACATGGAGAAGATTATGTTGAGCGAAATTAGCCAGAAGGAGAGAGACAGATACAGAATGACTGCATTTATCTGCATAACATAAATATATAGGTACATAATATGATACCAATATCCAAGATCAAGTGAAACATATATCAGGAGGTCCTGTCAAAGGTGGAAATTATCACAAACGTGTGGGATTCAGAGGCTAGGTAAGACAGAAATGGAACAGTGTGCTAACAATTGTTGAGGGTACTAATACCAACCTAGAACTGAACATTAAATAGAGGCAAAAAGATACACATGACAACCCTTTAATGTATGTTCTGTAATCCATAGTCTGGAGGGGAAGGAAAAGAGAAAGAGAGAGAAATGGAAAGAAATCCAAGAACCTGCCATGGAGCAGGGGCTGGGGAGGGGGGAGGGAACCGGGGACGTTGGTGGTGGGAGATGGGCACTGGTGGCGGGATGGGTGCTGCAAACAATTCAGTATGATTTGTTGGCAAAGTGCTACACCGTTTCAATGAAACAATGTATGTTTTTAACTGAACTAAAATAAATACATGTTTAATCACTAAAAAAAAAACTA